>ML802935.1:132341-162775 GCA_009831015.1 Picea engelmannii
AACCCAGGTTTATCACAGACCCAAGATAAACTTGATCTATCAAGATCGAGCCAAACCCTCAGCAACAAAGGCGTCCCTCTGAAGCCAAAAACGTGCTCTGATACCACATGTAAGTTTTAAACCTGCGAAGTAAAGCAATGCATGTATATTCTTAAGCAATACAAAAATTAATCAATGGCTCATACAAAGAATACACAGAGATTTTTACCGGAAACCCTCAACCGGGAAAACCTTTCTTATTTTCATTATATAGAATTTCACCATTCTCCATACAATATATACAATGTTTTTAGGTATTCCGTAGATACCAAAACCCTAATCCCTTAATCCGGGATTAATTTACAAATCAGCTAAAAATAACAAAATTCGCTAAAAATAGCAAAAACTATACCCAATTGCCGTATCTGACGCAGTTGTCGTATCTGACGCACCCACACACACACACATGCAAAGAATATAACACATACCCAACAATGAGCAGATAGGACTTGATCTTAATCTCTTGATAGTATTGCTTCTCGGTTAGCCACTCTTGCTTCTTCTTGAATGCATTCTTCCCACAGACTGTCAAAATGTAGGTCCTCATTTTTGGCACAAATATTTTGGATGAACGCATCCCAAGGTATTGTGAGACCATTAAGAGTTGTCATTATGAGTTCATATTCATATAGAGTATCACCAATTGCTTCTAGATGTTCCTTGAGTTGTGATATTCTAGAGAAATATTCATCAATTGTTTCTCCTTTCTACATCCTTGTACTTTTGAGTTGAGTTCTTGGATTCATCTTCTGATTGATGTTATTTCCTTCATACATTATGGTTAAGGCATCAAAAATTTCTTTTGGAGTTTTCTTTGCAACCACTTGAGGGATCAAGTGATCTTTTATAGAGTCTGCAATGATTCTTTTGGCTCTAACTGTGTCCTTTTGGTGTTTTTCTTTAGCTACAGAATGGATAGGTTCTAGTACATCTTCTTTAATGAATATTGCTAGTTCATTCTCTTCAAGAATGAGTGTGATCCTATACTTCTAGGCACGAAAGCTATCCACACCTTCTATCTTGTCAGCAAGCTTAGTGCTTGTAGACATCTTGACTTGGAGCTGGGAAAATGACCAAAAAATGAAAATGCTCAGAATTTAAATTTGAACTTACCAAGAGGTGTGCTTGACTGAGGCGAGTATCTTCGTGCAGTCAGATTTCAGAAAATTCAAACTTTTCTCCTTCAAACTGGGCCCACGAAATTATGGAATAGTACTGATTTTGGTTTCTTGGTTTTCTAGTACCAATAAAAACTAGGGTTTTACTTTCTGGGAGTTCTTTCCACTCGAAATATGTGTCAAGGATACCATAGAGTTCTTTAGGATAGGGCACACTTCCTTGATGATTTTTAGGCTGAAATTCCTCTTCAATAGAAAACCCTAATTTTCTTATACGAGAATAATGACGTTTTTGCTTATCCAGTGAAAGGTTCTCTCTTCAACTTAGCTCTGATACCATGTTAAGTTTTGAGCTATTATTAGGTTTCTTTTCAATTTACTAGATAACAATAACATAGGTAGTATCATAGAGAGAAACACAATCACAAGATACACAACATTTATCCTAGGAAACCCTCACAGGGAAGAAAACTGATGCAAACCCCCCTCTTTCTCCCGGGGCTGTGCGAACTCCTAGTCTAGGATCGTTCAAATCAAGGAGTCAGATAGACTCTTTGGGCCTCTGCTAGACCCTCAAAACCTTATCCACAGGTCTCTGTTTCTTTCCCCTCACTTGAAACAATGAATGGGGATCTTCACGATACCACAAACTTCTCCAAGGGACCCTGTGCCAAGCTATGGGCCAAATCTGCTTACACCCAATGATTTCGGGCCTTTTACTCCTCCTGGTACAAGTCCGAACTCACCTAAACCTCTCGAGAAGTTTTCCTAGCTTCCAGTGTCTTCAATTCTGATTTTCATGCTTTACCCCTTTTTCCTCCGGCGACAACTTCATGTGATTGCGGGCTATGACCAAGTGCCTACTCAAAGGGAACTTCAGAGCTCTAGGCTCTAAACGTTTTCACTTCATCTGTCTCCAATTCCGTCGAACTCCAAACTTGTGAAGTTCAACTGCCATGAGAGGGATCGACGGTCCCTGCTCCTTGTACAGATCAACGCCCACACTAATTTTGGGCTCCGATGCTTCGACGAATTCCGAAACACTACTCCAATAAACATCCAGAGTGGAAAATTTCTGAAGTGGTCGATCTAGAGACACGCGTCCTCCTCTATCCAATGATAATGATTGACTCTGATACTTCTACCTTTGATATTTATAAAATCCATGTGACCCCACTTTCTCCGAAGTGGTTATCCTCTAAAATGAAGGATCTACTAACACCTGTCCAATCCAATGGATGACCCATATTTGCTTTGCTTCAGCTTGCACGACTTCAGGAGTTCTTCACCCTTCTTCACTCGATCCTGTGGGTTGCAGGATCTCCCACCACATGTCTTTGACTAACAAATGGCTAGGATCTACTTCGTCTTCGAAACTTGGCAGTTTCACTCGCTACTCACCTAGAATCTCCTAGAGTGCCTTTGCTCTGGAGTTCCAGATATTTTGCCACCTGTCCCTCTGGATGGTGGACGGTCCTGATCCACCTCGAAACTTCATAAATCCTCACTCTTGTTCTCATAAAGAGATTAAATCCCGTGCACTTTACCTAGATCCAAATATTGTTGGTCCTTCGCACTCAAATCCAATGTGCACACTCCTTCTGATGTCTGGATGTAAGATTCAATAATCCAGATATCTCCTTGTAGCTCGATCCAATGACTTT
Organism: Picea engelmannii; assembly: GCA_009831015.1. NCBI lineage: Eukaryota > Viridiplantae > Streptophyta > Pinopsida > Pinales > Pinaceae > Picea > Picea engelmannii. Next base: position 135,163 of record ML802935.1, read on the forward strand.
TGTTTCTCTTCCTCCTGAGCTTCATCTTTCAACCAAGTTGGAAGAATTGTAATTATTCAAAGGTTTCAGCCTTTGAATCTTCTCCTACGAGCCCGACTACTTGGGTCTCATCTGCGCTCCTAAAAACACTATCTCTCCTTGGGATTTGTCAACATAATTTGACCTCGGCTCTAGTGCACCCTTACACTCTACGTGCAAACTTTCACTCCTCCTCCTCATATTTTGAACTTGAACAAGCTCGCTCCTCTGTGCACTCCTTGTGTTTTCCTGAAATCTTCAGACCTTCTCAGCACTTGTCTAAGACCTGGCCTGGTGCACACTTTGCATAGGTATTTTCTTGAGTCCTGAGCTCTTTAGGCTCACTAATGCATCTCCTGCATTTTCTCAATGCACACTTGCAGATCTCTCCTATAGAGTTTTCAAAAAAATTGTTTTCTTCAACTTGTCCAACACGTAAGAAGGTATTGGCTTTGTGCATTCTTTGTACCGCTCAATTACCTCATGGCATAGATTACATATGTTTTGAGTAACTCTGGCTAATCTTACTTCTGCGTAGACTCTCCTCCAGGGTGTTAAATAACACTAAGGTTCCTCCTGAGTCTGGAAAATATTTTGATGTGCCCACCTGACATGTTATCCTCTAAACTCGAAGAAGAATTCAAATGCGCACTCCTTGAGCTGGCTCACAAAGTTCTCAATACTCTATCGTGCACTCCTTTCACTTAGCCTAAAAGAACCCAGAACAACCCAAAAAACTCACAGACAAATAGTGAAGTCCATCTTATCCCTGCAGATGGAATCTATCATTACATCTACAACATACACTCATAAACACACAGGTAACATTCATAAAACATAGAGAAACATACACAAAATCATATGCAGGAAAACTGCTATCTTTGTATTAATATGACTGTCTGTTTACAAATGTGTGCAAGCTCAGACTACAATAGAGTCTCCTCTCTCCTCTCCTTGGCTTACAATGATTTTCTATCAGATTTCAACATCCCGACCCTTTTACTAGGCATATGTTACAATGAATTATACAAGAGGGGCTCATCGAGCTTTCCCTCCAACTACACTAGTGGTGTCTAATCACCATTTAAAACGCCTACCTACTGAGGCTAAATACAATGAAAGACCATGTACATTTCAGATCTGAGGAAATGTTTGAGATCTATACAACTCAAGCCTAATAAAGATGACTTTAACTACAACCTATACAAAGGCAATGACTCAGCTCTGCTTAGCCTTACAACATTTAATTTCTTTAAATTACATTGAATTTTTAAATTCAAGGGAAAAATTAGAGGGCTGGTGCCTCTCCTCTTCTTGAATGTGCACTAATGTGCTATATAGGTGGCACATTGTTGAGGTTGAGCGATTCTCCTGCATCATACTCCACTATTGGAAAAATCATGAGCTCCTGCTCTTGAGCTCCTCTTCTCCACTGTTGAAATCCTCCTGGATCACAAACTTCTCTATGGATTTTTCCACCCGCTCCTCTGATTTGTTGTTGCTGCTACTGCTTCCATGCTACTACTGTAGGTTCTCCTCTGTTCAACATCCTCCTTCTGACAGTTTATTGTGTTGATCTCAAGATCATCTCCCTAATTTCCTCTATGACCTCTTGTAGTTGATGTACCAACTGGCTTCTCCTTGGAAGTTTGCTCTGCTGCACTTCCTCCTTATCAATGGGTAGATCAATATGATCTCCCATGTTGTCTCCATCACTTCTGGCATTGAATTTCCACTTCTCTGTAGAATCAAATTCTACAGTCTCCTAAGTGAAATTCTCTCCAACCATCTCCTCTGACAGATTGATTTTTGTCAGCTCCTCTGTTGGCACAACTCCAGCTTCTTCCAGCTTCTCCTTAGGCTGGCATTCTGCTCCAATCCGCATGACTGTCACTTGGCAGTCTCCTTCTGGTTATGGATTGTTCAACCAATCCTCCAACATCTCCAACTCTTTCTCCCATTGAGTAAGCATATTAACTGTATGCTCCTATTTTTCTTCTACTGGGGAAGACATCAATATCTACTCCTTCTCCTCCTCCAGGATAGTCATGACTGGTTGTCTTTTTGCTGCATCGACAACACGTTTGCTAGCCTCTGCTTGTCTTCTTGGTAGGAATATTTGAATTCCCCCAATGATCAGAATGCACCTCTGATCCTCCTTTGTCAACACTCTATGCTGATATGAACTCGCCTTTGAGATCTTGAGACTTTCATATAGTCTCATCTCTTCTCCCTTTCCCACCTAGCAAATTGGGATCTCTCCTCTACCCTCCTGGAATTTTGTGAGATCCTTAGATGATCCCTTCTCCTCATCACCAACGTTCCTTCCAACCTATGGTTCATAGATGCAAACCACTTTCTCCTCTGTGGGACTAAGGGTTTAAACTTCCCTCAACCACCTCCTCAACACTTGGCATTGCCTCTTGGAAACCAAATTCTAGACATGCCATTTCACTCTCCTCTTCAAGGTCCATTCATACATCCAAATTCCTTGTGCTTCCTACTGCATATTCAATGTTAGCCTCTCCATTTCTACTCCGATCTCTACCATATCTTTGTCCATCTCTACTTTATGCATCTGTTGGCATTCTTCTCTTTGACCATGCTTATGGCCTTCAATAGCCATTTTCTCTTGTCCTCAACCCACCTGGCTGTCTACTGAATGTTGCACACTTGCAAACACAATCACACATAAAGAATCAAAACTCTGCCTCCCTTCACCTGTTTTCTGCAGATGAAATTTATATCTGATACCACTTGATGGTATCAGAGTATCTCCTTTCACCTTATCGCCTTTTCCTTCTATCTACAAGCAAAATGATGCTCTGATACCACTTGATGGTATTAGACTATCTCTTTTGTCTCCTCATTCCTACAAAAATTAAATCTATGGCTCTGATACCACTTGATGCAGACCCCCCTCTTGCTCTCAGGGTTGTGTGACCTCCTGGTCTAGTATCATTCAAATCAAGGAGTCAGATCAACTCTTTGGGCCTCTGCTAGACCCTCAAAACCTTATCCACAGGTATTTTTTTCTTTCCCCTTGCTTGAAACAATGAATGGGGATATTCATGATACCACAAAATCCTCCGAGGGACCCTGTGCAAGGCTATGGGACGAATATTATTACACCCGATGATTTTGGGCCTTTTGCTCCTCCTGGTATAGGTCCAAACTCACCTAAACCTCTTGGGCGCTTTTCCTATCTTCTCGTGTCTTCAATTCTGATTTTCAGGCTTTAGCCCCTTTTTCCTCTGGCGACAACTTCATGTGACCGCGGGCTATGAACAAGCGCCTACTCAAAGGGTGCTTTGGAGATCTGAGCTCTAGATATTTTAACTTCACCTGTCTCCAATTCCACCGAACTTTGAAATCACAAATTTCAACTTCCATGAGAGGGATCGACGGTCCTTGCTCCTTGCACAGATTAAAGACCTACACCAATTTCAAGCTTCGACGAATTCTGAAACACTACTCCAAAAAACCTCTGGAGTGGAAAATCTCCAAAGTGGACGATCTAGCGACACACGTCCTCCTCTATCCAACAATAATGATTGACTTCGATGCTTTGGCCTTCAGGATTTCTCAATCCATGCGACCCCACTTTCTTCGAAGTGGTTATCCTCTAAAATGAAGGATCTGCTGACACCTGTACAATCCAATGGAAGACCCAGATCTGCTTCAGCTCCCACGACTTCGAGAGTTATTCACCCTTATGCACTCGCTCCTCTTGGATGCAGGATCTCCTGCCACATGTCTCTGACTAACATATAGTTAGGATCTACTCCGTGTTCATAACTTGGTAGTTTCTATCGCTGCTCACCTGGAATATCCTAGAGTACCTCTGCTCCAGAGTTCCAGATATTTCACCAACTATCCCTTTGGATGGTGGATGGTCCCGATCAAATTCAGGATTTCGGCAAGTCCTCACTCCCGTGCACATAAAGGGATTAAAGCATGTGCACTTTACTTGGATCCAAAAACTGTTAGTCCGTCATGCTTAGATCCAATCGTTGGGATCTGCTCCTCCTTTGTTCACTCCTTCTGATGTCTGGACATAGGATTCAATGATACAGATCTCTCCTTGCAACTCGATCCAACGATTGTTATCGCTGTTCCTCCTGAGCTTCTACTTTCTTCCGAGTTGGAAGAATTGTAAGTATTCAAAGGTTTTGGACTTTGAATCTCATCCTACGAGCCTGAATACTTGGGTCTCATCTGCACTTCTAAAAATGTTATCTCTCCTTGGTATTTGTCAACGTAATTTGACCTTGGCTTTGGCTCACCCTTGCACTCTGCATGCAAACTTTCACTACTCCTCTTGAGATTTCAAATTTGAACAAGCTCACTCCAGTGCGCACTCCTTGCGTTTTCCTAAAATCTTCAGACCTTCTTAGCACTTGTCTAAGTACTGGCCTGGTGCACAGTTTGCATAGGTATTTTCTTGATTCCTGAGTTCTTCAGGCTCATTGATGCATCTCCTGCATCCACTCAATGAAAACTTGCAGAGCTCTCCTATAGAGTGTTCAACAACTCTGTTTTCTTCAACTTCTCCAACACTTCAGAAGGTGTTGGCTCTGTTCACTCTTAGCACAACTCAATTCCCTCCTCACAGAGATTACAGAGGTTTTCAGTAACTATGGCTACGCATACTCCTGCCCTTATCAAAACAACATCAACTATCCTGCTTATCCATGTGATTATTCATCATGCATTAATCATCAATAGTATAAAGAGACTATTCTAATAAATTCAATTGCATTCTAGGATAATGACACAAATTCATACTACACTAAACTCAATAATTAACTATGAATTGAAATTGCAATCTAGATCTAAGAAATAAATTGCATGAAGTAAACTAAACTAGTTCTATTTAATAATTCAAATTTGCAAAAAGATGAAATACTCATAAACATAAATTAAACACTATTTTAGCATATGATAAGAAATCAAATGGGAAAACTAACCAACAAATAAATAAGAAAAACTAAACAACAATTAAATAAGAAATCTAAAAATAAAAACTAAGACTAACACCATCCATTCACCAAAACCTTGTGAAAGAAAGCATGCATTAAAACTCTGTTTTAAACTCTAACTGATCTATTTCAGCATACATAAATTCTAGTCTATTATTTAATCACACATGGGTTAGTGGCTTAAGCTTAATCTTATTTATACTAACTAAGAAGTCATTGCATACTAACAATATCCTTCATATTAACCTACAAAAGGAAACTAACACAATTAAACTATAACAACAATTTATACAGTGAGAAAACGAGATGACAATTCATGTACAGGAAAATAAATAAAAATACATCTACGCTATTTAATTCACAAGTAAATACATAGGATAGTTACCCAGACTGCTGGTGGGCCCCCCAGAAAGTCGTGGTCACTCTTCAAATGCACACCACGAACTTCAACAAAGCAATTTCACCATTAAAACTAAAAACACACGTTTTAAACAATTCTGGCAGAATAACAATAAAAATTGTCTTTCTCTCTAACTCTCTATTCCTGAACTTCTTCTTAACTATTGTTTGACCACTGAGTTGGTATTTATAATCTTTACAAACTGAGAGGTCGACCACTGGAGGGTCGATCCTCTTCTAAAAGTAGTAAATTGCATTTAAGATGCCCTAATTGCTGAAATAAGGCAAGCCACTAATTGCCCACCATAACAACCCAAATCGAGTTGTCAAGAGTTCAGTAGTTGTAGGCCACAAGCAAGAGAAAAACCCATGTCTCTGATTCTCCCATCACTGACCGCCAATACCATAACCGACAAATCGCCCATCGTTTTTGTGCAGGAGGGAGTGCCAGATGGAGTATCAGATGGAGTACTGAACTGAGTGCCAGATGGAGTGCCAGACTAAGTGTCGGAAGCAAAAACAAGATGCGATTTTTCCTTGTGACATACAAAACATGAATTAGTCTCCTGGGATCATAAAAACATACTTATTTAAACTCAAAATCATTGCAAAACAAGAATTATGCATACTTCGTGTGGATCATAGCATTTTGACACAAAAGCTCTTCAAAAATTCTTCAAAACATGAAAACGCATATACACATTAAAAAAAAAAGATCTAAGTAATGTCATAAAATCGATCATATCATGGGCCCAACATTACCCCCACACCTAAGATTTTGCAGGTCCCACTGCAAACAAAAATAAATTTCCCCTCATGACTAAACTTGCGAAGGAGGGGGTGGATTAGCTATAGGATATTTTCCCTCTTGCTCGGGGAATTTTGACTTAGGATTTTTTTGATGTTTCAATTGCATCCAGAGACTATTATTGGTGGTAGTCATATCATCAACCAAACGTTGTAGAGAATTCATCTTGGCTTGTAGGACAACTCAGTGTTTCATGCTCTCTAAGTTTGAACTGGAGGGTTTGGAGTTTTTGGAGGCTGATGATGACATGTGAGGAAGCCTTGAGATGTATATTATATCCTTGATCCTTTAAACCATGCAAAACAACAATTTTACCTCTGCAAAATTAGTTTCAAAAGTGACTTCCTAGAAGCGCAACAATTCTAGCCTGGCGAACTTGTGAAAAATATATATCAAAGTGACACCTCTAACTACAATAAAATAAATCCTATGTAAAAACTAAGAGAGGTTTTTGTTTTTGAATATGTCCTTGATAAAAACCTCTCTTTGTTTTCAAAAATTCACTTCTAGTTGTTAGGAAGACACGAAAATAAAATGTGACTAAAGTAGGAAAAATAGAGTGTTTTATTTTTTGAAAAACTAGGCCTCTAAGAGAATTGAATATATCCCAAACCATAACATATATTAAAAACCGAGGGAGTTTATTGTTTTTTGGTATTTTATGAACAAAACCCTCCTCCATGTTTCAAAATTACTTTCCCATTTGTTCAGAATCCCAGCTTGAAGTTGGTTACTCAAAATTTGCAGAAGCGCAACATGGTCTTTGAGAGGGATTTTGGAGGCCTTCCCGGAGGATTTTTGGGCTGAAAGTGGTATGGTTGGAAATTTTATGATTTCTTCTACACAATGGAACCATCAAGAATTGCAAATGCCTTTTCCAAACCTCTGAAAAACTGACTTCAAGTCAAGTTGTCCAAATGTGCAGAAAACCTCCTATAGCGACTGTATTTGGAGAATTTCTCTCAAATAATAACGTTTGTGCATAAAATGAAGGAGGTTTTTGTTTCTTGGTCTATTATTAACAAAAAAATATTTTACTTTTTTCAAATTCATCTTCCTTAATTCAGAAACCAATTTTGAAGTAGAACTTTGACCAAGACAATCATTTGAAAATTTATGACAAGGAATGATGACAAGACCATGATGAAAATTTATGACCTTGGATGAGTGTATGGAGTAGTAAGGACACCTAGACACACCAATGACCATTTTACAACGAAGAGATGTAAAATTTTATTTGAGAATTTTATTTTGAAAATATAACAATTTGACCTAATAACCCTATCAATCACATGAAAGACTAAACTTGATCATGGGTGATTGACATATTGGCAAATACTAACAAAAGGATTGGTTTGTACTGGTAGGAATGGTGAACATGAGAATTTTTATTGCCTGTCAGCTATATGTAACAATTCAAACATCTTTTCCTCTTTTCATAAGCTTGTAATATAGATGGCAATAAGTATTTAGCAGTTGTTATCGCTCTGTATTTGTCACAAAGAGTAGTTAAGTATACAAAGTCTTCTAAAGCATAAACATAAAAATGAACAACAAGCTTATAACACACACAATGATTTCAATAGTATATAATTTAGCATACCAATACAAACAACTGCTGATATAATATCCCAAGACATTGTAAAAAGACAGTATGACATAATTTTGATAGAAATCCTACTTCCTCTTCTCATGGGTTTGCTATACAAATGGGAAGTGCTTAGCGGTTTTTTAGCTCAGGAAACTCCCCCCCAGACCGAATATATGGCACGTCCTCATGCCATGAATAGAAATAGGTATTTACTGTTTTTAGAGAGCGGTTAGCAATAGGCTTCTTGGTCTTAGTGCCCGATGAGGCTGCAGGGGTATCAAAAAGTTTCTTGGAATTTTGGTCTGGTAAAGGAATAGCTTGAGCATGAGTGTTTGGGTGGAGTAACAGTCCCTAGATCAAGAGTCTTCTTACTAGTCTTGATTGTGAGATGAGGGTTTTCAAATTGGTAAATGAACTCATCCCACATTTTCCCCAATTCAACTAAGACAAGTAGTTTGATAAGGCCATAAGTTGTTATGGGGATTGGTTGCATTCTTCCTCACTTGGGAAAACATCCTCTCAAGACTCTTTAAGAAGTAAAATGGAAAATTCAATGGCTTATTGAACTGAAAGTGAGATAATGATCGAAAGTGACATGCTTTAAAGACAGAATATCTACCTTCACATGTAATCAATCTGGTGATGACTATTAGAGGTTTGATTAGCTCCTCTTTTATCCACTCCTTGGAGTATCCCTTAGCTCTAGAGATGTTCTGAAATTTGGTTTTGAAAACCCTATTATAGCTTTCTCTTGGCAACTGGTGGTGTTTAAATCAACAGTCTCCAACTCTTGGGAGCTTTTTGGCTGAGGAAATTGATTCCTCAAGGGCCACGAACACAGTGAATAGGAGTTGAGGTAGGCTAAGAGTGTTCCATTATTGTTGATTTTTCCACCATGCTCACTCAATCCACTTGCATAGAACATGTAATGTCAAACCTACAATGAACAACCTGTAACAAGCATAGAAAATGTAATGTCAAACCTACAATGAATAGCCTGTAACAAAAATAAACCAACAAAGTGGTCTGTTAAGGACATATACAACAATTTATAGCACACAGGAGTTTAACACTTCAAAATAAAATGACCGCTGATGTAATAACCTGTATCATGAAAATAATACAATTTTTTTACAAAGATTTACTTCTCTTAGGAAATTATCATTTGTTAACTTATGAACCCCTCCCCCACACCTAAGTATTGTGACACCTCACAATCAAAAGTATAGGAAACCAATCAGTTCTCCCGATAGCCAAAGATTTACAGTTTGTAAAGTGTAAAGATAAATTTCACATATTGGTCTGATGAGACAGTTAGAAGATGGCCCCACCTATAGGATAAGAGATCCTATATATAGATAAGAAGAGGTAGGCAAGAGAGTTTCAAGATAGTCTCAGAGTTATTTCCCAATGGAAAGTTTATGGAGTTCATTAACCATAGCTTAACCATACATAATTCATGTCAGCTTTGTTTACAAGTAATGTCGTACATCAGGACATGTTTAAATTTATTATTTATTTCTTATCAGATTATCATCCTCGCTAGGTAGAATGCTCCGCTGCTAGCAAGCCTGTTCAGTACTCTGGTGGGTTTACCTGGTCATACCATAGGCCGGTACCCGCTGCTAGCAGACCTGTTCAGTATCTCGACGGGTTAGTCTCTTACACCCTCAACGACTAGCCCTCCATCTTTTAATATTTTAGTATAAGATGGCTTTATGCAAGAATATGGGGGGACAACTCTGAAAACATTTTTTACTTTTTGTTTTTCAATTGGGATGGTATTTATGTTAGAGGATGACTTTTCGTTATATTCCTTAGTGATTGTCCTAATGTAAGGTGTACTTAAGCATACGTGGCCTATCTAAAGATATGATATAATCAAGTTATTTAGTGTGTAGTGGATGGTACCATTGAGAAAGAACATAAAGGTATCTCTAGTCTCAACTCACTTTCTTCTTTTGTAAGTTATTGTGATGTTTCCATGACTAATTGCTAATCAAACCTCCTTGTTACTCTTTAATAAATATACTTTACTCACTTACTCAAGTTTCTTGGAGAAACTATATGAGAGACCTCTAAGCTTGATGGTTACATTGTCACTTCCTTATATAGTGGTGAAGAGTTTCAAGAGCAAATTCTTTTTAGAATGCCTTAAGAAAATGATTTTTTTTGCAAAAATATGGCTAATTATAGAAATTCAATATTCATTTGATGCTTAGCAGACAACAAGGTTCAAATATAACAATGTTTTTGAAGAAAATACTTCTTTTATATTTCCTTGGAATTGTTTACCCTTGGTGATATAAATACCTACAAAGATCTCTAAAACTTTTTGCAAAAACAACACTCTAAAATATAATAAACTAATGAGATCAATGAGATCAAGTCATAGTAACATGTATCTCATTGTTCTTTTATTAAAAGAAAATGTAAAATGAGGTTGCATTATACTTTAAGCTAAACTAACAACATGCAACTTTTATTTACTATCCTACCCTACCTAAAAAGAAAGGGAAAATCTTTATTCAAGTGTAATAACTCTTCCAATGTAACCATGTGCAGAGCAAGATAAGAAACATACTCATATCCATATATGAAAAAGTTACCGCAGTGATTACCTGGATATGAAGAACCAACCAACCTACTTGTTTTGGCATTAGAAGGTGTTGAAGAAGAGAATAGTATTGTGGCCTGATGACCTTTTGAAACCAAATTTCAATGTAATATTGATGTTCATCAACAGTAATTTCTATGCTCTCTTTCATCATGTTATGCATATCCTTTTCTTCTATATGATTGATTTTAGAAGTACATAAAGGATCTGCTGAGATGGATGTTGAGAACTCTTCAATCTCAGGGCTTAATGATTTCTCTCCACTGGATGTAGTCCATAGTTTTTCATCTTCCATCACAGTTTGGCAAGGAAAATCATTTTGTAGCTCATAGGACCTTGATTCTTCTAATATTTCCGGAGAGGTAGATATACTTTTGGTTGTTGCCAAAATATGTTCTTCTTGAAAATAAGAAATCCCGGCTACTGCTAGGATTTGAGAAATTTCCCTTAGGCTAATGGTTGCTTATGATTTCATCTTTCCATTTGATAAAACTTGGTTCACACAAAAATGATGTCCACAAAGTTAGGATCTCTTGATGGTGGTGTAAAAGCAAAGGTTGTATTATTTGGTTCTATGGAAGGCTTGAGTGGTCTTGCCTCCTATCCCAATATTACTGATGCTTCAATTTTCTGTTGTATAGTGCTCTCTATCTTAGTCTCTTCAGATACTACTTTATCTCTTTGGGTTGAGCTAGCTCCTGTTTTTCGGTATCAGTCTGCGAAGCTTATGAGTGGAATGTTCCTTCCCCCAAAAAGGTCGGAAGGAACCTTGGTTGAAAGGTTTGATTTAGATTTAATGTATCTACCTTTTGGGTCTCTAGGTTTGTTCATGAAAGAAAACAAAAACAAAAAGAAAAACTACCATTGGGTTTGGGGGAACCTACTATAGAAGATGTGCAGGTTCTTACCTCTCGTCTTAAAGTTCCCCCACCACCAAACTAATGCTAAGTTTTAGAAATGATCTAATTCCTACCTTGAGACAACTCCACAACAACGACGCCAAAAATGATGGGTGTTCCATATGCACTAAAAACACACTAAAATCCCTCAATTAAACTGTAAGTAAACTTAGAGTTGTAGCAAAATATATTTCAAGGTAGAAAGGCTGGTAGTAATATTGTCTAACTAAGGAAGTGGCTATCTAAGGGCTAATCTATTCAAGCAAAGACTACTAATGATCAAACCCTACTAAGAAACTTAAACTATTCAAACTAAGTAACTTTTGAACAAATGATCAATGGATAGTCTTAAGAAAGTAAATGAAAATCCTACTTAAATCAAACTAGTTCAATCATAACAATAAGCAAAAGCAAACTATTCATCTAATAATCAATAACAAGAACAAACTACTTCAACTAGCCTACTTGAATTCAATAAGCAACTATCCTGTGAAAGCAAGTAAATAAACAAACAAACAACTATTCTATTAAAGAAGGTAAACAACTAACTAACCTATGATAACTTCCACAATAAGTAAACTAATCAATAAGCAACTAATTAAGCTAAGAAGCAAGTAAACTCTATTCTAAAATCAAACTTCACAACTATTTCTAATTTATGAAAGGATATCTACTTAATTGAAAGCAAGATGTATTAACAACTAATCTTTAATCTATGATAAGCAAACTACTCTTTAATCTACCAAAGAAAGAAGACTAGCTACCCTACAAAAGCAAGGAAATTATATTCTAATCTATGAAAGTGAGAAACTATCTTCTAACATATGAATGCAAAAAAACTATCTTCTAATCTATGAAAGCAAGAAAAACTCAAATATAGTGCTGATGGTTATGTCTCTGGTGTCTTATGATATCACGATGGCACTTGACAATGAACGATAATTCAAGAGGGATAAACTCGATATTGACTTCAATAGAAAAGTGAAAAGTGTGAATTAGGCAATCTAATGAAAATTTAGCCATTATGAAAACAACATCAACTATCCTGCATATCCATGTGATTATTGATCATGCATTAATCATCAACAATATAAAGAGACTATTCTAATAAATTCAATTGCATTCTAGGCTAATGACACAAATTCATATTACACTAAACTCAATAATTAACTACGAATTGAAATTGCAAGCTAGATATAAGAAATAAATTGCATGAAGTAAACTAAACTAGTTCTATTTAATAATTCAAATGTGCAAAAAGAGGAAATACTCATAAACAAAAATTAAACACTATTTTAGTATATGGCAAGAAATGAAATGGGCAAACTAACCAACAACTAAATAATCAAAACTAAACAACAATTAAATAAGCAATCTAAAAATAAAAACTAAGACTAACACCATCCATCCACCGAAACCCTGTCAAAGAAAGCATCCATTAAAACTCCGTTTTAAACTCTAACTAATCTATTTCAGCATACATAAATTCTAGTCTATTATTTAATCACACAAGGGTTAGTGGCTTAAGCTTACGATTATTTATACTAACTAAGAATTCATTGCATACTAACAAGATCCTTCATATTAACCTACAAAAGGAAACTAACACAATTAAACTATAACAACAATTTATACAGTGAGAAAACAAGATGACAATTCATGTACAGGAAAAGAAATAAAAAAACATCTACGCTATTTAAATCACAAGTAAATAAATAGGATAGTTACCCAAATTGCTGGTGGGCCCCCCAACAAGTCGTGGTCACTCTTCAAATGCACACCACGAACTTCAACAAAGCGATTTCACCATTAAAACTAAAAACACAGGTTTTACACAATTCTGGCAGAATAACAATAAAAATTGTCTATCTCTCTAACTCTCTATTCCTGAACTTCTTATTAACTATTGTCTGACCACTAAGGTGGTATTTATAAGATTTACAAACTAATAGGTCGACAATTGGAGGGTCGATCCTCTTCTAAAAACAATAAATTGCATTTAAGATGCCCTAACTGCTGAAATAAGGAGAGCCAATAATCGCCCACCATAACAACCCAAATCGAGTTGTCAAGAGTTCTTTAGCTAGAGGCCACAAGCACGAGAAAAACCCATGTCTCTGATTCACCCATCACTGACCGCCAATACCATAACTGCCAAATCGCCCGTCGTTTTTGTGCAAGACAGAGTGTCAGATGGAGTACCAGACTGAGTGTCAGATGGAGTGCTGGAAGAAAAAACAAGCTGCATGTTTTCCCTGTGACATACAAAACATGAATTAGTCTCTTGGGATCATAAATACATACTGATTTAAACTCAAAATCATTGCAAAACATGAATTATGCATACCTGGTGTGGATCATAGCATTTTGACACAAAATATCTTCAAAACTTCTTCAAAACATGAAAACGCATATACACATTCGACAAAAAGGATCTAAGTAACGTCATAAAATTGATCATATCACGGGCCTAACAATGACTTTAACTATAGCCTATACAAAGGCAATGAATCTGCTATGCTTACATCATTTAATTTCTTTAAATTATATTGAATTTTTAAATTCAAGGGAAAAATGAGAGGGCTGGTGCCTCTCCCCTTATTGAATGCACACTGATGTGCATAATAGTTGGAGCATTGTTGAGGTGGAGCGATGCTCCTGCATCATACTGCACTGCTGGGAAAATCATGAGCTCCTGCTCATGAGCTCCTCTGCTCCACTATTGAAATCCTCTTGGATCCCAAACTTTTCTATGGAGTTGTCCGCTTGCTCCTCTGCTTTGTTGTTGTTGTTGCTGTTTCCCTGCTACTGTTGCAGGTTCTTCTCTGTTAAACATCCTCCTTCTAACAATTTCTTGTGATGATATCAACATCATCTCTTTGATTTCCTTTATGACATCTTCCAGCTGATCTACCAAATGGCTTCTCCTTGGCAGTCTGCTCTGCTGCACTTCCTCCTTATCAATGGGTAGATCAATATGATCTCCCATCTTGTCTCCATCACTTGTGGACTTGACTTCCCACTTCCCTGCAGACTCAGATTATGGAGTCTCCTTACTAAACTTTTGTCCAACCATCTCCTCTAACAGATTTATTTTTGTTAGCTCCTTTGGTGGCATAACTCTAGCTTCTTCTAACTGCTCCTCTGGTTGTCATTCTGCTCCAATATGCATGAATGTCTCTTGGCAATCTCCTTTTGGTTTTGGATTGTTCAACCAATCCTCCAACATCTCCAACTCTTTATCCCACTAAGTGAGCATCTTAATTGTGTGCTCCTCTTTTTCTTCTACTGGGGCAGACACCAATATCTTCTCCTTTTCCTCCTCCAGGACAGTCATGACTGGCTGTCTTTTTGCTGCATCAACAACATGTATGATAGCCTCTGCTTGGATGCTTGGAAGGAATATCTGAATTCCCTCAATGATCATAATGCACCTCTGATCCTCCTTTTTCAGAAGTACTTACTGATATGACCTCACCTCTGAGCTCCTGAGACTTTCAAATAGTCTCATCTCTTCTTCCTTTCCCACCTGGAAAATTGGGATCTCTCCTCTGCCCTCCTGACATTTTCTGAGCTCTTTAGATGATCCCTTCTCCTCATCACTGACGTTCCTTCCAACCTTTGGTTCATAGATGTAAACCACTTTCTCCTCTGTGTGACTGAGGGTTTGAACTTCCCTCAACCACCTCCTAAACACTTGGCGCTGCCTCTTGGAAACCAACTTCTGGACAAGCCATTTCACTCTCCTCTTCAAGGGCCATTCATACATCCAACTTCTTCGTGCTTCTTGCTACATTTTCAACGTTATCCTCTCCATTTCTACTCCGATCTCTTCCATCTCTTTGTCCACCTTCACTTTATGCATCCGTTGGAAGTCTTCTCTTCGAACACACTTATGGACTTCAGTAGCCATTTTCTCTTGTTCTCATCCCACCTAGATGTCTAATGACTGTTGCACACTTGAAAACAGAATCACACACATAGAATCGACACTCTTCCTCCCTTCACCTATTGTCTACATATGAAATTTAACTCTGATACCACTTGATGGTATCAGAGTATCTCCTTTCACCTTCTCACCTTTTCTTGCTATCTGCAAGAAAAATGATGCTCTGATACCACTTGATGGTATCATACTATCTCTTTTTTCTCCTCCTTCCTACAGAAATTAAATCTGTGGATTTGATACCACTTAATACTGATCCCCCCTCTTTCTCTTGGGGCTGTGCGACCTCCTAGTCTAGGGTCGTTCAAATCAAGGATTTAGATCGACTCTTCAGGCCTCTGCTAGACCCTCAAAACCTTATCCACAAGTCTTTGTTTCTTTCCCCTCACTTGAAACAATGAATGGGGATCTTCATGATACCACATAATACTTCAAGGGACCCTCTGCCAATATATGGGCCAAATCTTCTTACACCCGATGATTTTAGGCCTTTTCCTCCTCCTAGTACAGGTTTGAACTCACCTGAAACTCTCAAGCGCTTTTCCTAGCTTCCCGTGTCTTCAATTCTGATTTTCAGGATTTAGCCCCTTTTTCCTCTGGTGACAACTTCATGTGATTGTGGGATATGCCCAGGTTCCTACTCAAAGGGCACTTCGGAGTTCTAGGCTCCAGGTTTTTTCACTTCACCTGTCTCCAATTCCGCCAAACTATGAACTCGCGAATTTCAACTGCCATGAGACAGATCGACCACCCCTGTTCCTTGCATAGATCAACGACCCACACCAATTTTGGGCTCTGGTTCTTCGAAAAATTTCAAAACACTACTCCACAAAATCTCTGGAGTGGTAAATCTCCAAAGTGGCCGATATGGCGACACACGTCCTCCTCTATCCAACGGTAATGATTGACTCTAGCACTTCGGTATTTTGGAGTTCTCAATCCATGTGACCCCACTTTCTCCGAAGTGGTTATCCCCCAAAATGAAGGATCTGCTGACACCTGTCCAATCCAATGGACCAACTAGATCTTCTTTATCTCCCACGACTTCGGGAGTTCTTCACCCTTCTGTAATCACTCCTGTGGGATGCAAAATCTCCCACCACATGTCTCTGAATGACAGACGGCTAGGATTTAATTTGTCTTCAGAACTTGGCAATTTCACTCTCTACTCACCTGGAATCTCCTAGAGTGCCTCTACTCCAGAGTTCCATATATTTCACCACCTATCCTTCTGGATGGTGGACAGTCCCGATCCACTCTAGGACTTTTGTAAGTCCTCACTCATGTGCACATAAAGGGATTAAAGCCTATGCACTTTACCTAGATCCAATGGCTATTGGTCCTTCACGCTCAGATCCAATGGCTGGGATCTGCTCCTCCTCTACACGCTCCTTTTAATGTCTGGATATAGGATTCAACAATCTAGATCTCTTCTTGGAGCTCAATCCAATGACTGTTGTCACTCTTACTTCCAAGCTTCTACTTTCTCCTAAGTTGGAATAATTATAAGTATTAAAAGGTTTCATCCTTTGAATCTTCTCTTGCAAGTCCAACTACCTGGGTCTCATCTGCTTTCCTAAAAACACTATCTCTCCTTGAGCTTTGTCAATGTAATTTGACCTCATCTCTGGTGCATCCTTGCGCTCTGCATGCAAACTTGAACAAGCTCGCTCCTGCGCACAATCCTTTCATTTTCCTGAAATCTTTAGACCTTATCAACACTTGTCTAAGTACTGGCCTGGTGCACACTTTTCACAGGTCTTTTCTTGAGTCCCGAGCTCTTCAGGCTCACTGGTGCATCTCCTGCATCCGCTCAATGCACACTTGTAGAGATCTCCTACAGAGTGTTTAACAACTCTGTTTTATGATTAATGAGATTTCTGTGGTTGGGATTTTTAGAAGTGATTGGATTAACCACAGTTTTGTCAATAGATCGTCAACATTTCAGATCCAGGCTTCATGTCTTGAAGATGGATCCTGATTTGGATCCGAAACATCGTTGATCTATTGACAAAATTGTGGCTAATTCGATCACTTCTAAAACTCTGTTTTCTTCAACTTCTCCAACACTTCATAAGGTTTTGGCTCTGTGCACTCTTTGCACCGCTCAATGCCCTCCTAGAAGAGATTACAAATGTTTTCAGTAACTCTGGCTAAGTTTACTCCTACGCAGACTCTCCTCCAGGGTGTTCAGTAACCCTGAGGTTCCTCCTGAGTCTGTAAACTATTCTGGTGTGCCCACTTGACACTTTCTTCTCTGAACTCGAAGCAGAATTTAGATGCACACTCCTTGCGCTGGCTCACAAATTTCTCAATACTCTGTCGTGCACTCCTTTCACTTAGCGTAAAAGAACCATGAACAACCCAACAAACTCACAGAAAGATAGTGAATTCCATCTTATCCCTGCATATGAAATCTATCCCATACATCTACATCATACACTCATAAACACACATATAACATTCATAAAACACTTGGAAAAATACACAAAATCATATGCAGGGAAACTAATATCTTTGTATTAATATGAATGTCTATTTACAAATGTGTGCAAGCTCGGACTACAGTAGAGTCTCGACTCTTCTATCCTCTCCTTGGCTTACAATGATTTTCTATCAGATTTCAGTAGCCCGATCCTTTTACTGGGCATACATTATAATGATTTATACAAGAGGGGCTCATCGAGCTTTCCCTCCAACTACACTAGTGGTGTCTAATCACCATTTACAATGCCTATCTACTGAGGCTAATTGCAATGAAAGACCATGTACATTTTAGATCTGAGGCAATGCTCGGGATCTGTACAACTCAAGCCTAATAAAGGCGAATTTAACTACAACCTATACAAAGGAAATAACTCAGTTATGATCAGCCTTACAACATTTAATTGCTTTAAATTACATTGAATTTTTAAATTCAAGGGAAAAATGAGAGGGTTGGCGCCTCTCCCCTTCTTGAATGCACATTGATGTGTTGAATAAATGGTGCATTTATGAGGTGGAGTGATGCTCCTACATAAAAAAAACCCAACAAAAACTTCCTTAATATAGATAGCCAATACAATGCTAAGACAATAAACCAAAACAATAGAGAATATCCAAAACTGAGCAATGCGCCTCTCTCTTCCTTCTTCTCCCAACTGCAGCTACCAAACTTGCACACTTGATGAGCGAATGAATGAGTGAGATAATGAGGCGCTAGCCTCCTTTATTTATACTAGCTGGTAGGTGCTGGAAAGGTGTCTCTTCATTGGGTAGGGCCGACTTCTCTTCTTAGTGGTTAAAACCACTTTAATTAGGCCTGAGGGATGACTTATTAATTTTCATAATACAATTAGGGTTTGACCAATACAAAAAAGGGGATTTGGTCAATTAGAATGATCGACATGATCAATCCACAAAGGGGATTGATTTGATGAATAATAAATCAATAATAAATAGAATACTCTTTGCAGTTACAATATTTCAATACTCAACAATCAACTAGTAGAACAAAGCTACTACCATGCTATCCAACAATCAACTAGTATCACAAAGATACTACCATGTTGTCATGACTACGTAGAAATCAACTAGTAGCACCAAGATACTACCATGCTATCCAATAGTCTCCATGACTATGCATCAATCAACTAGTAGCACACATCTACTACCATGCCATCAATCTTAGTCATGATCTGCAATCAAGTAGTAGCTACAAAAGCTACTACCATGCAGTCCAATGATCTCCATGAATATGAAACAATCAACTATTAGCACACAACTACTACCATGCCATCAACCATAGTCGTATTCTACATTAAACTAGTACCTACAAAAGCTACTACCATGCAATCCAATGATCTCCATGGCTATGCAATAATCAACTAGTATCACACAACTACTACCATGCCATCAACCATAGTCATAGTCTCATGGTGATGAATCTGGGAGCACAAAGATACTCCCATACTCTCCATGACTATGATATGATGTTTCTCCTCTCTTGGTAGTCCTTTTCACACCCGTCCATTGAGTAGGACTACCATATCACTCCCTCAGTCACTTTGCACGAATGATCTGGGAATCTCTTGTTCAAAGGGAAGTCTACTAGAGGAGAAACATCACACCTACCTCTCAACATGGGTGGACATTTTGCATCATGCCAAACATGCTTCTGAAGTACTCATACTTCACTTTAAACAGAGTCTTGGTGAGAATGTTTGCTATCTTCTCATCTACGGATATGTACTAGACATCTACTTCTCCTCTCTGCACCATGTCTCAGATGTAATGGTATTTGATCTCTATATGCTTTTACTTGTCATGCAAGACATGATTCTTTGAAATATTTACACAACTTTGATTATCACAACATATCAAAGTTGGCTCCAAATCTAGATAAAATAACCCTGCAAGCAACTTCTGAAGCCACACTTCTTCATGGCTTGTAACACTAGTTGCTATGTACTCTGCCTATGTTATACTGAGTGCCATTGACGTTTTCTTTCTGCTCAACCATGAGATAACAACTGATCCCAAACCGCAACAACATCCTGATGTGCTTTTCCTTTCCATTGCACTCCCTGCCAAATCAAAGTTTGTATAACTTTGGAACTTTACTTAATCACCTGAGACATATCTAAGTCCATATCCAACCATACCATGTAGGTACCTCAACACATGCTTTGCTTCTATCCACTATACATGTCTAGGCTCAACCATGTACTAACTCAAAGTGTTCATTGCAAATCATATGTCCAGCCTGGTGTTACCTAGGTACACCAAGGATCTGATCAGTTGTCTGTACATTGTGGGATCAACCAAATTTCAAGATAAATCACTCAAGAGCTTCAGATTTGTAACCATAGGTTTTTCCATGGACTTGTAGTCCATCATCCTGAATCTCTACAGGATCTCAACTATATATTTTCCTTGGCTAAGGAAAATATCATCTGGCCTTTGCCACACTTCTAATCCCAAGAAACAATTCATCAGACCTAGATCCTTGATTTCGAACTCTGAAGTGAGATCCTTCTTGCACCCATCTATGAGCTTCTCATCTCCTATAAGAAACATGTCATCCACACACAGGACCAAAATCAATGGACAACCATCTTCAACCTTGTAATAAATATTGGGATCTACATCACTCTTGGTAAACCCCAATCTCATAATATAATTGTCTATTATAGCATACCATTCCTTGGGTGCCAGCTTAATTCCATACAAATCCTTGTTCAATTTTCAAACATGGGACTCCTTCCCATGAATCACCAAACCTTGTGGCTACTCTATGTACACTTCTTCTTCATTTACACCATTCAAGAAAACAATGTTGACATCCATCTGTTGTAATTTCCATCCCATAACATAAGCAATAGCAATAATCAATTTGATAGAAGTATATTTTTTTACTGGAGCAAATGTCTCGTCATAATCTTCCCCCTCTTTATGGGAGAACCCTATAGCCACAAATCTTTCTTTGTACTTGTCTATGCTTCCATATGCACCATGCTTGATCTTGTAGATCCATTTGGAAGTCACTACTGACTTCCCCTTTGGTCTTAGAACCACTTCCCACACATCATTCTTCATGATGGATTGGTACTCCTCCATCATGGAATCCTTCTATATGTGTTGTTTGGCAGTGTCCTTAAAAGTGGAAGGTTCTGAATGAATTATTTTACTCATCAGTGCCACATAGATGGAAAACTTGTATGGTCTCTTGCTCTCTTTAAAAGAGCCTCTGGGAGCTGGATGTCCTTCAGATTCCTGCAAAGTGTTCTGGCTAGTCTTTTCCTGGTAACTGTAGTTTCTTTGGGTGGATATAAAGGTCTCTCTAGCTCTATTGTCTCATTGTAATCTTATGGAATGAGTTCTTCTAGAGTAGAGTCAACCATTACTACATCGCTTGGAGCCTCCTGCTCCTCTCGGTCCTCATGCATGTGAGACTCCCTATATTTGCTTAAGGATTCATCTTCATCAAATGTCACATCCCGGCTAATCTCAATTTGTCTCTGCCTAGGAATGTATATTTTGTAATCCTTTTAAGTCTCACTATATCTAACGAAGGTGCCCTTCTTTCCTGAAGGCTTCAACTTCGTTCTCTTTTCCTTGGGAACATGAATGTACATTGGACAACCATATATTCTTAGGTCGATGACTTCTAGCTTCTTCCCAGTGAATACTTCTTCTGGTGTCTTGTTCCCAAATATCTTATGAGGACTTTTGTTCTAGACATACATGACTGTACTAGATGCTTCTTCCCATAGATGCATGGTTAATCTCTATTCATGGATCATCACTTTAGATGCTTCTACAATCGATCTTTTCTCTCTCTTTGCAACCCCATTCTATTGGGGGTTGTAGGGATTTGTCAACTCCCTCTTAATCCTTTCTTCTATGCAAATGTCTTTAAACTCTTTTGAGGTGTATTCAGCTCCATTATCTGACCTTAAGATTTTAATATTACTTTCAAAGATATTTTCTACTACAACATTGAATTCTTGAAACTTGGTAAACACTTCATATTTTTCTCTCAAGAAATAGATCCATGTATTTCGTGAGTAATCATCAATGAAAATGACATAGTACAAAAAATTACCTATAGAAGGTACCATCATTTGTCCACATACATATGAATGTATTATTTCCAATATTCCCCTGGATCTATTGTCACTGCTTGAAAATATTCCATTGGAATTCTTTCCAAGTGCACAACCCTTGCAAACTCCATCATGTTCTACCTGCATATCTGGTAGACCTGTAACCATCTTTCTCAAAACTGGTAATGCTCAGTAATTTAGGTGAGAAAGTCTTCGATGCCATAACTCACTAGAGCTAGCACTATTGTGTACAAGGGCTTGTTCTTGGTGTATTTTCATCTTATACAATCCTCCCTCTTAGACACCAATCATGGTAGCATCATCTATTCTTGAACTCTTGGGCCATAGAAGAACTTGGTCATACAAAAAATCTACCCTGAAACCTTTATCTTCTAAAGCATAAATAGAAAGAAGATTCTTCTTTAAGATTTGTACAAACAACACAACTTTAATTGATATAGAATTACCTAAATCAAGCTGGTAGGAGGATTCTCCTACTCCTTTGACTGCATGCCTGGCATCATCCCCAAGATCCAGTTGAAGGCATGGACTCTTCTCTGTCAATTTTGTTAGGGAACTTCTGAACCTGGTTATGTGCTTGGAAGAACCACTATCCACGAGCCAAATATCACTTCCTTGAGTGATAGTACCTGAGGGATGAAACTAATACATATTATTCATCCTTTGATTCCTTTTCCTTCTTCTGAGATGTGGGATATTTCGTATCTACTGCATGTGCATGATGTTTCCCCTTTCCTTTTCCATGGGGACATTGAAAGGCATAATGTCCAAACTTCTTACAAGTGTAACATCTAATTTTAGACTCATCCTTATTATGATGTTTTCTTCTAGTTTTCTTCAGACTAGATTCTTTCCTTTCTTTTATTGTCTTCACATGAGCAGAAAGAGCTTGGGTTTATTCATCATTTGTCTTCTGCGATTTAGATAACAATCTAGATTCTTCTTGGGTGCAATCTATCCATAACTTGCCAAATTTGGGAAATTTACTTCTTGCAAAAATTCCTTGAAAAAATGGACCCCAAGAAGATGGAAAACCATTACGTGTTGTAGTCACAAGTTCTTCATCAACCACTGAGTCTCCAATAGCTACTAGCTAGTCCTTGATTTTCAAAATTCTCATGAAGTAGTTGGAGAATGTTTCTGACTTGTCCATCATTACATTTCTGAGTTGATTCCTTAGTGTCAACTTCCTACTGGTATTCTTTCTTTCATATAGTTTGGTTAGGGAATCAAACATTTCCTTTGGTGTCTTCAATTATGATAGATTGGGGATCAAGTGATCCTTGATTGAATCTGTTAAGATCCTCTTGGTCTTGATTTCATTCTTCTTGAATTTTTCTTTGGTGTCTTCTTCTTCTAGTTTTGGAAGCACCTGCTTGACATGATCCAACAATTCATTCTCTTTTAGAATGAGGAGTATCATATGCTTCCATGATATGAATTTATCTTCTCCATCTAGTCTATCCTCAACTCTCATACTGGTAATCATTTTTGTTGGTAGAAACCCTAGGACTGCAAAATCCAAAAATTTCAAACTTCTTCAAACTGCAATCTGAGTGTTGCAGTGAGTGTGCTAGGGTTGGGTGAGTTTCTCTGAAGTGGAATTAGGCCCAACGACTTGGAAAAAGTGATCAACGATATTGATAAAATAATTGTGCAACTGCAAATCTCAAGATCTTTCCTTCCAACTGTTAGACTATCTTGAAGGTAATCAACTCTGATACCATGTTAGATTTTCTTAATTTTCAAAGAATTAGGATTACCAATGAAATTATATAATCATATACTATATACTGAAAATATGAGCAGCATAAACAAGCACAAGAAGACACAAAGAGTTATCCTGGGAAAACCCAAAACCCAGGGAAAAACCCAACCAACCTTTTTTAGATAGATTCCGTCAATAAAATAATCCAACCATGAACCAGATATCAAGAGAAAAAAATAATGAAGAAATCATAACACAAGTCTAGTGCACCAGATAGGGCTAGTGTACCAAATAACTGCAACAACAACACCATACAAGATAGCACACCTCTTCCCAGAGAGAGTGCACAAGAGAAACCACCACCAAGAATAACCAAGAACTCCAATAGTTGTCGTGTTGCGTCTTCCTTCCTTGCCTTAGAATAATGCCTTCTTCTTGAGTGAGAGATGAGTGAGTGAGTGTGTACAAATGAGAAAGGTGTCACCTTATTTATAGTCTTCAAGTCACTTTGGCTGGGGCCAACTTCTTTTCTAGGAAATTCTATTTCCCCTTTATCTTTTCCCGTGGGTCGACTTCTCTTCCTAGATGTTCTAATTCCACTTTATTCTTTTCCCGTGGGATGACTTCTCTTTCAGGGTGTTCTTCCACTGTTCAATGGTTTTCCTTTGACTTCTGGAATCTTCTTCTCTTCTAAGAAAGGTTTTCTATGAGGAAAATACCTCCTGCAACTACCAAAACATCAACAAAGTGTACCTTCAAAATAATATTATACCTGCCCAAGACAAGACAAAATGGATATATACAAGACAAAATATCAAGTGGACAAGTAAGTGAAGCTTGTTGTCCTATATTGCAACAATAAACAAGAATATATACCAGCAAGTAAATGATAACAATAGTTGCAAAATGTATCACTAGAAGCCTAATAAAGATGCAAGAGAGTAAGCTAGCAATTACTAGTTGAACTCAAGTATAATGAAGCTGTAAGACTTTAGTGACAATAGAGGGTTGTTAGATAGTGTTTTCAAAGAATTATAATAACAACCAAGTGTCTGTAGCAAACATTTTCTACAACAACAAATTTCAACCTTAAAAATCAACAACTAAACTGTCAAAAAGTTAGCTAATGAGTAGTAGAACATAACAATGGCTTCCAAGCAACTTTGAATGGTTGAAAATAAATTTAAAGCAAGAGTTTAAGTGTGTTTTTCTACAGTCCTAATGGCTGTATATTTTATTTGATTATAACCAAAGGACTACCAAGCAACCTAGACGCCTTAGTGGCTCAAGTAACGTTGTGACACTAAGAAAGATTCCAAATTAGAAAAATTCAATATCTCTCAAAATCACATGTATCAATGCAAATGATTTTATCTCTCCAATGAAAATTTAGATTAGTTCCTTATCAATGGGTTATGGATTATTCTCGTATAAAATTAGGTCTACCACTTCTCTAGGGGTGTAAGCCCTTTTACTCCCTAGAGAAAGTAGATCTAACAAGGTAAGTCTAGGAGGGTGTAAGCCCTTTTACTCCTCCTAGAAAACTTTGTAATAGCTTATTCAATCAACAATCATGATAAACTTGGTCGAGGGTGTATGCCCTTATACTCCTCCAAATATTTTAACCAATAACAACCTTGAAACAATAAAGAAAAACCAACAATATATAAAAATTTCTTACCAATTCCAAGAGACATGCAAGATAAACCCTTATATACCAAGATAATTTCATCACCATAGAAAAAGATAATCCTCTAAGAGATAGTGCACCACTTAGCTCCACTAGACAAGTATTAACCATAACATTTAAGAGAGAGATATGAAGTTTTCCCAAGAGGGGTGAAAATTTCAGCCAAGTAGCTCTTCTCAAGTGAGAGAGTTATGTTAAAAATGAAAAGAATTTTGTCTTTATTTATACAAGGCCTCTAAAAATTGCTTGTCCACATAATATTATGGTAAACCACAAAACAAGGGGGACGACCCCCTTAGTTTTTCCCCTTTACAACAAAAAAATTATTTTTACACAAAGAAACCCTAAAAATATGACGTCATGCCCTAATTGGATGACGTCTTGGCACTTTTGGCAAGTCATTGAGCTTGGAGATGAATTCGTTGGGCCTTAGAAGGCCATTCATGAACTAGGGTCTCTTCTCCATAAAACATGCCAATATCCATCAAATAATCACCACCATCATCAAACCCTAGCCCCAAAAGATGACGTCAAACCCTAGAGAAAGAGGTTTTGACCTTCCAAGGTCAAACATTGGGCAAGTAAAGGCTAGACATCTTGCTTGAAGGGGTATTCTCTTGCCTCCAAAGGTAACGTCCATCATCTGTTAGCTCCCAAGTGTGTGGTTCATGAAATCCAACATATGGGATTCCTACCCCAATGAAGGCCCAAGTTCGACTTGTTCCCCCAAATTTTCCATCAAACGAGGTCCTGCAAAGACAAATGAGTGCGCTCTCCAAGGGTATCAAGTAAAATGTATCATGACAAGTAAAATCACATTTAATACAAGATCCACCTAAACATGTGCATAAAAACTACTTTATCAAATTAAACAAGTGCTCAAAGACCCTATGCAACTTTCCAAGTTTAGGTATGGGAGGGTTTTCAAGGTTGACCTATTGGGTGAGTCATTCCTCAATTCAAGGGGTGTTTCCTAGGTGGAACCTCCCTAATCCATGTAAGGAAGATGGAATGGATGGGGGTAAGACATTTGGGCATGAGGTTCATGACATACAAGGGTTTGTATTGTCTCATATATGGGTTCCTTTGTAGAGGGTGTACTACACCTTCGTTTTCAATGCAACCTTTTTCCAAGCCCATTTATTTTCCATTAACTAATTAAAGTCCAGAACAATTGGGTAACATGATACTTTAAAGGAGTAACACAATTTCACTTGAAGCTATAGGTACATAGAGTGCCATATGCATGGAAAGAAAGGGACATTGCATAAGTGTACACACGTCAACAAGTGGGACATTTATATAATGTGAAATTGATTTTGCAGGTATTCAATTCTTTTAAGAGAAAAATTTAATTGTTCTCAAGACCTCTTTGGGCAAGCATAAAGGTTAAAATTTTGGATTTTATATTTTTCTAACTACTGTTAAGGTCCTAACCCGCACATATGTAGATCAATGTATTCGAATGTAATAAAGGTCAATATTAATAAGACCTTTCAATAAAATAGAATAAGGCGGATGTAAGAAGACCTAATAGAAGCTTCCGCTTCTAGAAAGATCTTCCTCTAGATGCTTCTTTTTAGTATAAATAGGAGTCGAGGGTATGAGAACCCTAGCTTGGATATTATTGTAACATAGCGCTGCTCGACTGGAGGTTTCCCCCTCGAAGAGGCCTGTGAACATTGCTATCTGATTCAAAGTGCTATTTCTGTTGCTATTTCGTATATCGTTTCTGTGTATTGTGAAGATTATGATGGATATTTTACTGTTATTCTGTCATTTCTAGCATTTCATTTCTGTTCTGCATATTTTATATATCTGGTATCTTGCAAGTGGTATCAGAGCACTTTCCTATGCAGAAATTGTGGGTATTTTTTTTCCAGGGTAGAGACGTATTCTGACGTCTTTAAGCCACAGAGATCTGTCGTTACGCGCATAAACCCGCGGTTGAGGGATTCATACACGCAGGAAATACAAGTGGTTCTTAAGCGCACGTCTGTTGGCCACCCTTGTAACCTGTATTGGTACCCCTTCGAGTGGTAGCGCATCAGACAACACCTGTGTACGGGCCGACCTAGATTTCCTGAAGCCCTCTGTAGATAAACTTATCGGCCACCGGACTGCTATAGTGTCACCGAGAACAGCACTCGGGAAGATACTCTCTAGTACCTGGGTAGTCGGGTAGTACAACTAAGGGTACGGTCTATCCTCCTTAGTTAGTCCCCTAAGATATTGGGACGAGTACTACTGTTGGACCCCGCACGTATATCAGAGAGCTATAGCACAGGGAAAACCCTTGTCTGTAGAACCCTTGAATACCTAACCCTTGGGGAACATAAACAACAAT
>ML802935.1:167645-180595 GCA_009831015.1 Picea engelmannii
CAAGGTTGTTTTTAAGGGGGCGGACATGTTAAGGTCCTAAACCGCACATAGGTAGATCAATGTATTCGGATGTAATAAAGGTCAATATTAATAAGACCTTTCAATAAAATAGAATAAGGTGGATGTAAGAAGACCTAATAGAATCTTCCGCTTCTAGAAAGATCTTCCTCTAGATGCTTCTTTTTAGTATAAATAGGAGTCGAGGGTATGATAACCCTAGCTTGGATATTATTGTAACAGAGCGCTTCTCGACTGGAGGTTGCCCCCTCGAAGAGGCCTGTGAACATTGCTATCTGATTCAAAGTGCTATTTATGTTGCTATTTTGTATATCGTTTATGTGTATTGTGAAGATTATGCTGGATATTTTACTGTTATTCTGTCATTTCTAGAATTTCATTTCTGTTGTGCATATTTTATATATCTGGTAGCTTGCAACTACATTCCCTCTGGGCCTTCAGCCCCTTCTTCCCATGAAATGAGGTACAATCCTTTCTTGGGCCAGTACACCCAAAAATACCAAAATATAAGGAGACGAAAAGGATGAAGTGTGAAAAATGATAAGTATGATCGGGAATGGTACAATGACTCATCAATGATACCACCCAATAGAAAACATTTCCCCAAGGGTGACCACTTACTAGTGCACAATGTCAACGACCAAGGTGAAGCAGGGAAAATAGCATAATTTCCAAGTAGACGTTCTATAATAAAAAACAACTTTAAATGCAACATACTCAAATGCCTGTAACACTCTTGTTTCCCACAAATTGTAATTAATAATTAATTAGGATTACCATGTTGTGGCATAGGAACATTGTAAATGTATCATTGTTTAATTTCCAATAACTGATTGTGGGGGTGAAGCCTTGAAAGTACTAGCCATGATATCACTAGAGGAAAGAATGTGAGAACGATAAGAGAACGGTTAATAAGAAAAGGACAGGTGGTTGAACCCTCAAACACCCCCATGAATGGAAGCATGGTCTAGCTACAAAAGGTCAGCCTGAAGTACCACAGGGTCTTGCAGGCCCAGAAGGGACCCGAGGTTTCTTTATAACATAAGGAACTGGATAGGAGGAATGTGCGTGCAAGGCACACAAGAGGATATGAAGAGAAGAGTGGAGAATGCGAGAAACATTTGGACAGCAGAGAACGAGCTGAAGGCCACAAGCTTGATGCTGAGGAAGCATCTGATAAACCTTGTCGAGGTCACGACAAAGAGGGAGATATATGAGAGTATGCAGAGAATGGGACCCGAGAAGAAGGTTGCGAGCTCGATGCTAAGGAAACATCTGATAAACCTCACAGAAGATGAGAAAGAGAAAGGATAGATGAGAATTGGCATAAATTCCTTAATGATATCATGGCTTGGCACGGGGGTGGCCAGAGCGCTAAGAATGAATTCTTCTGAGCCTATGGTTGGGTGGAAGGACAAAAACCCATAGTCATTTAGTTGGCCACCACTTGTAATAGATAAGTAATCGTGTATCTTGTGTGTTTAAGTGGTAACTGTGAATTAAGGTTGGATATTATATGAATGTTGCAGGGATGGACATGTTTTATTAATGGTTATACTGTATACCTTAAATTTTTCCTAATTGTGTATTTACGAAAATAAGAAATTCTCTGGCTTGTACACGTAAATGGCTAAGCCCTGTGGTGGCTCAAGTTAAAATAAATGAACTGTGAATTTTTTAATTTGGGCATAACCTCACATGTGCATGCCGATACTCCCAGTCGTTTTGAAGAAAGGGGTTGGTCAAGCTCAGGAGAGGTAGTGCATGTGTGCACAAAGTCTCTGCGAGGTGGAAAAAGATCGAGAACCCCCCCCCTTAAGTTCTATATTTGATAGATGAGTGTAAGAGGTGTGCAAAAGATTTCTTTACATGTTATGTTAAGGAGAATTAGCGCAAAATACTTAAGCATTTAAGGAGATGACAAAACTCAGGTAAAATAGTGAGTTTCAATCCCCTAAAGAAAATATCCTTTCGTTTGAAAGATGAATGGATGCGATTAGTTTGGGAGGATCCGAATTTCTTCATGATCGTCGAATCTGGAGAAGGAACACAGACGTTAACCCTTCAATCCCTTCGAACTTCGCGAGTCTGAATAATTGAGCATATTCGTTGCAAAAGAGGTGAAGCCCCCGTAGTCCCGAATTAAATCTCAGTTGTAGATCTGTAGATTCCTGGTAACTATCTTGACCATCGGATCTATGATATAGTCAGCCTGATGTTGACCACTTTGGGAGGATAGAGGTTTGGTAACAAAAAAACCCTCGAAGTCCTAAAGTCTCGAAGTCTCGAAGTTGATGTGGACCATGGATCTAAGGATCCTTCAGGATCCCTCATGATCGTTCGATTGTGGAAACATGAGTATTAACGTCGAGATCATGTGGGATCCCATGTGTCAAGTGACGGGGTTACCAGGTGTCCCTCTTAGAGTGGTAGGCACTGGGACCGAAGGGACCCTTAAATGAAAGTTACAAGTCATAGATCTATGGGGTCATGTAGATACCCTCAAACCATCATATTGAGGTTGTGGTCAACCCAATGCTGACCAAATTCGAGAGAAAAGAGGAGATTTCATTGAAAAACTCCCGAAGTTCTGAAGAGCCAAAGTAGATCTGAGCCATCCAAGTGAGAGGGACAGGTGTCGTCAGATCCTGCATTCCAGAGAGAAGTCACTCTGGGAGGACCAAAGTGTGAAGATGCAAGGATTTCTGAAGGCTGAAGTCTCGAAGTCATCCTAGTCGTCTGTTGGAAGGGACACATAGTAGAAGATCTGCCATTTTAGAGGAAGTCACTCCAAGACAAAAGGGGATGTGTTGGACAAGAAATTCCAAAGGCCAAAGAGTGAGAGTTCATCTGAGTCGTTCGACAATTGAGGAAAGGTGTCAACATATCTTCCATTTTAGAAGATAGCCATTTCAGAGGAGAGTGGGGTCACGTGAGTTAAGAACTCTTGAATGTCTAAGTCCTAAAGTAGATCACAATCGTTGATCGGGAAAGACACGTGACGCTTGATTTGTAACTCCGGGTACAGAGTAATTCAGAGGAGAAAGGCATTGGAGTGTTTGAAACTCCCGAACGTTGAAGTCCTGAAGTATATCACAATCATTGATCAAGGGAGATGCATGGAATTTGATCTATAACTCTGGGTACAAATCACTTTGGAGGAAAAAGGAAATGGAGTGTTCAAAACTCCCGAATGCCGAAGTCTTGAAGTATATTATAACCGTCGATCACAAGGGACGTGTGGTGCTCAATCTGTAACTCTGGGTACAAAATTACTTCGGGGAGAAAAGCCTTTGGAGCGTTCAAAATTCCTGAACGCCGAAGTTCCGAAGTCAATCAGGGCCATGAAAATATTTGAGGACACACAATGTCAGATTATGAACTTCATATATTTTCCACTCCGGAGGATTCACGCGGTGGTTGTCTTGGCGTATGGTCATAGCTCGCGGTCATATGCGAGTATAGATATATGGAAGAACCCGAAGAACTTAGGAGAGGCTACCTGCCAGCTTTGAGCTCGGTTCAGAGCATGGAGACTGTGGCTAGAAAGCTATGAAAGAGAAGAATGGGATAGAAAAATCGAATGGGGGTTTTGATTCTCCTAAGAGGAGAGAAATTTTGGCACCCCCACCATGGGTGTGTTACAATGCCTCAAGTATTAAAGTGACACTTACCACAATATTTAACTTGTGCCTCATGGAGAAAGACCCATTGTCTTCCGGAAACAGGTTGATGTGGTGAATTCCATCATGATGAACCAGATAAGTGTGGTGGTGAAGTGTTTCTCCATCTATGTAAGTGGACATCACGAGTTGATATATCCCTCAACACTCCATGCCTGCAACCTGAGGGCCTTGAGACATTATCTCCTTAGTTATCCCTAGAAGTGGGGGATAACATGAACCAAAAATAGAGTACATTTGATTGTAGGTGGTCAGATAAGCAACCACACCAGGTTGGACGACAAGAATTGAGCCCATGAGAAATTAATGGGGGTAGGATCGACCCACTTCAGGGTGGAGAGATCTCTCCACTTTTGAGATTTATCAGAAATGGACAAGAGAAGGAGATGACTCAAACAAACCACATGTAGGACACCCTCCATGATGCTATTCAACATATACACCAAACTTCGCATAGCCCTAGATTTTCGTGGATGCTATTGTAAACCACATTAGCTTGTCCACATGTCCAATTCAGCGATGGAAGTTTGGGTTGATCAGTGTTGGTGTCTCTCCCTTAAATATTTTCCTTTGCTTGTAGCTCTATCTACATCTAGTTATGTGATTAAGGAATTGAATTTTTTTTTGACCAACTCCTATATTTTATTTGGGTTTTCCACTTGAATTCCAATTATGTTGATTATCCTAGAGATTTAATTTTTGCTTCTTAGAGAGTGAGAAAGTAGAAAAATATTGTATTTCTATCTCCATATTTTAGCCATTTGACCTTGGAGTTTTGAAGTATACATATTTCATCCTCATAGATCTCCATTGGATCATTATAAAAGAAGATTTCCAAGTTATCCATTTATATTTGTTTTATTTTCCTCTTGTAGAGTTAATAAAATGAGTATAACATGATTTTATGACAATGTAGATTAGTTTTATAATATATAGAGTGTTACCAACTATATTTCTCAAGGATTGCACATGTGGTTCTTGATCACATGGGTCTGATTTTGACATGTTGATATCTTGATTCTTGTCTTCAAAAGGTTGGGATGTTCATAAAGGAAAATGGTACCATGGATGAGAAGTAGCTTATGTGGTGGATTTTCGTGGTTTGGTTATATTCATGGGGGAATATCCTAGTTGATGGAGCCTCGGGTTTAGAAGTTCACGATTATGATGCTTTAGTTGATGATTATGAGATAATCCTTGGTTTTATGGCATATCTTTGATAGAGGTTGTAATGGCTACCCTTGGAATTCATTTATTATGACTTTGGTAGGGTGTGCTTCTATTACCTTTGTGAACTATACCTTCATTGACATAAGTGTGGATGCGATTTAATATGCCAATGAACCATTCCTTCCATCCATTAAACCTTTCGAGTTACAACTACATTTCTATGAGTTCCCTCTTTAGATAATGTATTCACCCTTTACACCATGATCTTTTCATAAATTCAACCATATTTTTCATTTTATCCAAAGGGATGACCCATATAATATTTTATTAAACCATTCCCTTTTTCATAGTGAGTCACTTTATTCCTAAGAAGGGGTGTAACACCCCTATTTCCCCCAACATGTAATTAATAATTTATCAAGATCACCATGCTATGGCATGGGAACAACGTAAGTGTATTATTGTTTGAATTGCCAATAACTGACTATGGAGGTGAAGCCTTGAAGTACTGGCCATGATATCACTAGAGGAAAGAATGGGAAAACTATAAGAGAGGGTTCATTATGAAAAATGAACCCAAATTCCCCCTTTTTGGGAATAATAAACCCCCTTCAGATCCCAGGGAGAGGAATCAGTTAATGAAGGAAAGACTGGTGGTTGAATAATCAACCACCCCCATGAATGGAAGCATGGTATGGATGAGAAGACAAGATTTTGTTAGCCCGAAGTACCAAAAAGTCCTGCAAACCTAGGCTGACTCAAGTTTCCTTTTGATAGAAGGAACAAGATAAGTTGAGAACCATCTTGGGAAAGGAGGTAGAAAAATATACACACATAGACAGTTTAGGAGAGAGGCGTGTTCCGAAGGCTCTACAAAGAGTAGGAGAGACACTGAACAAGAGTGCATGCACAGAGGGGAACATGCAACCCATATATGCAAAAAAAAAAGAGGAAGGTTGCGAGCTTGATGTTGAGGAAGCATCTGATAAACCTCGTAGGGATGTTGTGGCATAGAGAAGGTCTCTGAGAAATGCATAGATTTCCTAGTGATATCATGGCTTAGCACGGGGGTGGACATAGTGCTAAGAGTGAATTCCTTTGAGCCTATGGTTGGGTGGAAAGCGAGTCAGTTAGCTAATTGCAACATTTAATAGATAAGTATTTCTTGAACCCTATGCAATTTAATTTAAATGCATGAATGAATGTCTGTATAGGTGACTAAGATTTGCAACATTTAATTTATAATGAGAATGCCAATAATTGTTCTTATGTAAGTCATTGTATGCAAATGAGTGTAAGGTGATAAGTTGGGCCTTTGGGTTGGTTCGAAGATACCCCGCCCTGGGTTACTACTTAAAGTTTTGCAAAATTGGAGGGCGCTTCCTTCAAACCAGTAGCCTAAGAGACCACGGGCTCATTCCCATGGCCTTAACCAAATCTCAGCTAAGAGTAGAGCATACAACCTGAGATTCATTAGAGGGTCATATGACCAGGGTCTGGGAACCCTACGCTAGTTTGAAAGGAGCTAGGTCTTATTGGCTTCGAATCTCCGAGAGCTTGATGTTTCGGGATGTTAAAAATTCACAACCCCAAAACCCCTGAATGTTGGAGTCATGGAATGTTGTGAGTCATTGATCTGGAGAGTTTGATGGGGACCCTTCTTGACCGTCCGATCAACTAGTGGAGGGTTTCACGTATGGTACTTTGGCGAAGTCCCACTTCGTGAGAATTGAGATGTTGTAGTGTCAAAAAATACGAACGACGGAGCTACAAATTAATGAGAATCATTGATCTGGAGGAGCTTCGAGACCACTCGTGGTTGTTGGATCTACTCCACAGTCAATTTGACTTTGACATACTCTGGGAGTAAGGGGAGGATTACACCATGAAACCCCTGAATGCCAAAGTTGTGAAGTAACAAAGGCCATAGATCCCGAGGTCTATGTGGATACATATTGACCGTGAGATCAAAGGTTTTGGAAGGTTGTTAGTCTGAGGTGACATGGCATGTTGATGTCACCCAAGGTGATGTGGACCCACGTTTGACGAGCCATGTGTCGTTTGGATTTGCACGTATTGTAGACCCTATGTGCCCATTAACACCTAACACGTGTCACCCTCTGAAGGGGCCACGTGTCATCTCTTCCTCGTCCACATATCACGCCTGACACTCATTGATTGGTCCATCTAGCGGGAGGAGCATGAGGGACCCCCCTGTATTTTCCCTTGTATATAGTATGACTCCATGTGCGAGAGTGGGTCCTTAGGGAGTCCAGAGGTTTGGATTGTGATGTTGAGGATAAGTTGAAAGGCTCGGAGGTTGGAGTTACGTGCCATCATTTCGAAGGTCTGGGAATTCGAGACTCCAAAAGAGTTGGGGTGTAGCATCGTAGAAAGGCCCGAAGGCCGAATCCTTGTGGTAGGCTCATGGGAGTTTGAGAGATAGCAACTATGAGAGACTGGGGTCATTAGGTTGTATACTCCCAAAGGCGTCAAACTTATCTCTTAAGCATATGTGTTAATGTGGAGGGAGAACCACCGTCAGATTATTGGTGGATGGATTTCCACCATAGATTTAGGAGCACTGGAAGCTCCAGTATCTTGAAGAACTCAGGATGATATGTACGAGTCAGGTTTGCATAGATGCAACATGACCCTTGACCAATAAGTTCTCACAAGACCGTAGAAGGGAATTTATTCCAATCCTAAGCTTAGTTTTGAGCGCGAAGACAGTGGTTGGAAATATCTGAACGAGTAGAATTCATTGGAGGTCTCAGAATTAGGATTTGATATGTTTAAGGGAAAATGAAATTATGATGCCCCATCCCTAGAAAGGGTATTCAGGGGTCAGGTGTGTTACAAATTGGTATAAGAGCATGGAAACAACACTTGTCCTGCTTGGGCTCTTGCATGAGTCGTATAAAAAAAATATTACTGGAGGAATTTAAGGGGTGACACTCTATCTTACTCACTCCTAAGAGTCTTAGTTAACCCTCTACTAAAGAGGGGAATGAAACCTGCTATTGTTGATACATGTTTTGTAAATCTGCACTGTAGGTTGCTAATGTTCCGAATAAAGAAGTTGAATTCACTTTTCAATTGTATGTGTTTTTTTACAACCATAAGATTAGGTTACCAAGGCTAAGATGATGCATGTTGAGAATATTACTGCCAAAAATAATTTTTTTTCATAAGTTCCTGGAGTAGAAGGATGCAGATTGAAATTTAATTGGGATTTTACCCAACAAGATTGAATCATACTAGACGATGGTAGAAGAATAATATCATTTCTTTGGGAAGTGATAGCTAATCCTACAAGAGTAGGATTATACTGATCATAACTAATAGAAAGACTTGGATGTGAATGGATTGAAATGATCCATAGTAGTAATAACTACCGCTTCAATAAAGGATTAAACCTTGTATATGTGCATGATCTCTCACGACCAAAGGATTGATAGAAATGGTAAGGTTAAATCACTTGACCTATAATGGATGAAAATTGTTGTTGGAATAGCCCAATAAGCAAGTAAAAAGGAACCCTATAGATTGAGAACAACCTTCATAAAGGTAGAAGTGAAGTGACAATAGAAAGTTCAAAAGCTCAGTGTTGAGTGTCTCTATGAGGCTTGTCATAAGGATGGAAACAATATCCTTGGGAGGAGGATATGGAAGTCTGATATGTCCATGTGCATGTATGACATAGAAAGGGTGAAAGCAATGAGCTTGCATGATGAATGTTTGGCTATGTTTGCATATGTTTGAGTACATTGTTTTAATGCATTGTGAAGCTTCTTGACATGAAGACTGATATTAATACCAATTAGGTATGAATGATATTAAAGGTGCAAGAGATGCACATGTATGATGCATGAATATATGCATACAAAAGGCACAATATGACTACCTTGATGAGTGGAATGTGAGGCAAGAATTTCACTTACAAAAGTTTAATGAATACCATGGATGCATGGTTGACTCCATTTTGAAGAGTCATGAAAGTTCTATTTTGAATGATAGCTTGAGGGGAATGTGTTCCATTCCCACATGAAATACTAATATAAATAGATGAAAGAGTAAGGGCAGAAGGATGATCTATTGTTATGATAAGAGGCAAATGATTATTTAAATGATTTTAATGAAAAGATGTATGTGGGCTGAAAAATATACCTAGGGCAGCTACACACAGGCTTATGATTATGCATATGGTTAAGTACATCATGGATGTAAGTAACAAAACCAAAATATTTGTGGATACATAATTTGTATGCATGACAAAGATGCATGTTTATATTCCTTATGGAATATTTGGTAAACATATGAAGTTAACTCAAGGTTTAGGCCAACATAGGTAGTGATAGATATGCAATAAGGAAGTTGCATGCTGGAGGGGTTTCTGGTGGAGGGACTGTGTGAGGACTTTGTTAGGAGGACATAGTCACAACCTTAATGACCACCGAGAATTAAGCAATGAGCTACAAGCTTACACACACACACACACACACACACACACATTTTGAAAACATCATGTATGGATAGAAGACTAATAAAGGAATGTTGACCATTTTTACTAACTGAAAATATAATGTGCAGGATGCATAGGTTCATGATCCATTATGAACAAAATGTTTGCTATTAAAACATGTTGATGTATCCAAAAAGGTTAGGGTGAGGCCTAACCAAGGCTGTTCAAGGAAAAGAGCAGGAAGATCCCAACATGGAGTAAATTGCAAAAACAAAGAAAGGGAAAAAGGAGGAACACTTTTCCCACCCTAAGAACTCTGAATTGCTTACAAAGTTGTAGGTCTTAGATGAGTAGCTGTGAGAACAAGTACAAATGGAAAGGGAGAATGAATAAATGAGTATGTTTGATTGAATTGTCTTGGTTGAAACCATGTAAGAAAAGGCAATGAGGCCTTAGAAATAACTCAGCCGGGTTGAAAGTCCCAGGCTGTGTAGAAGGAGTTGGAAAAAGGGAAGAACCCTTAACTCTTTTCTTACTGTGTATTGTGTTTTTCTCTGGGATGGGAAAGCTGGTACGCTGATGAAAGTAAATGTTTTGACACCATAGTGAGGGTTGTATTACTGCAGAAACAATTGAGAACGAAGTGCATAGAGATATGTTAGGACATATCCTAGGGATTTCTAAGATTGTAGAAATCCCTTCGATCAACTACAGATCGAGATTGTGAAGATTGTGGAAGAAAACCCTGATCGAATAAGGTTAATCAAGAACCTAAAAGAGGAGATGAATGTGAGCGATTCATCAGAGGGAAAATTGATCTCAGTCATCAGATCGACATAAAGATCCACTGGATTTAACAGATCAAACACTAGACGTTCGATTAGATCGACGATCAGGAATCATTGTGGTGCGTGAAGGAGAAATGAACAGACGTGATAGTTCACGATCCACAATCAACCAACACCATTGAGCTCGTCGGGGTGGATGATCAACGACCATGATTAAAAGAGTTAGGCGAGCAATTTTCAGATTGCAGATATTAAACTCTATGATAAAGAGTGAGCACATTTGAGTTCCACAGTCACTGTGAGCTGTCGATTTTTGAACGATTGGTGGGTGAAATTTCAAGGAACCCACACATTAATGTTGCATAAATTGGTACTATGATAGGGTTCTGTGAGTGATTTGTGAGTCCATTTTTGAATTCTGTCAGCATTTAAGAAGGATCTGGCAGGGTTTAACTTCGGCATTGCATCATTGTAACCCTTGAAATAATTCATGAACTGATATGTCTACATTGACCAATCAAGGAATGATTGGAAACACAAGTGCTCATAGACAACACGTTGATTTAATGCATTGAGAATATGCACGTGGTAAAATAATGGGGCATATATAGGGCTTCCCATTGTGGTAGAAGTATGTTCCAGTACTCTACAGAGTTGAATGATTGGAAAGAAGAGAAATTAGGTGACCCTAAATGTTGGTACCTTGATTATTGGTAAGGAAATAAATGCTTAAAGGAATTCATGTGAAAGTTTGAGCTTCATGAGTGATGATTTGAGGCTGTGGACGATTTAGAGTAGAAAATATGGTTATGCTATAATAATAAATATGGACAGAGAATCTGTATGGTAATAAGTGGGTTGAGTTCCAACACCCCTTGGTAAGAGTGCCTGACATGAAATATAATAATTTAAAACCAATATAAGGGTACATTGGGTATGGATGTGGCCATGGATATTGGCACACTGATTAAAGTTATTTGATATTTGAATTTCATTTGGAAAAAAATAGTAAGTTGAAAGGATGCATGCGTAAACAATGATATATTTCCTTTTTCTTTATACCCTCGCTTAGATGAAAATGACTTGAACTGTTAGTGTGCATGATTTTGAAAATATAATGTGCATGAAAACTAATAATTTGTTTGGTTAAGGAATGTTGAAACTACAGGAAGAAAAGGGTCTTGGATATGGCAGTATTGTAAGCCCATAAGGAATACCAATTGTCTACCGAGCTAGACTTCTATGGGAAGAAAAATCCCATACTTGTGAATTTGGTTCCTTTGTGGAACAGATTTGAAAAACAAAATGTGGAATTTGGAAATTTGTGGGTGACAAATTTGCAAGAAAATTCTGAATTTGAAATTGATGATAATATCTCATAATTTTGTATACCTGTGATACAGGTGAGATGAAAAACATTTGTCTCGGGAGGATAGGTGAAGGCTGTCAATCTGAAAAGCATGAAAAAGGATACTGATTGGGACATGAGAACCTTGTGGCAAGCCATGATCACTTAGAATGTGTTATGTTGTGGTAACACAAGCCAGAGGGATGCCTCAACATAGCAAGTTTGAGGGACACCTCGATTGTAAGGATCAATGAAGTCTTTAGAACTCTTCTTGTGCGAAAAAATCCTTGGCAAGGAAAGATGGATCACCTGAGGGAATCTATAACAGAGAAGGGGATGCCTAAGCCTGGGCCTAGAGGGTGAGTGACCGCAAGGAATATGAGACTTTGATAAATATCATACACTACTATTTGGGATCATGCACACAATGGGTATGTCCAGGAAAAATAGTGAGCCAAGAAAACAAGACAGCCATATGGATACAAATCCATGAACTATGCATATAAGTGTTGTGCTACATTGTGAAACTTTTTTCCTCTTGAATTTTCAACAACAATAATATGTTTTCGCATGAAATTGTGATTAATGTGCTTGTTGTCCAGGAGTTAGTGAAGACAAGTGAAGAAGGCCAAGAGTCTGAAAAGGACTTGACCAAGGAAGAGAGTCAAGACTTCTGAATCAACTAAATGAAAAAGGAATGACATGTGTTACTGAGAAATAACATCGAGGACGATGTTCCTTTTAAGGGGGAGGGGATTGTAACACCCATGTTTCCCCCAACTTGTAATTAATCATTTATCAGGATCACCATGCTATGGCATGGGAACAACATAAGTGTATTATTGTTTGAATTGCCAATAACTGACTATGGGGGTGAAGCCTTAAAGTACTGGCCATGATATCACTAGGGGAAAGAATGGGAAAAATATAAGAGAGGGTTCATTATGTCATATGACCCCAAATTTCGCCTTGTTGGGAATAATAAACCCCCTATGGATCCGAAGGATATGAATCAGTTAATGAAGGAAGGAATGGTGGTTTAATAATCAACCACCCCCATGAATGGAAGAATGGTTTGGCTGAGGAGACAGAAGGCCGTTAGCTTGAAGTACCACAAAGTCCTGCAAACCCAGAATGACCTGAGTTTCTTTCTGACATAAGGAACATGATTAGTCGAGAACCATCCTGGGAAAGGAGGTAGAAAAATATACACACATAGACAATTTAGGAGAGAGGCATGCACGAGAGGCTCTGAAGAGAGCAGGAGATACACCAGACAAGAGCACATGCACAGAGGGGATGTTATCCACAAATTTGGTCATTGTGATGATGTCATGATGATGTCATGATGATGGAAAATCAAGCTCTTTACCAAGAATACTTTCCTGAGAAAAGTTACAGTTGTCTTCTTCCTAAATTCATACTTTGAAACATGTTCGCAGGCTGCTTATACATTCACCTGCGGGAATGATTGTTTC
>ML802935.1:195926-220786 GCA_009831015.1 Picea engelmannii
GGATTCCTGATCCGAGAGTAATCTTGCAATGAAACTGAAAACGCATTTCACAACTTCGTGACACGTAGTGTCACGAAGTGTGAACACTTGAAGAATAATCGATCCAGGCCTCATGATGTCTTTCGAGCATTCTCTGGCAACGGTTCCAGCTGGCTTGTGACTCTTCTATCTCACCTTCGAACCATAACGTACGCCATGATGCATCGATCTCGAACTGCTCCACTGGTACCTCCACGGTGCGAGTTGGTACCAGGTACCGGAAACCTGTTCCAAGAATAGCAATGGTACCTAACCCAAGTGTTATTAGTCCAATTATCAATTTAAAGTATTAAAATGCATAATAATAACTTGAATTTCAAAGATACCTTAGGTGACCCCTTGGAATGGTAAAGGGATGTTGATTATATCAAAATGAGGTCAAAAAGGGTGGTACTGGCATATAGTTGGAGGTCAATGGTATGTAGTATGGGCAAAGAGCATGGTCAAAACCGGGGACCAACACCAATAACTATTCTTCTGTAAGTTAGTGTATGCAAATGAGTGTAAGGTGATAAGTTGGGCCTCTGGGCTGGTTCGAAGATATCCTGCCCTGGGTTAGTACTTAAATTTCTATGAAATTGGAGGGTGCTTCCTTCAAACCAGTAGCCTAAGAGACCACAAGCTCGTTCCCATGGACTTAACCAAATCTCAGATAAGAGTAGATCTTACAGCCCTAGATTCATTAGAGGTTCCATATGACCAGGGTCTGGGAACCTTGCGCTAGTATGAAAGGAGATAACTCTTATTGTCTTTGAAGCTCCGGGAGCTCGAAGCTCCAAGATGTTAAAACTTCACAACCCCAAAACCCTTGAATGTCGAAATGTTGTGAGTAGTTGATCTGGAGAGTTCGATGGGGACCCTTCTTGACCATTTGATCAACCAGTAGAGGGTTTTGCGTATGGTACTTCGGTGAAGTCCCACTTCGAGAGAATGGAGTTGTTGTAGAGTCAAAAAATACAAACACCAAAGTCATGAATTAACGAGAGCCATTGATATGGAGGAGCTTCAAGACCACTCATGACCGTTGGATCTACTCCACGGTCAATTCATCTTTGACCTACTCTGGGAGTAAGTGGAGGATTACACCATGAAACCCTTGAATGCCAAAGTTGTGAAGAGACGAAGGCTGTAAATCTTGAGGTCTACGTGGACACATCTTGACCGTGATATTGGAGGGTTTGGAAGGTTGTCAGTCTGAGGTGATGTGGCATGCTGACGTAACCCAGGGTGACATGGACCCACATTTGATGAGCCACGTGTCGCTTGAATTTGCATGTATTGCAGACCCTATGTGCCCATTAACATGTGACACGTGCCACCCTCTAAAGGGGCCACGTTTCATTGCTCCCTCGTCCGCATATCACACCTGAAATCGACTGCTTGGTCCATCTGGCAAGAGGATCACGAGGGACCCACCTGCATTTTTCCTCATATCTAGTATGACTCCACATGTGAGAGTGGGTCGTTTGGGAGTCCGGGAATTTGAGACTCCAGAGGTTTGGAGTGTGGTGTCGAGGATAAGTTGAAAGGGTTGGAGGATGAAGTTACGTGGCAACATTTCAGAGGTTCGAGAATTCAGGACTCCTGAAGAGTTGGGGTCTAGCATCGTAGAAAGGCCCAAAGGCCGAAGCCACGTGGTAGGCTCATGGGAGTTTAGGATATAGGAACTTTGGGAGACTGGGTCATTAGACTGTATAATCCCAAAGGCATTGAAATTATCCCATAAGCATATGCGTTAATGTGGAGGGACATCCGTCGTCAGATTATTGGTGGATGGATTTCTGCCATAGATTTATGAGCGCTGGAAGCTACGGGATCTCGGAGAACTCGGGATGATACGTATGAGTCCGGTCCACGTAGATGCCATATGGACCTTGACCAATAAGTTCCCAAAGGACTATGGAAGGTCATTTCTTCCAATCCTGAGCTCAATTTTGATCATGAAGACAATGGTTGGAAAGCTCTGAAGGAGTAGAATCCGATGGAGGTCTCAGAATTAGGATTTGAGATGTTTAAGGGAAAATGAAATTATGATGCCCCAACCCTAGAAAGGGTATTAAGGGGTCGGGTGTGTTACAAGGGGGCCCACCCACTTTATGAACTCACCTTATACCATGGGGACTGCTTGATTAAAATTTGTGTGAAACCACAAATGCATATGCTTACCATGTGTTTTAAAGAGCATGTATGTGGAGTTGGAAATTAATATTTTATTGAGAACCTTTTATACGATGGATTTAACTCAAACCATAGCCTACTAGTTATAAGACAAAGGGGTGTGTGTAATATTTGGTGGGCCACCCCCTTCATCCACATGGTGATTAAGTTGGGGTACATATGATATTGCTTAGTCATAATTTTTTATACAGTTTCCCTCCACTTGCAATTATAGTTCACGCTTGAAAGATATATTACACTATTATGTGGAGCGTGGATAATTTTAAGGATGGAAATTTATCTCAGAATATAGAAACCTTGACGAATATTACTAGTCCTTAATATGCAAACTATAAAATGTTTGATGATATTTTTGTAAAAATTTTCAAATTTCTAAGGATTTTATTTATTTTCTATAAAATTTGTTCTATTTTTAAGGTAAAATAATTTTATTCTTTAGAATTTGGGCAAATCACTTTAAGAAAAAATGGAAATTGTTGAATTTTGTTTTTGGAAAAATGATCCGGATTTGATCATTATATTATTTTTCATCTATCTCAATGCTTTTAGAGTAGAAAATTGGAGGAATCATCCTGCACAATTATTTTAGTAGTAGGTCCAAGTATGGAAAATTGGGATCCAAAACCTTCCAGGGCCATTTTGAGGCATCGAATGACATTTTTTGGGGTTAAAACCCTCCTAACATAAATAATACCTTGTGATTCTATTCTACACATCGAGACCTTTCCAATGGTGCAAAAATCGTGTCAATCAAAGATCGTATGCAAAAGTTATTCCACCCAGAATTTGAATTACTGTGTTGACCACCATGGCATGAGAGGATGCCATGTTATCCCTCGTTACTCATGCTTATGGGGCTAACCATGTACGTAATTTAAAGAATATTCTTTAAGTTCCAAAACCCTATCACATTTGAGGGTTGAGGAAGTAAAAAACCTACCCCTAGATGGCTATCAGGCTATGTTAAATACTGGGCCACTAGAAGGAGAAGGGGTTCCATTATTTTGCATTGCATCTTGTTCCATAGCTGAGAAAAACATTTGAGAGTGGTAGTATGTGATCATAACATAGGAGGAGATATTTTGTAGCACCGATACAGGCCGCAGGTCAAAGACAACTCCACAGAGAGTGTCTCTTTCTTTGTACTTGCATCATTTCTATACCAGAGAAAAGAGAGCAGAGCAACCTCATATTCTAGATGGTTTTTCTCGTGTATTGGGTTTCCCAGGTCATATATTGTGTTTATTTGTGGATGGTGTGATTGTATTTTACTATTCTCTATCTTCTGCATTTTATCTATTTCATGCATAAGAAAAAAATCAATAACTAAATATTTTGAAGATCTAAAGGAAAAATAACCTTAATATCAAATATTTCCATTATTTTATTAGATATTTTATGATGAATAGTTCCAATGGAATACCCACGGAATTTTACAGATAAAAAAACATAGAAAATTATCCCATGGATGATATATGACGCCTAAAATTCCCCCTAATGTGGAGAGGACCGCTTCCTAGTAGGAGAAATCGTGAATTAATCTATATAGGGGCATATCAAACCTTGGTTTATTTGCATATCTTGTCTCACATGGCATATGGGTCATGGAATCATACATTGTTGAGCCAACATGGATTCGCCATATACAAAATTGATACCATGGAGCCGCCAACCATCATGCAATGTAGCCACAGTCCAATTCATTGAGGTGCCTTTCACTATGGAACATTGTATCGATTGATCATGTTGATGCATCTATATTCTCCAACACATGGTCAAGAGGAATATGGGGATGAGTTTTTCGCATGCTTATACAC
Source organism: Picea engelmannii (assembly GCA_009831015.1). Taxonomy (NCBI): domain Eukaryota; kingdom Viridiplantae; phylum Streptophyta; class Pinopsida; order Pinales; family Pinaceae; genus Picea; species Picea engelmannii. The sequence continues at coordinate 199,961 of ML802935.1, forward strand.
CACATTCACAACACCTTGCTTCCTAATTAAATTCGAGCCAATCCACATACCACATGAAGCCACTAGCATGGAAATTGGACTGACCTGCATTTGGTTATGTGGTAATGGGTCTTTTTACAGACTGTGTAGTTGGAACCACCATATGACATGAATTAGATGTGGGAAAAAGCCCACGGAAAATTTTAGGGGCGAAATTTATTCCCTTCAAATTTTGGTAGGGAGAATTTTAAATATTAAAAAAAAACCCATATTAATCCCAATTCGACCCCCCCTTTATTTTTAAAACAATGTTGATTATATATTTAGCCCCAAAATGACGGTCAAATTTTAAATATTAATTACATTTTCGCCTTGGAAAAATGGTGGTCGATCCTCCCTTTCGCCCGATTTCAAGGAGTAGCCATTGATATTCCAGGGTTTTCGCCCACCGTTTCAGGTTGCAAACCTATATTTCCTCTCATTTTCCCCTGACCCTGACTTGGGAATGGCCTTTGGCCTTCTATATTTTTCACCCACGATTTTAGATTTTTCACAGGGCCAAGGACCATGATTTTCCTTGATTTGGGAATGGCCATTGGCCTTATGGAATTTTCACCCACCGATTTGGATTTTTTACAGAGGATGCCTCTTATTTGGAGTTTTTACATGAATTCACCTGTGGGTTTTGAAAATTTTGCCCCAATTTGATGGTGATTCAAAATATTAATATATCCAAGTGGTTCGCCTTAAAATCTTTAGTCACGCCTAGCTTGAAATATTCAAATTCCAAGTTCCATCTTGAAATTCTATTGTCACAATTTTCAAATTATAGGAGGAGAAAGTGTCAAGTTCTTTCCATCTTTCCAGTCGCTTTGTGTCAACATTTATGGTTGCCAACCTGCAACACCCTGATATTGGGTAAGTGGCTTCTGAGCCCTCTCTGCAGCTTTTTTCATGAATGTGAATTTCACCATAACATCCATGGTATGTTAACTTGTGAAACGTGGCACTATGCTAGCTTATTGGTGGTACTAGTACCATTCAATTGTACTCTATTATATTCTATTTTTTAGTATCATTTCCAAACCAATTTTATGATCACGGAATTTTGGATTAGTATGATGATGTCACCAAAATGGAATGCAGTTCTTCTTCCTTCTCCTCACAAGTTTCCATTACATTCTTTCCAGGGATAATCTTAATATATTATCATTTACGGGCTCATGGTTCTCCACTCCACTAGTAGAAATTTTTTTTTGAGCATTCATTAAGTGCATATGCTAGTATGGATTATCTTGATCAATGATAGATCCCACCCAACCTCTAGGATATCAAAGGCTTTAAGTCACGATGAGTGATTTTTTAGGTTAGTGATTGGAGTAGATCAATAGTTCCATGTTTAAGTTTTTGAGCTTACCCATAGTTTTGTTAAACTACCTGGGCATTTTTAAATCATTCTCACAAGTTGGTGTTTCAACACTGTGCTTCCCAATGCTCATTGCTTGTGTGTTTCCATGCACAAGTTTCATCCTGATTAGTGATAGATCCCACACAAATTCCAAGATAACAAAGGCTTCAGGTCACAACGAGTGATTGTGGGTTAGTGATTGTAGTAGATCAATAGTTTTTTGTTTAAGTTTTTGAGCTTACCCACAGTTTGGATAAATTACCTGGGTGTTTTAAAATCATTCTCACAAGTTGGTGATGAAACACAATGTTTCAACATTGTGTTTCCCAATGATCATTGCTTACGTGTTTCCATGCACAAGTGCCATCCTAATCAGTGATAGATCCCACCTAGTGTCTAGGATAACAGAGGCTTTAGGTCACGACAAGTGATTTTTTGGGATAGTGATTGGAGTATATCAATGGTTCTGTGTTTAAGTTTTTGAGATTACCCATAGTTTGGATAAATTACCTATGTGTTTTTAAATTGTTCTCACAAGCTGGTGTTGAAACACAGTGTTTCAACATTGTGTTTCCAAATATTCATTGCTTGTGTGTTTCCACGCACATGTGTCATCCTGATTAGTGATAGAGCCCACCCATCCTCCAGGATAACATAGGCTTTAGGTCACAACAAGTTATTGTTTGGGTTAGTGATTGGAGTAAATCAGTAGTTTTGTAGACTGTGTTTAAGTTTTTGAGCTTACCCGCATTTTGGATAAATTACCTAGGCATTTTTAAATCATTCTCACAAGCTGGTGCTGAAACATGGTGTTTCAACACCGTGTTTCCTAGATCCTAATGCTTGTTTGTTTCCAGGCACAAGTGACAGAGCACCCACCGATAATACTATCTTTGCAAGCAAGAATATAGTCCAAAGAAAAAGTAATGCAATTCTTCCCACAAAGATACAATTTCACATTCCTAAATCTGTTTTAATAGAGCAAACTCCATTCAAATGCATGCCTATACTTGTGTGGATATTGCAGAATCAATACCATGTCATGCATATAGATAAACATAGTTATAGATAGTTTTATATAGATGTGACATGCCTAGAGTGAGTTTGTGTTGAACAATGAGAATGAATGAAAAATCTAATGCATACATTTCTACAAACACTTAATAATATGCATCCTCATACATTATACGAAGTTGTTGGTATTATAATTTCATACAAACATTTCCTCAACTCGTTTCTATATCCTGTAGCATATTGTACTACTTACTATGCTAATAATAGAAAAATAATGAAAGATAGTTATCCATATGACCATTTTTCACCATGAAAATCAATTAACCAAAATTTTCCACTCCAGGTTTTGCCTAACCCACCATATATTACTATTTAAACCCAATTATAACCAAACACATAAGAACCCATGTCCCAAACCAACCTTACTAAATCTACTCTCAAATGCCAATTCAAGTTGTAAACTTCAAATAATCACATACTCATGAAATCAAATGGAGATAGAAAGTGTTACTCCTAGAGTGCAGAGAATCCCCGTGAATTTTTGTAGCTAGGATCTACATGCAAGGAACTTATCCCCAATTTTCCAATTATAATATAGGTTTTCCACCATAAATCCCATGCTTGAATGGCCGAAAGTGAGGCTTATTGAAAATTTAAAATTTAGCAAGATGAAAAATGGGATTTTCCCCTTCACTATCTTCTCTTTCAACCTGCATACACCTTGACTATATTCCTAGTTCTGATGAATGGAAGTATGCTCCCTCTCCTAATATCTTTCCTTGTGCCAGTTATAGGTTTTCCACCGTAAATCCCACGTTTGAATGTATGAAAGTGAGGCTTATTGAAAATTCAAAATTTAGCAAGCAAAAAAAATGGGCATATGTTTTTCCCCTCAGTTCACTGTTGTTCCAGATTTAGTAATTTCCAATTCAGTTAATTTTTCTATCAGTCCAAATTTCAGTTTAGTTCAGTTCAGCTATACAAATGCATGATCTGTTCTTAGAGAAGGGTTCCAATCCCTAGGTAGTTAGTGTGCATGCATGGGGAGATGAGTGAGGGTACAAAGTTTAAGAAGGAGTGTAGATGCATACATGCCACAAACATTCTCCAATTGGGATGCATTAACTCAGGCATTGTTATTCATTTGATTAGGAAACATGATTAGGGTTTGAGGATGATTCTTTCATGTGTCCAGTTTAGTGTTTTCAGATCTGCAAGTTTTTTGTTCATATTATCAGTTATATGTGCTTGTAGGTGAATGTACTCTATAGCTATTATTTGTAGGTGAATGTACAAATCATCATAATTGTTTGAAATGGAATAGCAGGAAAACATGACACAAATAGCAACATCTCATCAATCATATCATACAAAGGTCCCAATAGAAAAAGAATGGACCATCATACTCTGTAATACATCAAGGATCTGGGGTAAAACCAAGAAAAAACATGTGGTAAAATCCTCACAAAAATGTCTGACAACATGGACCTTCCAATCTAACTTTGTATATAATATTGAATGTAGCCATACAGTTTCTCATGAGTGATGGAACACACTTCTAGAAAAAACATATTATGAACCTAAAACCAGCCTATCACAGGAAAAATAGTTTTTAAAAATGGATTTTTATTGATGTGGCATTATTTTGAGCCAATAATAATATGTCAGTTGAAAATGACTTGTTGTATGATAAAGTGTTTTCATTTTAGATAAGTACTGTTGGTTTTGTTGAGAATAATTGAGTTCTTAAAATTGATATATCTCTTGCATGTGGGTTGACTTTCCAAATGGATGACTAATTTTATATTATTTTTCTTGTGCAAGTTTCACTTTTGGTTTCTAGATTGATTTGAAATTCTAATTGTGAAAATTTTAGTGAGATGTCAAACAACGATTGTGGAAAGAAAACATAAAAAACAAAGGGATGCATTTTCATATTTTCAAAATCCTCAATCCAAGAACCCAGTTTCTCTTCATGATTCAAGCTCTTTTGAGAAACCCATCAGTGAAAGAGATGTCAAATATTTTGAGAATGCATCTAACATCCATATAATAGATGATGAAATAGGTTCCTCTAGTGATCAAATTGAGATGAAAGCAATTTCACTAGAAATTGACAATAACAATGTTGAAGGTTTTTCCTTGGAAGGCAACACAAACCATTCACAATCACAGAAAAGGAAAAAAGGCCAATGGGACATAGGGAGACAATTCCAATAGGAATGGATCTCAAAATTTCCATTTATTGAACCAATACCTCCAACAAATGAGAAAGAGGCTTCACGAGAAGTTAGATGCATTATTTGTAGTTGGAAACTTGGAAAGATGGTAAAATTGCAGATGAACTTAGATACAATTGAGAAACATGCATGAAAGGTGTATGATAAGGAAATTGTAAATGGCGAGGATAAATATATTATCAGATGGAAATATTGTAAGGAATGTCGAAATGTCAAATATGAATATGAATATAATAAATACTTAATTAGTAAGAGAAAAATCGAGGCAAGTGGAGGAACCATCACATCTCTATTTAGAAAGACGATGGAAATAAATTTTTTATCCAAGACAATGCAATTAAGCACTGTATTTCACATCTTATCTAGAGGTCTTCCTATGACAAATTATCGAGATTACAAGAAATTTATATATTTTCTTGAAGTGCTAAATTTTCCATCTCTTCTCATTGGTCAGTTACAACTATTTGGGAATGGGAAAAATATCTATCTCAAGTAGAAAAGGATGATTTGAAGGAGAAGATTGCAAATGGTAGGTTTTTTTCATTGTCTTTGGATGAAGTTACAACTATTGATAATACTTCATGTATCTACATGAACATTTATAAGGTTAATGATCATGTTAGGAATTCATATTTACTTGTGATTCATAAAATGAGAGAGAATTATACAACTCAAAATATTTATGAACTTGTCATCAAGATTTTGAAGGAAATTGGTGGTATGCATCATTTAGTGATTGCGAAAAAGTTGATTTAGAGTAGATGGAGAAGCAGTCATGCAAGGGAAAATGAATGGACTTTGTTTCAAACTACAACTATCAGCTTCACCATTTATGATTAGTATTCATTGTATGGCTCATATAATGAATATTCAATTTAAAATAGTAAGCAAGTTTCCACTTGTTTCAAAATTTGAAGATCTTGTACGTGAAACTCATGCATACTCTTATTGTAGTCCCAAGCGATTTAAAGAGTTTCAACAATTTTCCGAGGGTGTTACAGATGGAAAAAAGGTACTAAAATATGTTAATACAAGATGGATCTCATTGAATGGACCAACATAAATATTATTAAGTGAGTACCAACCCTTAGTAGGGGTGATGTATGAACATTGCTTCAATGTAGACAAAGCTCAAGATCTTCTCTATCGATTAACTGATACAGAGACATTATTAACATTGGTTGTAATTATTCCTATGCTTTATGAAATGAATGTCCTTGTGAAAATTTCTCAAAGTTGCACAATGTATATTGCAAAATACATACATACAAGAAAATTAACATGTATTCAATTGGATAGTTTGTATACAATGCCAGAGTCTTTCACAAGTCCAACATTTAAAGGTTGGACTACTATCATCAATATAGAAAATATTGAAAATTATTTGAAGTTGGATGGAAAATGAATACTATGTATGGAAGTGCACGGGTATATGGTTCCATTTCATTATGAGTGTCAAGAGACCAATTCAACAATGTTGTGATTTCAGTGAAACACAACTTGATAGAAATTGCAAATCACTAGCATCAGAGATAAGGGAGCGATTTCCTCGAGACAAATTATTGGAGGCCATGTCTGTGGTATAACCTCAATATTGGAACTCTGAGCACAATAGAGAGTCTAAAAGAGTTGAATTTTTATCAAAATTAAAAATGTTAGTGCACCAATTTGGCAAGAATCACAATGTACAAGGAGAAGAGATTGAAGGTGTATTAGATTCATCGAATTTGTATCAACAAACCAATATTTTTGGTCAAACAATGTTAGATAAATAGTGTGGTTTGGAGAAACCTCTAGAACATGGTGCAATAAAAATATTATGGACTAAATTAGGTGAAAGCCAATACCTAGAAGAAAACATGTCAGAATATTTCAAACTAGCAGATTTATGTCAAACCATGATTTTGGGATCAGTGGAGGATGAGAGAATGTTTAGTGCACTATAATTCTTGAAGTCAAAGTTGAGGAACAATCTTGATAAACATATGAATACATGTTTAATATTATATGTAACAAAGTATGACATAAACACTTTTCCATTCGATAGAGCACTGGATATTTGGCGATCAGATTGTGATAGAAGAGGAGAATACAACACAACAAATTCCTCTAATGAACTTGATATGGAAGATAATATCTTGGAGGATCATAATAATAGTTCATCTACATAGTTTCTTGTTAATAATATAGAAAATGAGGGTCGACATGTTGATGTGAACTGGGATATTAATATACCCCAAGATGCTATCTAAACCAATATATACGAGGGGACTCTTATTTTGACTTACATGTTCCATTGATGATTGGTGTTGTAGAAATAATGAATGGAATGACACATGTGATTGGATTCTTGTTAGTTTATTGACTTAATTGTTCCTCTATTTTTGGAGTACGTTGGAAAAAGGTAATTCTTTATCGGAGCAAGATTACCATATGTAAATTTGAGATTTCATTTAAGGTAAAAATACGTTCTATATTTTGTATTGAACAATGTAACATTGAAGCTACATTTATTTGATCCAAGCTATTTTAAGTTTGATGGTTTGATAGTTAACTAAGACATTCTCTTTTTCCTATCCGTGTCAGGAAATAAAGTTGGAATTTATTGAAGTTGAGACCTATCTCTTCACATAGATAGTGTCCTAATATTAAAGGCTAAATAACTAATTAAAAATACTTTCACTAAGAAAGAATGGGCTCATTCAAGACTCAAGTGCATGAAACTTCTTGGATTTGTAACTTTGATATCTTAGGAAAATTTTAATGGTTTGTTTGTTGTTTGCATTTGAACCATTTTTTCAACTTTGGAAGTTTGGTTTTATTTTTAGTAAAGATTGTTTTAGTCCCTTGAATGATTCTAGTTCTCATTTGATGCTTGAATAAGGCATGAGCCATTTGTATTAGATTGATTGGTTTCATTTGACTTCCATCGATTCATGGGGTTTGAGTTTAAGTTAAACACCTTTGTTGAGTTAAAAAACTTTTGTTCATATTTTATTATGATTATTTGAGAAAAATATAGCATTATGTTTAATACGTTAATATATGGCTTTGCTTATAATTGAGGCATTAAATGTGTTTTTCATAATTATTATTTTTCTCTTTTAATATTTGATGATTTGTGGAAAAGTATTTTTATTTCCTTTCACTTTGTATAATGACTTAAAAATCTTCGCCATTTAGAATATATTATGTTTATTTACATTTTCTTTGAGAAGACAAGTTGGTATTCATAAAATGAATGAGCTATGAGTTGTTAAGTGAAGAGAAAAATGGTCTATGTACTGGCCTACTAGATTCCTACGCAGTCATAGTAGGACTTCTATTTCCAATGAGACCAACATTCCTCTAATGCATTTATAATTTAATGTCATGAATAAAATAACTTTACATGTAGCCTCTCAATAAATTTTTTATGAAATGATTTGTAATATAGTCAAACTTCATGATTTGTAATCCCCGAGAAAACAATGAAACACTTCTCTATAAATGGGGGACCTACAAAATAAACGATAATGAATACTTAAGGGGGTAGTTGGAGGATGGGAGGTCTCATAACGAGCCGACATATCATGATAATGGGTATTTAGTGGTATGACCATTGACATTACCATCATCGGGTCACCAAGCTAGGGTATTGGTTCTCATTTACACGACTGAGGAAAAGGGGGTCTCATCACCAACCAACCTTCTCATTTCCGCGAGGTAGTTTTGAATGAAACTATTGCTATTTGGACACCAAGCCAGGATAGTGGCCTCCAAATTATTCCTTGAAACATGAAAGAAATATAAATAAAGAGCTAAGAAGAATCAATGGCTCATAATGGGGCTTGGAACTGAAATTATAAACTTCTTCCACTAGATTTTTTAACAAAAATAAATTTTATTCCACAGTACTGGTTCTCGTTTATAAACTTGGTTGTTATCTTAGGTTTTGATATAAAATAAAAACAATCTTTCTATATCATCAAAAATATGTAAGGTAGGGCTTTATGTTGCTCATAAAAACTCTTCAATATAGCTCCTTTTTATGCATTTATGAGATCGTGAGTTACTAACACATCACAAGATGAAATGATAGAAAATATTCCAAGAATCCTTTAGGAACAAGACAATCAATTCCTCATCCATAGTGTCTATTGGTGACTTTAATTGTCTAATTAATTAAACAACTGAAGTTCTACTCATTAATTATCAACCTGGGAAAGTCTGGTTATTTCAAAGGAAATCAAGCACAATCTATGCATAAAAATTGAGTCTTTTGACACTAATTCATCTGCAATCACCCAAGCTAATCAATACCTACTCAAACTCTGATAATTGTTGAGATTGTTATAGATTTCCTTCTCACTGAACAATTCTAAATCTAACTACTGAATTAATCCTTCACCACTAAACCACTCCTTGCAGAAAAGAAACCACCCAGATGAAATGAATTAAAAGATCTATCTTACTTTTGCAAGAAATGAAATCCTCTCAAAAGATATACTCTATGATTGCAGAAATAAAATTCCCACTTCAAAGAAATTGAACTTCATTAAATCATAAATCCACAATCACACCTCCATCTAGATCTGGCTCAATAATAAACTATAGAGAACTTAATCTATGATATCATTCAGTGAGATGTTTGATATATAACAACAATACTAATCATCAAGGACTAACTGTACCATTCAGGAAATATTACACTTTCAAGATAACAAAATGTTACAAAAACAATTGAAATCTATTCAACGATATCAATCCAAAAATAATTATTGCTTCAACAACATTAATCATACAAAATGCAGACAAAGGTTAAGTTTTTTATTTATCATGTGACATTCACAAGAATAAAAAACTAACAATCAATTAATGAGAGATCTGTGTGGAGGTGGGCCCTTGCCTCCAAAAAACGCTGCATGTAAAACAACTAAAAAGAATTAATCACTAACCGAAATTCAGCTGAACATTGCCACTTCTTATTAAGAGATTAAATTTCCTGGTACAATGTTAATTCTCTAGTGCTCAATGGAAAAACAAGGACTATCTCCCTAGTGTAAGTGCTCTGTACATCTTTTAAACCATGCCATGTTCTCATAATAGAATGAAACTACCAGTAGTTTGAACAGTCTTGAGAATCTTTCAATTCTCATGTTGTTCATAACTTCTTAAAATAAAAACTGTTAAGATTACAATAACAAAAAATAGAAACTTATAAATCCATACTCTAATTGTTATCCAATGATGTGGCAAGCTGCATGATTCCCTATATAAGTTGTGTTAATTCCATAATATCTCCCTCTGCCAACTGGATATTTTAGATCCACGAGGAGAGTCAATCGGGGGTGCCATAGTCTTCTTCATGCATGTTTCAACCATGTGTTTCATCACAGTGTTTCAACACCAACATATCTGCATTCATTCTTATTAATTCATCAGTAATTACCCAAATTAAGAAACATCATCCTATTTTACAAGTAAACTATGAATTATCATAACACAATGAATAATGAATTGCACCTGCTCCAAGATTGATGTTCTCATAGGAAATGTAAACAATAGGGTCCAGGGATGAATTAATACAATAGAATGAGATGAAAATGGCATGGGAATGGTAAGGAAAAAGGGGCAATTTTAGCACCCAACATCTCTCCCCAACTACACCATTGCATGTCCCCATGCAACTTCACTCACTCAAAATCCGAGTTTGAGTCGGGGCATGAACTTTTCCAATGCAAATTAGAAATATTGTAGGATGATGCAACATTATTTTCTAAATTCCTGCAGCCCCTGGAAGAACTCACTTCTTCCTAGCATTTCCTTTCAGTCTTCTTAGTCAATCTGTACTTATGTTGATACTTCTTTGATGGTATTCAAATAAGAGGGAAATGAAATTCCAGTCCTAACCACTATGGACCAAAAGTTTGAATGAACTCAATATAGCTAGGAACCCAAGACATAGCATAGGTAAAATTATCATGACTATTGGGATCCTTGGTCCTCAAGGCAAGAGAGGATGCTTCCCATTTAAATATGCTACCTTCTAGTGCAAACAATTTCTGATCATTAATTCTTTTAACACAAGAATATATGACAAGCCTTTGAACGCTTGCCACTTTTTTAGTCATGTAAGATTAAGAGAGTAGATTCCAATGTATATTTAAAACAACAACATGAGTGTAGGGTTCACCCCTAATCCATAATGTTTCTTCTCCTTCATTCTTTTGGATTGTGTGGAAGGCATTCCACCATTTTAACTATTTTTTCACAAAAGAAGTGAAGGCTCTCAATTGCACATCTCCTACATAGGGAACAAGATTACATTTTATATCCAACAGGCATGCATGCTCATGCAAATAAGTCTCAGACAAGAAATGTTGACCTGATAAATCACTCTGGGAGAAAGTTTCTTAAAACTCATAGGCACTAATCATTTTATAAGGCCTTCCTTCCTTAATAGATTTAAGATTAAAAAGAGTGAACTCTTCATGAAAGAAGACTGGGTATGAGGGAGAATATCTTCTACAGCTCAACAACTCTTCTGGTAACAAATACATTTGATTTTTATCATGTTGTAGAATCTGACACTTAGCTTGCAACTTCTTCAACTCTCCCAATTCATTCTTCATTCCTTCCCATTTAAATTTATGATACATCAACAATTCAATGTATTTATCCCCCAAGTTCAAAAATAGACAAACAACAAAGGTAACTATTTCAACCTACTTAAGAGCTGGGCACTAGCCTGCTCAACTCAGAGAGGGTTCTCTCGTGTCATTTGATATTTCTTTGGAAATTGTTGGCTAGATTTGGTTTGTTTTGGGGTGGGGGTATTATAAAGTTGCTGAAGAAATGGGGGTGACATTTGGGCTATGGAGTTAGAAATGAATAAAGCAATAGCAGGTCATTAGAACTATCTAGAGGAGAAAGGCTAAGTGAGGCAATGAGTCTGAGTTTTCAAATTGAAATTTGCATGGAAAAAGAAGAAAAAGGGAAACACATAACCACATCAGAGCATATTAAAATGAATTCTGAATTAGTTGAGAAGATAATCACATGAATTTAAATTTCTAAGTCTACAACATCATCAGACAAATTCCAGACTTTTAACTCTCCAATTTAAATGAAGAAATTGTAAATGGAAATTTAAAGACAAAGGAAGCACACACTATGAAAGAATACAGAACTCATATCACAACCGATTAGAATATTTTCATAAACAATTCAAAAATTGCTTCTGCATTGTATATTCAGTTTAGCTCCATGATTTTACAAAATCTACCTGCAATGAGGGCAGGCCCCCTTTTCCCTCCATACTTTCTTTATCCTTGGAATGATATATATAGAAAATTTCCATGCGGGTTTCAAAACGACTCACCTTCCCCAGAGTCTAAAGATAGAGATCAGTTACACAAAAGAGTAACGCATAACAACTATTCTCCTACACTACAGGGAGCATTATAAACAGGTCTGACATATTTGAGGCTTTTTCACTAAACGCCCTATGTCCAAAATTTTCTGAAACGTACTCAATTCAACCTGAGAACTTATTCTAACTTGGTGATTTCTTCTTTTAGAGTGTTCAACCAGACAGGTTTATTTTCCCCAATGATTTCGACCAGCTCAGCTCTGATTCCTGTCTTATGTCACTTGCTCCACTTCCTCTTTACTACTCGTTTGTAGCGCCTGTCCACGTGTCCCTTGATGATTAAATCCCTCATGATAGGATTTATTCTGACCTCTGATTTTTTTTCTATCCCAGGGTCAGTATGGAATTTCTTTGCTAATATCTATGCAATCGACTTCTCTTTCTTACTCATTGATGGAATTTCCATGTTAGTTGAAATTCCTGGTTCACTGGATGTTGTTTGATCAACTTTGTCCATGTCTCCCAGTTTTGCAGAAAACACGATTTTTGTCTTCCTTAACTTCACAGAAATTAGGAAGTTGATCCAATTTGAGATTACTCTACTTACGAATGAAGCATTGATTGCCCAGAGAAGAATAACATCATCCATATTTTGAAGAGCGATAATTATTGATTTTTAATCATGAATTGCTGACAAGAGTACCTGTAGGTACGTTGGTTTATCACGTTTGGCCAATCTATTTAGAATGATGAGCCTTTGAGTTATTTATCTGGCGATGCTTACCTAGAATCACACAGATGTAAAGTACCTAAACGAGTGGCATGAGGTGATTTGGCTGGTCGTCTCCTTTCCCCACACGAATTGTTTATTTTGACGTATTCAAATGAAATTAGAACACGTGACATCGGGGCATGGTTGAGCGGTTTCACGCTCATCTGATTTCCCCCCCGAAATACTTTAGGGAGCGCCACATGTCCACGTTTTGAAACTGTGGTATTTCCCCATCCTGCCCTCAAAAAATTTATCCTCCACGCTACTTCAATCTTCGATATGCATCTTGGCCATTGATTTGGACCGCTCCAAGATCTACGGTCCGCCGGGCTTTAGCAAATTTCGACGTCGGGGATTTGGGGAAGATGGTTTTAGGCAGACTGCTTTTTTCCCCGATGTACCTCTAAAGGCGCCACGTGCTTGTGAAACAAAACCACGATGTTTTCCCTGGCTTGCCTTAGAATAAATAACTCTCATGCTATTTCAATGCCCGATATGGTTTCTGACCATTGATCTATGACACCTGAGATCTATGGTTTGCCAGGTCCCATCACTTCTGAGTCTCCACTATATTTGTACATGCACCACTATATGTGACCATTCTTCTCCAAACTATCATGCCTCCACAAAAATGTAGCTCCTTGCTAAATTTCCGAGACCTCAACCCTGTCTTAAAATTTGTAGTGTCCCCAAGGCCGAGCCCCGTTACAGATCATGTTATATGCAAAGAATTGTAAATGTGTTCTATAGGCTGGTGAGCCAAGTCTTGCATAAGTTGGAGGCTTATGTGTTTTGATAGGCCAGGGAGCCTAGGTGTTGAAGGCCAGGAGCCTATTGATGTACTTGTATGAATGCAGATCAATTAATAAAATATAAACACCGCCAGTGCATACCGACCACGATGAATGAGTGATGGGGGACTGAGCGTCCACAGAGTGGGCAAGGAATTAGGGGCTGGAAGGTGGGAAAGGGGTTGAGTGTTGAGCCTAGGGGGATTAAGTCTGGAATAATATTTTAATATTATTTCCAAAAAGAGCCATGTGCATATTATTTTATCCTAAGTCCTTTGGAAGGACACGCGATTTCCCAAGTGGTGGGAGGAAGGCGTATGGATGGAACACATGCAGTTCCCAGGGTGACAAGTGTCGACCCTGCTGCATGCAAATAAAACAGATGAAGTAAGTTGTGAGGGGGGTGTTGATCCATTCGATCCGATTGTCATGAGGGGGATGAAGGGAATCCAGTCTGCAAGAGACCCTGGTGTAATTCCGACACAGAAAATAAAGCCTGTGTTTGTTGTGAGGAATCCGTGTACACCCCTGTCCAGTGAGCGTGGAGTCTGTGTCTGTCTCCGAGAAATCCCGTGTGCGCATTCCCTGAACGAGAAGCCTGTGTTGAATTGAGTGGAAGTATCTTTGTTATTCGGGGAAGCTGAGCTAGCCTGTGTGTGAAGTCCTTGTTCTGAAATCATCCCGTGAGATTATCCTGTGACCGCTGAACCGTTTTGGTAAGCATTTGTCTGTGTTTTCATGGATTGTTGTGACCACGCAGTACTAGACTGTATGAGGCTTGTTGGCCTGTGAGCGACTCCTCCAGGTGAGAGAGTGCGCAGAGGGAGAAGAGAACTCCTGGAAGGAACCCTGTAGTTGCCATAGAGCCCAGAGAATTCTGGTCCGGTCTGTTCCTGTAACCCAAGGTAAGGGAGACTGGTAGCCGAAGGACTGTCTAGGTGACAAAGAAGGTGCACTCTCCTAGGGTGGAACAGGCATGTGGGGAATGAGGGTCTGTGGGCAGTGAGCGTGGGAGATTCCTGGGAGATCTTTCTTCCTGGTGATGTGTATGCGCTATCTTCCCTGTAACCTCAGCCTAGCCTAGGATTCCTTGCCTTGGGGTGGAGCTCGGTCCTAGCTCGGGGGTGACCCACTGTTGAGCTGATGAATAGTGTGGTCTAATGTTGGGAGGTTTGTGGAAGGCCTACACTTGGTTGGTGAAGTCTACAGTTGTTAAAAGATAAGTATTATGAATTATGCTCTGATCATGTTTTGCATGACTGGGCTGTTTATGTAACATGTTTTCTGCTGTGTAAATGAGTTACTGTTGAATTCTATGGCTTGTTTAATTGTAGCAGCAACTTATATATTTTACTCTGAGAATTATGTGTGTTTAATTGTTTAAATGCATGTGATTATAATGTCTGTACAAATTATGTAAAAATTCATGTATAGCATGGTAACTGAGAGGTTTGGAAACCTCGGTAGTGAAAGGGTACACTACAAATTGGTATAAGAGTGAAGGTTTCAACACTAAGCCTAGATGGGCCAGTTGAGTGGTCTTTGGACCGAGGGTGAGAGGAGAAATTGTGTTTGGAGGACCAATTTCAGACGTTGGTTTGTTCCAGTGTGTCAAGTAGTTGCTTGACTGCGTTTATAAGCTCAGGAGGTTTAGCGGTGCTATGAAACCGTAGCTGGTATGGTCTATGACCACAGGAAGACAAGTCTCTACACCAAGGTGTTAGAACCGAAGGATCTGTTCGGGAGGGAGGGCGAACCCTTGTAACCATCAGATCTGGAGAATGTGCACAAGGTTTAAAGCCATTGGATATTGCACAGGGGATTGGAAAATCGTGAATACGTGAAATTTCGATTTATTTAGGAACGTTCTGAGGCGTCAGATCTCAGTCGGAAAACCCGACAGCCGTAGGATCATTCGGGAGATGTTCGAGGGTTAAACCTTCAAGACTGGGGGTGAATGCTCCGAAATAGATCAGGACCATCCATATGAGGAGGAAAAGTGGCAACAATCGTGGAGTCGATGAAGTGCCAAAGAGATCCAGGATTCGGGTCTTGCGAACTCGGAAGTTTGCAGGGTGAGGGCCCAAGAGTTAGATGCCCCAAGTTGCGAAGTCGTGAAATTGCGAGGAGCAAGGACAACCGTTGGATCTAGATCACGGGAGGACCGTTTAATCAAGAACCCATCGCCTATCACGCGTTCGGGGGTTTGGAGGTTGAAAGGAATCATTTTCGACTTCACGAGTAGCGAAGTGCCGAGAGCCATGCACGAGGACACGTGGCAGAACCATAGGGTGGGCCTGGGTGACTGTCAAGCAAATACGCATTGCCAGGAGGAAAGGAGTCAACACTCCATTGACTTCTCGCGTCTCGGGAATTCACGAGATAAGAGCATGGGAGCTCGACGTTGAAACTCGCGAAGGTGCGAGTAACAAAGAGTGCTAACACTTAGACTTAGACCTAGGCTATGGTCATGCGTAGCAGGCAGTAACAAAGAAAACAGCCATACCGTGTCACATCTCGGGTATCGACAGTTAGAGGAAATGAGGCGAGGGTCTTCGACTCACGAACTTGCGAGATCGCAAGTTGCGAAAAGGGTGACTTGTATTCCGTATTTTTAACTGTCGGATCTTCGTGGACTGAGAATCTGAAGTTACGAAGTCCCAGAAATTGCAAAGCCGAGAAGAGCTCCGAAAATTCGTGAAATTGAAAACATTTTCATAAATTGGATTGTTTATGAATGATGAAGAATTGTCAAGAGATGAAGGCTCGACAAATTCGAGTCATCTGCGTATTAGATTACAGAGGACTGACGAGTGCCATAACTATTTGGAAATTGCCTCAAATGCAAAGGAATGGAAGAAATACATAATACTTCCAGTTCAAGAAACTTAATTAAAACGAAATGTCTTTTATTTTGTTCGAACTGGCTTGTAAATATTGTGGATTGTTCATAAAGTTTAAATGGCCTGACGAATTTCAAATTCAATTGCATAGTGCGTGTGAAGAGTTCAATGAAGGCCAGAACTCCAGTTAATCAATGTTGAGTATGGAGTGGGGAAAAGTGCAGTTTACCCCTGAAATAGAAGATGAACAGGAAGGAAAGGATGTTAACTTGGGAGTCGAAGGATCAAACTCTAATGGGCATGGAAAAGAGATGGATAGGGAAGGACATATGATGAAAATCATTGAAGGGTTGCAAAGAGATGCCCAGGCTCGCCTAGCTGATAGCCGAAAGCTCATGAAAATCCGGGATCGATAGGGTGAATTCAATTTAAAAATGTTGAAGAGCTTGGAAATAATAGAAAAGAAATTGGAAAAGGGGAGTGACACAAGCAAATCAAGAAGTGTCAAAACCTCTGGGAGAAGTAGATCGAGGAGTGGTAGCCGACATCATAGTCGCTCCCAAAAACATTCAGACAGGGAGACACATAGCGGTTCGAGCCCGTCCCCTACCTGAAAACATCGAAAATCTGGAAAGGAGGAATTGAAAGGAGAGATGAACAAAATTAAACCTCCAACATTTGATGGAGAACATAAGAAGGAGGAAGATGCCGAGACATGGTTGCTGGGCATGAAGAAATACTTCCAACTGCAGAATTATTCTGCCCGTGCAGAAGGTAGAATTGCAATGTACCAGCTGAAAGGAAAAGCGTCCATGTGGTGGGATCATCTTGTGCAGGTGCAACACATCAGAGAGAAAGAGGTCACGTGGAAGGATTTTAAGAGGTATTTCGAGAAGAAATACCTGACTAAAAGATACTATGACAGAAAGATGAAGGAGTTCTTCGAACTCAAGTTGGGCATCATGACCATTGATGAGTATGAACGAAGTTTTCTGGAATTGCTGAAGTATGTTCCATTTATCAAAGACGAGGATGTTAAAATTCAGAGGTATTTGAGTGGACTACCACCTTCCATTGGTGACAAGATTCAATATGATGATCCTAAGACCATGGAAGAGACCATAAGAAGGGAGAAATTCTTATACGAACAGCAAAGAGAAAATCCTACCTTTCGGAAGGCTTGGGATGACCAGAAGAGGTTTAAGAAAGAACAGAGGCAGAAGGGAAGCAAGCCTTCCTTTTTCAGAAACAGTCCTTGGGGACAGTCATCTTTTAAAGAGCCCAAGAAAGTTGAAGGGAGCGAGCAGATGCCAAGACCTCCACCCATGGAGTGTTGGGACTGTAAAGGGAATCATAGGTACAGAGATTGCCCCCACAGAAAGACAAAGCAAGAACTGTCCATATTGTTTAGCAAGCTCAAACAGTGGAGGATATGGGCAGCAGAATGCTGAGGATCTATGCAGCCCTAGAAAATAAGCAAGAAGAATTTCAATCGCACATGACTGAAGTGGAAGGTATGATCAATAACCGACCACTTGTTATTTTGATTGATTCAGGGGCTAGCCATAGTTATGTAGATCCTAGAGTGGTGGAAAGTTTGCATCTAATGAAGAGAAAACATGAGAAGTCTTGGTTAGTGCAGTTAGCCACAAGGACCAAGAGAAAGGTCACTGAATTGGTTAAGTCTTGTTCAGTGGACATGAAAGGAATGAGCACTAAGGTTGAATTGAACATTCTGCTTTTAGGCTCATATGATTGCTTAATTGGGATGGACTGGTTGGACCAACACCATGCCCTTCTGGATTGTCGTAACAAGAGATTCACATGTCTGGACGAAGAGGGAAATTAGGTAACATTTCAAGGAATTCCCAGAGCCGTGGCTGTGAGGGAAATATCAGCTATGCAGCTGAAGAAATGTTATCGGAAAGGCTGTCAATTAATTGTAGCCCGGGTGGAAGAAGTATTCCAAGAGGTGGCCTCGAATCTAGAAGACCACAGGGTACTCAAAGAATTTGAGGACGTGTTTCAGGAGGTGCTTGGACTACCTCCGAAGAGGGACATCGATTTTTATATAAATCTGATGCCTGGAGCAGCTCCAGTTTCGAAAGCTCCTTATAGGATGAGTACACCAGAGCTGAAAGAGTTGCAATTGCAGCTCAAAGAGCTACTAAAGAAAGGGTACATTCGTCCCAGCGTGTCATCGTGGGGAGCCCCAGTCCTATTTGTGAAGAAGAAATATGGGACGATGAGGCTGTGCATCGACTTTCGACAGTTGAATAAAGTCATTGTCAAAAACAAATATCCTCTGCCAATGATTGATGATCTTTTTGATCAGTTAAAGGATGCGAAAGTATTTTCAAAAATAGATCTCCGATCTGGATATCACCAAGTGAGAATAAGGGATGAGGACATCAGAAAGACCGCCTTTAGAACAAGGTACGGTCATTATGAGTTTACAGTGGTGCCGTTTGGATTGTCCAACGCGCCTGTTGTCTTCATGTGCTTAATGAATGGAGTGTTCAGAAATTATCTGGACAAGTTTGTCATAGTATTCTTGGATTATATCTTGGTGTATTCCAAGACAGAGGAAGAACATGAACAACACCTGAGAATGGCGCTACAGGTGTTGAGAGAACACCAGTTGTATGCAAAACTGAGCAAGTGCTCCTTTTACCAAAAGCAGATCCATTATCTGGGACACATTATTTCTGAAGAGGGGATCGCTGTGGATCCTGAGAAGGTAAAGGCCATTCAAGAGTGGCCAATGCCAAGAAATGTGACAGAAGTTAGATCCTTTATGGGTCTGGCAAGTTATTATAGGAGGTTCATAGCCGTATTTTCAAGGATAGCTCATGCTATCACTTCTTTGCAAAGGAAGGAGAAGAAGTGCCAGTGGACTGAAGTATGTGAGAGCAGCTTCCAGCAATTGAAGCAGCTGCTCCCTAGTGCTCCAATCCTAAAGATTGCTGATCCAAGTAAGGATTACATAGTGTGCACAGATGCGTGTAAGGAAGGGCTGGGAGGAGTTATTAGCCAAGAGGGATCTGTAATTTGTTATGAATCCCGAAAGCTGAAAGAACATGAAAAGAATTATGCCACTCATGATTTAGAGCTGGCAGCAGTTGTCCATATATTGAGGAAATGGAGACATTAACTCATGGGAAAGAAATTCGAATCAAGAACAGACCACAATGGTCTGAAGTATTTATTTGATCAACCAACCCTAAATGCCAGGCAAATTAGATGGCTAGAATTTCTGTGCGAATATGACTTTGATATCAGGCATATCAAGGGGAAAGACAACAAAGTGGTTGATGCACTCAGCAGAAAAGTGCATGAATTACATGCTACAGCCATTAGAATGTACATAACTGAGCTGAAAGACAGGATTCTTGAAGCTGCAAATGCTTATTTGCAGTACAAAAGACTTGTAGCAAAGCTACAACAGCATGAGAAACCACAAACCAAGGAAATTTATACCTTAGGAACTGATAGTCTACTTCTGCATAAAGACAGAGTGTATGTACCTAATGACAGAGAATTGAAGCTGGCAATTCTAAAATACATGCATAATGTGACTTATGCTAGTCATCCTGGATATCAAAAGACTGTGGAAGCAGTCAAAAGCCATTATTTTTGGCCAGGTATGAAGAAGGAAATTGCTGAATACATCGCCAGATGTATGGAATGCCAGAAGGTCAAGGCTGAGCACAGACACCCAGTAGGGTTGTTGCAGCCTTTACCTATTCCTGAGTGGAAATGGGATGTGGTAACCATGGACTTTATCACAGGATTGCCCAGAACAAGCAAGAAACATGATTCAATCATGGTGGTGGTGGACAAGCTTACTAAAGCTGCCCATTTTATTCCACTGAAAACCACCCACAGAGCAGCAGATGTTGCTGATATCTTTTTAAAAGAAGTTGCACGCTTGCATGGAATTCCTAAGACAATTGTGTCTGATAGAGACCCGAAATTCACTTGGAATTTTTGGAAAGGACTGTTCAAGGGATTCGGAACGAATCTGAACTTCAGTACAACATATCATCCTGAGTCTGATGGACAGACAGAGAGAGTAAATAGAGTAATATAAGACATGCTAAGAATGTATGTGATGGATAAACCATCAAGGTGGGAAGACTACCTGCATCTGGTAGAATTTTCCTACATTAATGGGTATCATGCATCATTGAAGATGAGCCCATTCGAAGAACTTTTTGGAAGAAAGTGCAACACTCCAGTGAGTTGGGATAATCCAGCTGACAGAGCAGTAGTTGGACTGGAACTACTCAAAGAGATGGAAGATCAGATGATCAAAATCAAACAGAATTTGAAAACTGCCCAGGACAGGCAGAAAAGTTACGCTGATAGTAACAAAACCCATAAAGAATTCAAAGTGGGTGACCATGTTTTCCTGAAAGTGAA
>ML802935.1:220836-232790 GCA_009831015.1 Picea engelmannii
TATTGATTGGACTGTGATTCAGGTGGAACCAGAAGGTGTCCTGCAGGTGCATTCTGTGCGCATATTGGATAGGAAAAACAAGCAGCTCCGGAATCGAGCTATAGAACTTGTAAAGGTCCAGTGGACCTGGTACGGTCCTGAAGATGCGACATGGGAGCATGAAGAAGTTATGCGGGCAGAGTACCCACATATTTTTGAAAATTTTGAAGGACACACAGAGGCAGTATAAGCTGCACTGAGGACAGTGAAAAAATAAGGGGAGGGGGATTGTAGTGTCCCCAAGGCCGAGCCCCGTTACAGATCATGTTATATGCAAAGAATTGTAAATGTGTTCTATAGGCTGGTGAGCCAAGTCTTGCATAAGCTGTAGGCTTATGTGTTTTGATAGGCCAGGGAGCCTAGGTGTTGAAGGCCAGGAGCCTGTTGATGTACTTGTATGAATTCAAATCAATTAATAAAATATAAACACCACTAGTGTAGACCGACCATGATGAATGAGTGATGGGGGACTGAGCATCCACAGATTGGGCAAGGAATTAGGGGCTGGAAGGTGGGAAAGGGGCTGAGTGTTGAGCTTAGGGGGCTTAAGCCTGGAATAATATTTTAATATTATTTCCAAAAAGAGCCATGTGCATATTATTTTATCCTAAGTCCTTTGGAAGGACACGTGATTTCCCAAGTGGTGGGAGGAAGGCATACGGATGGAATGCATGCAGTTCCCAGGGTGACAAGTGTCGACCCTGGTGCATGCAAATAAAACAAACGAAGTAAGACGTGAGGGGGGTGCTGATCCATTCGATCCGACAGTCCTGAGGGGGATGAAGGGAAGCCAGTCTGCAAGAGACCCTGGTGTAATTCCGACACAGAAAAGAAAGCATGTGTTTGTCATGAGGAATCCGTGTACACCCCTGTCCAGTGAGCGTGGAGTCTGTGTCTGTCTCTGATAAATCCCGTGTGCACATTCCCTGAACGAGAAGCCTGTGCTAAATTGAGTGGAAGTATCTTTGTTATTTGGGGAAGCTGAGCTAGCCTTTGTGTGAAGTCCTTGTTCCGAAATCATCCTGTGAGATTATCCTGTGATCGCTGAACCGTTTTGGGAAGCATTTGTCTGTGTTTCCGTGGATTGTTGTGACCACGCAATACTAGACTGTATGAGGCTTGTTGGCCTATGAGCGACTCCTCCAGGTGAGAGAGTGCGCAGAGGGAGAAGAGAACTCCTGGAAGGAACCCTATAGTTGCCATAGAGCCCGGAGAATTCCGGTCCGGTCTGTTCCTGTAACCCAAGGTAAGGGAGACTGGTAGCCGAAGGACTGTCTAGGTGACAGAGAAGGTGCACTCTCCTGGGGTGGAACAGGCATGTGGGGAATGAGGGTCTGTGGGCAGTGAGCGTGGGAGATTCCTGGGAGAGCTTTCTTCTTGGTGATGTGTATGCGCTATCTTCCCTGTAACCTCGACCTAGCCTAGGATTCCTTGCCTTGGGGTGGAGCTCGGTCCCAGCTCGGGGGTGACCCACTGTTGAGATGATGAATAGTGTGGTCTAAGGCTGGGAGGTTCGTGGAAGGCCTACACTTGGTTGGTGAAGTCTACATCTGTTAAAAGATAAGTATTATGAATTATTCTCTGATCATGTTTTGCATGACTGGGCTGTTTATGTATCATGTTTTCCACTGTGTAAATGAGTTACTGTTGAATGCTATGGCTTGTTTAATTGTAGAAGCAACTTATATATTTTACTCTGAGAATTACGTGTGTTTAATTGTTTAAATGCATGTGCTTATAATGTCTGTACGAATTATGTAAAAATTCATGTATAGCATGGTAACTGAGAGGTTTGGAAACCTCGGTAGTGAAAGGGTACACTACAAAATTGTTATGGTGATAACATAGGCTCCTATTGGGGATTCTATCCTCCCCGTGAGGTAGCAAAATACTATAGACCGGGTGCCTTCTTCATTGGGATGATTTCAAAACATGTGTGGGTACCCTGTTACATCTTGGAGCCTGAGTGTCAATTTTAAAACCAAACTTTGCACACTACTCTCAACTGGGTGCTGGACAAAAAATACTGCTAGAATCTAACTATACATACTATTAGAAATTAAAAAAGAATGCTTGACCAACAAGCTTATTCACACACTCCTACCTACCCTAACTACTGAAACAAACTGCAAATCAAGTGAAATCATAATTCCAATGCAGCCATGACAACTTTTTATCCATTGTTTGTTTTCTTTTCACTTGCTTGTACCGAAGTTTTTCTGACAATTCATTCAAAACTCCATCCATCAATCCAAATCTTAAAAAATCAAGAACATTTGGACTGTTTACTTCCTCCAAGAAAACCAGAAATGGATCTTCTAAAACATGCAAAAAACAACTATCATGTTTCACCCCTTCCACCGCATCATTGTTTTCATGTGATTTAACCTATTGATTGCCATCGATAAACTGACAGGTTTTCTGAGAAGTCTGGGAGCAATAGTTTCTTGAAACGTAAGACAACCATGGCCGAAGAACATCGTCTGGTGTAAAGAGACCCATATTTAATACATACACCAATTCGTCACTCCCTTTATCCTTAAGATTGCAACCCACTATCCTCTGTAGATCTTGATTATAATTTTTTTTCATATAACGTGCCATGGAATCATGAATCACATAAAAGAATGTTTCCTTTTTAGGAACTAAGACAGAAAAACAAGCTTCCTTCATAAGTGTCTTTTGCTCTTGCTTCATTTCTTCCATCTTGGAAATATTTTCGAGTGAAATGACAACAATAGGTGTGCCTACTCTTCCATACATATCAACAAAAACATTCATACATTCTCGAACATCTTCAAATATGACATCCATATCATGTGCATCAACCTTTTCATTATCTTTCTGTATCTCTGATTGAGAAATGATAGACGTTGTTTTCCTGAAACTCTATGTCATTTGTTTTTTCGCTGCTTGGAGTCTCCATAGATGCAGTTTTAGAATCCTCATCCATGTCTAGGCCACCTAGAAATTGGACCACCATGTCATTTTCAGGGGAAGAAAGACAACTTTGAAACACTTTGTCTTGCTAGAAATATTGTTGAATATCTATGTTAGTTTCAGGAGAAGGAAAATAACCTTTAACAATAATTTCTTGATCAGATTCTTCTTCTCTTTTAATTTGGTGGTTAAGCACAGGTTGCAACTCCGAATTGGAATATCCTTTCAATTAATCAGCTACATGATCATTTAGTGCATGTGACTATTGTTGGTCTTCCTTACTCATAACAATTTCCTCATGTAAAATAGTGCCACTGTGAATGCAGTCAGATTTCCATGTTTCTTATCTTATATCATGATTTTCTTTCAACCATTCAAAGGAAGAAAAATGTAAGGGAATATAATTTTCATTTGTAAGTCCACTGCTTTCTTCATATTCAACATCATGCCTGGAGGCTTTCTGATTTGAAACATTATAAACATTTTTCTTCAACAATTTGAAAGAAGCAAAACATAAAGGCAAGATTATTTCACCTTATTCAAAACCTCCTTCATTTTCTTCACTGTTTTCAATTCCTTTGGATTTCTGAACACGCCCATTTTCAGATTTATCTTTGACCAATGGCTACAATTTTTAACTAACAAGGTATTCTACATAACAAGTAACAGGGTCGTTAGACACATGAGAAGATTGCTGCAATATCTTGCCAATTTGTTCCAGTGAATTAGTGTGGTTTGGCATCAACACACATTCCTTTGTTTCAATGATGATCTTAGGATTTTCTTTCAACAATTTGAATGAAGAAAAGCATAAAGGTAAAGAATTCCCTTCAGCTGATTCAATATTTTCTTCTTTCTAATTTTGATATGTAGGCTGATTGCTCTCACTATACTGCTGAAAAGGAAATTTTTTGATAGAGAACATGCAGTTGGTTGTTCTAGGAAGTCAGCCTCATAATCATCATCATATTCATCATATATAGGCAAATCAACAATATATGTGATGCCATCAAACAAGAACAAACTTGGAACATCAGCCTGCTCTTCAACAGACTAATTTGCAAATTCATCTTCTTGACTGTCTACAAATGAATACATAAAACAATCAGCCCCCTGCTTATCATGGGATGGATCAGACACTAAATCAACACCTCTTCTTTCAACAATTGGAATACAATTTTTTGCAAAATCACGAGCATTGGAAACTTCAAGAGGACCTATGATATTGTCAATTCTATGCTCAAGATTCTAATCAACTATTTTCTGTTCATATTCACTTTCATGTTCTTGAGCATTCAACCCCTCATTTTTGATCTGTTTACATGCTTGGATGTTGTGTTGAATGTCCCGAGCATCATTAAATATTTGTTGTAAGGACTTAGGTCTTCTTTCTATCAGGAGGAAAGACAAATCTGGATGAAGAGTATTTGCAAAATGGAGCATGGCAACAACTTCAGTGGGTTGAATTTCTTTGGACAAATTGTAGTAAACACTGGAAAACCTCTCGTTGAATGTAAAAATAGTTTCATTGCTATGACTTTTTAAGGCATAGAACTCCGTAAGTTGTTGATCCAAAGATTTATTCCTGCCCCAAAACTTTAAAAAGACATTTTTCAATTCCTCCCATGAGCTAATTGTCTTTGGCTGCAAATGTTTAAACCAATCTTTGGTATCACCCTTTAAGGATTGAGAGAATGCTCTCATACAAACATTGCCATGATCAATCTTAAACAAATCTATACAATTCTCAAACTCTTGGATGTGTTTTTCAGCTAAGATGGTATCATGTTCCCCATCAAACATAGGTAGGTACTCATAGTGTTTTGGAGGAAAATCATGAAGGATTTGGGGTAAATTTAAGGGTCTGTATCTATGTTGAGTCTTGGAGGGTGTTGGATCAAGTGCAAGAGATGAAATATCAACCCTGGTTCAAGAGGCTCATCAACTTGGTTATGGTCATCACATGTCCCAGATGGAATTTTTTTATCAAAATCAGTGATATAGTGAGGATATGCATGTACAACTTTAAGAGGAGGATATACAATTGCAATATTCTCATGATCATCATTAGAATGTAGCAGGTAAAGAAAAAATTGTTTGACATGTTCAAGGAAGGACCAAAGGCAACTTATAACAAACAATAAAATGCCTTGAAAAAAATCTAAATTTAAGTACTTGTTTTCTTCCATAATGTCTTTTCATACCTCTGTCAAGGGATCTCATCTTCTAGTGGAGTCTCTGAATTACATTCAAAGCTTGAGTGGAGTCGCCATTAATGTTTTGGAAGATGGATTATGGATTGAGAGTAGAGTCACCATTGAATATTTGAATTTCTGGATTCTTCTACCAGTGGAATCACCTTCAAAATGATTTTTGATGTGTGGAGTCGCCAGAGAAGGAATACAACCAATATGTGCCTTAGTGTTTGTTGCTCTCAGACCTTAGAACTCAACCATGTCATTCTTTCCCAGGGATTTTTTTTTAATTTCATCCCTGACAACGACGCCATAATGTTAGCACTCTATAAATTTTATTTGGCTGAATAGACAAATGACATAGGTAACTATTTCAACCTACTTAAGAGCTGGGCACTAGCCTGCTCAACTCAGAGAGGGCTCTCTCGTGTCATTTGATATTTCTTTGGAAATTGTTAGCTAGATTTGGTTTGTTTTGGGGTGGGGGTATTATAAAGTTGTTGAAGAAATGGGGGTGACATTTGAGCTATGGAGTTAGAAATGAATAAAGAAATAGCAGGTCATTAGAACTATCTAGAGGAGAAAGGCTAAGTGAGGCAATGAGTCTGATTTTTCAAATTGAAATTTGCATGGCAAAAGAAGAAAAAGGGAAACACATAACCGCATCAGAGCATATTAAAATGAATTCTGAATTAGTTGAGAAGAGAATCACATGAATTTAAATTTCTAACTCTAGAGCATCATCAGATGAATTCCAGACTTTTAACTCTCCAATTTAAATGAAGAAATTGTAAATGGAAATTTAAAGACACAGGAAGCACACACTATGAAAGAATACATAACTCATATCACAGCCGATTAGAATATTTTCATAAACATTTGAAAATTTTCTTTTGCATCATATATTCAGTTTAGCTCCATGATTTTACAAAATCTACCTGCAATGAGGGAGGCCCCCTTTTCCCTCCATACTTTCTTTATCCTTGGAATGATGTATATAGAAAAATTACATGAGGGATTCAAAATGAATCACCTTCCCCACAGTCTAAATATAGAGATTGGTTACACAAAAGAGTAACACATAAAAACTATTCTCCTACACTACAAGGAGTGTTATAAACAGGTCTGACATATTTGATGGTTTTTCACTGAACGCCATATGTCCAAATTTTTTTGAAACGTACTCAATTCAAACTGAGAACTTATTCCATCTTGGCGATTTCTTTTTTTAGAGTGTTCAACTAGACTGGTTGATTTTCTCCAACGCTTTCCACTGCCTCAACTATGATTCTTGTCTTCTGTCGCTTGCTCTGCTTCCTCTTTACTGCTCATTTGTAGCGCCTATTCACGTGTCCATTGATGATTAAATCCCTCATGATAGGATTTAGTCTGACCTCTGATTCTAGTTCTGTCATAGGGTCAGTATGGAATTTGGTTGCTAATATCCATGAAATTGACTTCTCTTTCTTACTCATTGATGGATTTTCCATGTCAATTGAAAGTCCTAGTTCACTGGATGTTGTTTTATAGGCTTTGTCCATGTCTCCTAGTTTTGCAGAAAAAACAATTTTCATCTTCCTTAACTTCACAAAAATTAGGAAGTTGATCCAGTTTGAGATTACTCTACTTATGAATGAAGCGTTGATTTCCCGGAGCAGAATAAGGCCATCCATATTTTGAAGAGCGATATTCATTGAGTTTTAATCATGAATTGTTGACAAGAGTATCTACAGGTACGCTAGTTTATCACGTTTGGACAATATATTTTGAATGATGAGCCTTTGAGATGGTTATGTGGTGGCACTTACCTAGGATCGCATGGACGTAAAGTACCTGAATGAGTGGCATGAGGTGATTTGACTGGTCGTCGCCTTTCCCCACACAAATTGTTGATTTTGATGTATTTAAATGGCATTAGAACACGTGATATCGGGGCGTGGTTGAGAGGTATCGTGCTCACCCTCTTTCTGTTAATGTTTATGCCATTATTATAGTTCTTTGCATTTCAATAGATAAGAGCATAATAAGAACAAGATCACTAAGAAATACACATTCACAAGAGACCCAAAATTTATTCTGGGAAACCCTCTAGGGGAAGAAAACCCAACAAAAACTTCCTTATCATAAATAGCTTATACAATGTTCAAGAGATAACTCAAACCAATATAGAAAGTCCTCCCCAAGAGATGCGCCACTCTTCTCCCTCTCTCCAACTAGTAATTGCAGCTTGCCTCATAAGAGAATGAACAAGTGAGTTGTGTGTTTGAAGTGAGGCTCTAGCCTCTTATTTATACAAGACTGGCACGTGTGAAAGGTCACCACTGGTAGGGACGACCTCTCACTCTGGGTGGGTAAACCCACCTTTAATTAATTCTGGGTCTTTCATAATAATTGTTGGGGCCAACTTCTTATTTTGCCCTTTATAATTGTCCGATGACCAATCCGCAAAAGGGGATTTGGTCCTTATACAATTACCGACATGATTAATCCACAATGGGGATTAATCCAATAACAAAAATAATAATAATGACATGATTAATCCACAATGGGGATTTAATCCAATAATAATAAGAATGCTCTTCGCAGTTACATTATTTCAACACTCCCCCTTAACAAGAAGGGTATTCTTCATCAGCATCAGACGAGAGAGGTATGCATCATCAGTGGCATCTGGAGGATAGTATCATCAATATCATCTTGAAACATTGGCTAGCACATTTACGAGTCATTGACAGTTTTCTTCATCGACAACATCATCATTCTCAAAAGAATGCTATCATCATCTGCATCAAATATGTATCAGTAAAAATGATACCTCATCACAACAATAGGCTGGAACATGACAGTACTACACTGGCTCAATGTCACAGCAGTTAAGCTAGTAGCTCAGTGTCAGTCACATCTTGCTTTACGTCTAACAACTAGGTCAGAAGCAAGGAATGTCACCATCTCACTTTACGTCTAACAACTAGGTCAGAAACAAGGAATCACAACGTCATGCTTTACGTCTAACAACCAGGTCAGAAGCATGACTCATCTTGATTTACGTCTAACAATGAGGTCAGAAGCAAGGAACACATCAACATCTCACTTTACGTCTAACAACGAGGTCAGAAGAAAGGAACATCATCATCTCGCTTTACGTCTAACAACTAGGTCAGAAGCGAGGAATCACAATGTCATGCTTTACATCTAACAACTAGGTCAGAAGCATGACTCATCTTGATTTACGTCTAGCAACGAGGTCAGAAGAAAGCAACACATCAACATCTCGCTTTACGTCTAACAATGAGGTCAGAAGCGAGGAATCATCTTGCTTTACGTCTAACAACTAGGTTAGAAGCAAGGAATCAATGACATCATGCTTTACGTCTAACAACTAGGTCAGAAGCATGACTCATCTTTCTTTACGTCTAACAATGAGGTCAGAAGCAAGGATCACATGACGTCATGCTTTACGTCTAACAACGAGGTCAGAAGCATGACTCATCTTGCTTTACGTCTAACAACGAGGTCAGAAGCAAGGATCACACAACGTCATGCTTTACGTCTAACAGCGAGGTCAGAAGCACGACTCATCTTGCTTTACGTCTAACAACGAGGTCAG
Organism: Picea engelmannii; assembly: GCA_009831015.1. Classification (NCBI taxonomy): domain Eukaryota; kingdom Viridiplantae; phylum Streptophyta; class Pinopsida; order Pinales; family Pinaceae; genus Picea; species Picea engelmannii. The sequence continues at coordinate 229,618 of ML802935.1, forward strand.
AATCAAGGATCACACAACATCATGCTTTACGTCTAACAGTGAGTTCAGAAGCATGACTCATCTTGCTTTACGTCTAACAACAAGGTCAGAAGCAAGGATTACATACACTCCCCCTTTCAGGGAGGGTCCTTTCGGACTATACCAAGCTTATCTCGAAAGTGTTCAAACTTTACACGAGATAGAATCTTAGTCAACACGTCAACAACTTGTTCATACATGCTAATGTATTGGAGCTTCAATGCTCCTCTCTATACCATGTCGCGGATGAAATGATAACGGATCTCTATGTGCTTTGACCTGTTGTGGAACACATGATTCTCTGTCATTTTAATGTAGCTTTGATTGTCACATAGAACCATGGTTTCTCTCATCTCCAAATCAAATAGGCCTATTAGAAACTTTTGAAGCCATATAGCTTTGCATCTAGCAGAACATGCGGAAATGTACTCTTCTTCCGCTGTGCTGAGAGCAATACTGGATTTCTTCCTACTCTGCCATGAGATCATAACTGATCCCAAACTGAAACAACATCTGGAAGTGCTTTTTCTGTCAGCAACGCTTCCTGCCCAATCTGCATCTGTATATCCACTCAATGTGAAGTCATGATCTTCATCATAGCCGAGACCATAATCCTCTGTACCTTTAAGGTACCTCATCACATGTTTTGCAACCACTAGGTGAACACGTCTGGGCTCTACCAGAAACCGACTCAAGGTGTTCACTACAAAATAGATGTCTCGTCTAGTGTTCGTCAGGTACATCAACAATCTAATAATCTGTCTATACAGAGTGGCATCTATAAAATCTGACGAAGTATCAACCAACAGCTTCAGCTTCGCTTCCATGGGAGTATTCATGGAATTGCATTCTAGCATGTCAAATCTCTTTAAGATTTCGACCGTGTACTTCCCTTGGTTAAGGAAGATTCTCTCTGGAATCTGCCATACCTCATGGCCTAAGAAGTAATGCATTATACCAAGGTCTTTCATTTCAAATTCTGCGGCAAGTCTCTGTTTACATTCAACGATGAGCTTTTCTTCTCCAGTCAAGAATAAGTCATCCACATACAGTAGTAATATTACTGGTTCATTATCCATAATTTTGAAGTAGATATTTGAGTCTGTTTTACTCTTGGTAAAGCCTAAGCTCGTCAAGAAACTGTCTATATGACCATACCAAGCTCTGGGAGCTTGCTTCAATCCATATAAGGATTTCTTCAATCGGTAGACATGAGACTTCCTGTCTTCAACCTCAAATCCTTGGGGTTTCTCTATATACACTTCCTCTTCAATAACACCATTCAAGAAAGTTGTCTTCACATCCATCTGGTGCAGCTTCCACTTCATCTTGGCAGCAAGAGAGATAATGGTTCTAATCAAAGTGTATCTGGCCACAGGAGCAAATGTCTCTTCATAGTCAATACCTTCCTTTTGGGAAAATCCACGAGCGACAAATCTTGCTTTATATTTCTCAATACTTCCATCATCAACATGTTTTGTTTTGAAGAGCCATTTGTAGGATACCCCATCTTTATTTTTTGATCTGGGAACTATTTCCCATACTTCGTTCTTCATTATGGATTGGTATTCCTCTGTCATGGCATCTACCCATTCCTTCTTTTGAATGGCTTCTTCAAAGAAGGTAGGCTCTTCATCTTAGTAGATTACACATCAAAGCCGTGCCACTGGAGAATGGCTTTGGTATTTTCACCTATCTCAAGGTTCCTTCTAGAACACCATACTTCTCTCCATCTTGAATAAGCTCTCTTGCCCAAGCATGATTTCTTTTATGGGAGAAGGTCATTTGAGGAGGTTCTTGAACTTCTGTTATATCATGATCTTCAAGAGTCTCCTCATCAGGGGAAGCTATGACTTCCCTTATAGGTTCTGCAGCTCTGGGAACTTCCCTCACAGATTCTTCAATCCTAGGATTTACAGGTTCCTCTTCATATACTTCTTCAAGCTGGCATCTTCTTGATTTCTTAAGTGCTTCTTCTTCATCAATGGTCACGTCCCTGTTGATCTCAATGTGGCGGTGACCTGGTATGTAGATTCTGAAGGCCTTGGAGACCCCACAAATATTCCCTTCTTTCCTGAAGGGTTCCAGCTTGTTTCTTTTCTCTTTNAGATGGATTACCTCTAGCTTCTTTCCGATGAACATATCTTTTGGTGTCTTGAGCCCAAGTGCACTATGGGGCAATCGGTTCTACACATAAATAACTGTCATTGCTTCTTCTGCCCATAAGCATGTAGGAAGATCTTGATCTTCGCAGCTTCCAACATGGTTCTGTTCTTTCGTTCAGCTACATCGTTTTGTTGGAGATCTTGATTCCAACATCTTTGCAGATATTCACGATTTCTTTTGAGGTATATTTTCCTCCATTATCTGACCTGAGTATCTTAATATTCCTTACATAAAGGTTTTCTATCAAGGCTTTGAATTCCTTGATCTTGCTGAACACTTCAAATATATCTAGGTCTTATTACGAGAATAATCATTAATGAATGATATATAGTATACATACCCATTAATGGAGGATGATGGCATTGGGCCACACACGTTTGAATGAATGAGTTCCAATACTCCTTCTACTTTGCTGCCCCTCTTTGGAAAAGGGTTCTTGATATTCTTCCCTTGCGCACATTCATCGCATACACCTTCATGGTCACCTTTGAGTTCTGGTAAACCTATGACAACTTTTCACATGTATGGTAACGCCTTGTAGTTGATGTGAGCTAATCTACTAGAGTTCACATGGATTATTCAATAGCGTGGGTCATGGCAGCTTCTGAGTGACCCACTTTCTTCTTTTCCATTGATGATTGCTTCATTTATGATTTCTTCTTTAGCACGTTGCCTTTTGCAACCTTCGCTGCAGCTTCCTCATGTGACTTGGAGCAAGGTCAACAAACCAACAAGCAAGAATAATATCCTTCTGATAATATAAAGCAATAGCATGAACAATCATCACAATAGCTCCTTTAGAGCTATCACTTATAATTTATCAAAGATTAAAGGTAAGGAATACACTACGAAATGAGGTCAACACTCTCATAGTGTTGTGACCAAGCATTCTTCCATGGAAACCTGAAACTAACACACGAGGTTTCTCCTAGAGGAGGTGTTAGTCATATTAGACAAAGTATTCTCACATGTTATCAAGTATAATACTT
>ML802936.1:36236-49702 GCA_009831015.1 Picea engelmannii
TGCCCTGGCGTGGTGACCAGATAGTGGCAATGTCATACCGCTGGATACCTATGAACATAATGGGCTGGCTCGTGATGAGACCTCCCATCCTCTTGGTTAGGTCTTGTTTTATTATTTTTCTTAGGGTCCCTTTAGTTTCTTATCAAGAGGCTTTTTATTGCCTTCTCAGGGATCCCCTGGGCAAAGCATCTCTAGGTTTCATTTCTTATGGCTTTTATCTTTTACCAGCTGCTTTTACCTCCTGGGCCTTTAGCCCCTTCTTCCCACAAGACAAAGTGTAACCCTCAAAGATCATCCTAATGGCCAGACTAGGGGAATGGGATGGATGAGCGGGGTATAAGATGTAAAATGATAAAAATGGTGGGAGTGGACGATGGCTCTACAAATCCCCTTTGGTGGCAAACCAAAACCAATGAATATCAACTTGCTAAGTCACCTCATCAATCACCCCAACAGTGGTCAAGTGGATTAGTGTAAGATCCAAGTAGTCATCAGAAATGAAAGGAACCTAATGCATATATAAGAGGGTTATAATGATCAAATATGACACATACCATGATACCTTGGACCAATTATCTCATGGAGCAAGAGTCCTCTCCGATGCAAGCCCAAGCCAGTGGTGATGGAAGCTGCTGCTGCTGACAGGACAACTCTGGCGAAGAAGAAGAAGGATGGGTCCTCCAGGACCATGCCTAAGTCAATCATGCTCTCGGTACTCCATGTCTAGGACCTGTGGGCCTCGAGACATGATCTCCTAGTTATCCCTAGATATCAGGGATAACAATACCTAAGGTTAACCCTAGAATCTTCAAGACACAAAGTTGATCAACAACAAGGCTCGAAACCATTAACACAATATACTCGTTATGAGCTCAACATGTTACTTGGAGGGATTGAACCTGGGAGGGGAGGATAACCCAACCACCTGAGATAAACCCAATTGACACACACACACACAACAAAATTACCAGCTTAACGAGAACTCTCTAGAGTTCTTGTTTTTTTGGAGGTCAATTTTAGTGGCTATTCTTACCCCCGAATCAAAAAGTGGTGTTACTAGTAGAACCATTTTTGGGGGGGTGTAATATATATATATATATATATATAACAAGAACTCTCCAAAGTTCTTGTTTTTTTTAGAGGTTGAATTTACTGGTTATTTTTACCCCCGAATCAAAAAGTGGCGCTACTAGCAACATCCTTTTTTGGTGGTGGTTAAAATTCTGACTTCTTTGAAATCACAACCTTAAGAATCAATACCATTGTGGACAGAAACCTTAAAATTGACCCTTAAATATAAACAAATGTTAGCAATAACATCAGTTTTTTTTGTATTTAAAATTACGATCTAATTGAAATCATGGCCTAGACAATTTCTACCATCACCAATAAAAACCTAAAAAAAAACTCATAAATCGTTACTTCAAAAATTATTTATTAAACTAATTTTATATTTTATAAAAAAAAATAAACGGAAAAGAAAAAAACTCCACATATATGTTCTTTCTAAGAAACAAAAACAAATTTTTATAATAAAAAAATCATAATCTCAATTCTTTAATTTTTGTTTTTTGGAAAAATAAAAAAAAAATATTAACATTAAAATTGAATTTTTTTTTTTAACTTTTGAAAAAACAATTAAAAAAAACCAACAAAAATTCACCCAGAACACAATTTGTTTTTAAAAAAAATACAAATTAAAAATCAAGTCAAATTAAAAAAACTACCTTAAAACTTAAAAATACAAAAAAAATAAATAAAAAGTTAAACCAAATTAAAAACTATTTAAATAACTTAAACAAATTTAAAACTAATTGTAAAAAATAAAAATAAAAAATATAACAAACAAATAAGAAACATCAATAAAATAAAAATAAAAATGAATTATAGAGTTTTAGTAGGGGGCTCGTGGAGTTTTGGGGAGGGGATGCGATGTCCATCATTGCCCCCTCCCCACATCCACATAAAATTTATGAGGATGTGACACCCTCTCCAAAACTCTTCGTATAAAATCATACGAGGGATTTTGGGGAGGGGGGAAACATGTCTCCTCCCCACATCCTCATAAATTTTATGTGGATGTGGCGAGGGGTGATGCTAGGCCTCGTCCCCAAAAACTCAATAAACTATTTATGAAATAATTCGTTGAGTTTTTGGAGGTGGGGCCTAGCATCGCCCCCTCCCCACATCCTCATACAATTTATGAGGATGTGGGGAGGGGGGGACGTTGGGCATCGCCCGCCCCTTCCCCAAAACTCCAAGTATTTCATACATGGAGTTTTGGCGAAGCCCCCCCTCCCCACATTTTCATAGAACCCCCCTACCAAAAATTCATTTTAAATTTGTATTTGTTTTTAATTAATGTTTCTTATTATATCGCCTAGTGTAATATATAATAATGAGTTTACATTGACTTTCATATTAGTTTTGTATTGAATTAAAATTTTTGTATAAATTCTAATGTAGAACATAATATATATATATATATATATATATATATATATATATATATATATATATATATATATATATATATATAATAAAAAAAATATTTTCCTAACTCCTAATTTGTCAATAAATTGATAGTCTTATTACAACCTTTACATATTGAATAAATTGCTTGCTAAGGAAAGAATTACCCAACCATCACATTTGAACTTAATTGCAAACACTAAGTGAATGGGTGCTCAACATGTATTTGACATATGTTGCATAAATAAAATCCACGTCATTTTGTACGCACATCCACGAAAAATACATTTACCTACCAATCATCTTTGGAACAGGGTTGTAACCTAAATTTTGCACGATAAGCCGTGCAAATCAAAACAGGTCTAATTTGGAGTGATAAGACATCAATAGCAACTATTTAATATTTTTTCCAAAATTATGCATTTTGGGTTTAGTTATTAGCAGTTGCTTTTTTTTCCAAGAAAAAATTTACTCAAATTTATATAGGGTATAAATTCGTTTACAAAGAAGCTGTAGAAAGCTTGAAACGTAGTCAGCGCACTAGCAGTGGGGGACCATTACAATAAAAAAACAGCCAAGCTGTGATGGAGACAAGGCCAGCAAAGCGGAGGGAAGACTGGAGAGTGAATCAAGCAAGCAAACTTCCCATAAATTGTCAACAATCTACTGCTATGTGGGACAACCGTCATCATTCAAAGATATTAATGTAGGAAATGGGACTCTCTATCCCTCTATCATAGTGGTAGACCGAGAGTCTCCCTACAACTCCATTTAGGGCCCTCTTTGAGAGAGCGTCCGCCTCCCTATTGTGTGATCTGGAGATGTGGTGGAAGTTGATGTCAGAGAAGTGTTTGGATAGTTCCAGCGTTTTTTGCTTCCAGCATTCGATTTGGACAGAATGTAGCTTGCATTTTTGAGTTATTAGCAGTTGCTTATGAGCCCAGAAGTTGATCACGAGTTTCCATTTAATTGGAGAATTAGATAAAGTTCCATTGATACATCAAAAATTTTGTGCACATTAATTCGAAATTATAAATAGCGTATTTATGCAAAAGGGCTTCCCAAGGGGTTTGAGAATCAAACTTAGGTATTTTTTATTTAAATTTTTTATTTTTCTCTTAAATATTGAAGTGATAAGTTTCTTGGGTGGTCAAAGCAACATTTTTTAATTTAAACTTTATACATTAAAAAATTAAATTAATAAATTTAATGTTTTAATTTTTTTTATTATTTTAATATTTAAAAAAAAATGGTTCATAAAATAAAATTATCTTAACCCACACAAACGTTAGATATGCATCACATCTATGAATGATTAAACTATAAAATCAATATTAAATTATTATTATGATTAAAAAAAATTATAAATAAAACATTAAAATTTTGATTCTTTATTTGAATTTTGCACACATTCTGTTATAACGGCCCCTTTCCAACTTGACAGAAATCCGTATTGAAATATCACCCACATATTGATCTGCACAAAGCAATTTAATGTAGAAGAAGAAGGTTGATGTCCATACATCCATTCCATCAAATCCCTTGCATATATATTTTGTTCAGGTTCCAATATCCACATTTTAACAATTTCATTAAAAAAAAACATAGTATATTTAATTATTTTTATTATTCATCCTTAATCATTTACACACATTTTATTAAAAACAATAAAAAAATAATATATCTTACTTTTTTTCAACATTATTATATTCACATAATGAATAGTTTATTTAAAATCATTGTTATATATAATATTAAAACACAATCTTAGGAGGCAGTATAAGCAGTTATACTGCACTTGTTTATTTGATATATAGTTGTATTTTATTTTTTAATATTTTAATATATTTTACAATTAGTTTTATATTTGTTAATTCAAATGGGGTGTCATCTTGACGACATGCACATTAATCGGGAGGAAGGACGCTAGGCATTTGGCAGCTCCAGCCTCCAAAAATGCGCGTGGAGAGCGCCTTACATGTCCTCCATGTTTCGGAAGTTAACACATAAAGGAGCAAATGCAACCAACTCACAACACCATCGACGAGATGGGAAACTACTCTAGGCACACTCGAATTGTTATGGAAATAACTATTTATCTTCGATCGTGCAATCCCAAGGTGACCACAATGTAGGTAGATGCTCATCCTCTTCATGCAAAACCACCCTTACCTTTCACTCACATCTACATTTGTCGATTTTGGTTCAGAGGATTGGAGTTATACCTCTCAGGAGCAATTTTAATACTTGTGAGCACAATGCCACACATTCGTGACCGAGGTGGCTCTTGTCGTGGCAGTGACTTTCATAGGCATACAAGAAAGTAAAAGAAAAGATTGAAACTCTCAGCCAATGAACGAGAGAGAAGTAGTGGCTTCACCATCCCAAGATACAACTTCAAGCAAATATTTAAATACATAGGAGGTCGCCATAATTTGGGGGTGCATAGTTGAATGGTTCGATGTTGATGGAAAGTATTTGGGACTTTCTCCTCAACATACCCCGAATCGTTATGGACATCTAGGACTCAACACTCTATTCTGGTTGACCTTGACGACACTAATGATGGTCCCTCGAGCCCTCTCCAATCTTCATCAGATACCTAGAGCAATGATGACTCTCCAGGACATTTCGGTTCAAAGGAAGACCATCTACAACTTGGTTTTGAAGTCCGTAGTGAAGTGGATGATTTGAAATACAAAATTGAACAATTAGACCAACAAATCTGCCTATTAGTGGCTCTGTAGGCTCGCCCACCTCACTAGAATCCCACATCAAACTTGTTGGCCCAGGACACTATCATCTTGAACAGTCCAATTCTTCTACCATTGAGAAACAAAGTGGAACCGTCTTAGGATGACCAGGTCTCACCTTTAGGCTAGTAGTGGTTTATGTTGTCTACACCATTTCTCTCTTCGTTTTATAGATTTGACTTCAAATAATAGTGTAGTTTTGACGATACTTATTTTTCCTTTAGACCATTTCCCCTTTGCATTTATGTTGTTATAGTTTTTAACCCCATTGGATGTTCATACTCAAAACTAAGTTGGAGTTGGGTTGGTTTCCATTAATGGCAACTCAGACTCCCGCAACTTGTACATTTAAACTCACTTTTTTTTTTTTTTTTTTTTTTTTTTTTTTTTTTNAGGTAATATAATGTGTTCTTAAAAAAAAAAAAATTGTTTAAATTATTTAAATAGTTTGAATTTGGTTTAAATTTTTATGTTTTAAATAAATAAAAAATTATTCTTTTTCGTAATTTTTTTTTTAATTTTAATGTATTTTTTTTTTAATTTGTATTTCATATTTTAAAAAAATGTGTTTTTGTTGTATTTTGGGTGAATTTTTGTTTTATTTTTTATTTTTAATTTTTTAAATTCTTTAAAATTTTGTTTTTGTTTGAAATTCTTTTAAATTTTGTTTTCTTAGGGTTTTAAAACAAAATTCTTTTTTTTTTCATTGTTAAATTTTTTTTGAGCTTTAAAAAAACAATTAAAATTAAAAACTGATTATAGGTTTTTTTATTTATAAAAAAATGTGTTTATTTTTTTTTTTTTTTAAAGAACATGTTTGCGGAGTTTTTTTCTTTCCCATTTTTATAAATTTTATAAAAAATAAAGTTAATTTAATAAATAATTTTTGAAGTGACGATTTAGGAGTCTTTTTTTAGGCTTTTATCTATGATGGTAGAAGTCGTCTAGACCATGATTTCAACTAGGTCATAATTTTAACTACAAAACAAAATCGATGGTACTACTAACATCGTTTTTCGATTTAAGGTTCAATTTTAATGTTTTTGTTTGCAATGGTATTGATTCTCAAGGTTGCGATTTCAAACAAGTCAAGATTTTAACCCCCCTCCAAAAAGGGTGCTACCAGTAGCGCCACTTTTTGGTTCGAGGGTTGATTGGTGTTTTTGGCAAAAAAACACATATTTTTGGGCAAGAGTTTTGATTTTGAGGTCACAGTTCTTGTTAATTTGGTAACTCTCTCTCTCTCTCTCTCTCTCTCTCTCTCTCTCTCTATATATATATATATATATATATATTCATTTTCCCAAAGAAAACATTGTGGGGAAACCCACATGATGCTTTCCACATTCTTGGATGGAATCTCTAGTAAACATGTCAGTGTAGACTAGTTAGCCTCACTCATGGGGATTCAAACCAAGCCCCTATTGGCACAAAACTAGCCAATTACTCAACAACATTCACAACAATCGGTTGAGCTAACCTCTTGAGCTACACACACACTTCAAAGAAAAATGTGGTTTCTAGTAATAGGTAGAATGGAAATTACATTCCTCGTGCACTAAAAAGAACATGAAAAAACACAGATAGGCCTAGTATTCGTAATTCCCCTTCTAACATAAGATAAAACCTAGCCCACGAGCTGTAAATTATAAAAATAAAAATAGTCTTTGAATAATCATTTAAAATCTTTCTTCAAAAAATCATGTAGAAATCCCACATAGTGCCTTTAGGTTACATAAAAATCTACTCAATACTACCAAAAAGCATGAAAAACAAATATAAAAAATATAACTACCAACATAAACAACAACATCACGAGGACTAGAGGATGAAAGGATAAAAAATATATCCAATATAAAACAACAGAGCCATCTCATAATTCTTCAATTGTCATAAATCCCTCTGGAAAATGTTGTCCCTCCTTGGAAAGCTTGTCCGCTTCCTCATTTAATTCCATGTAGACATGAGAATATGAAACTATAACCAAGGAGGTTTTTATCTCTCATAACTACTCCCCAAGTAGCTTGAGAAGAATGATCCGGAGATCATCAAAACCCTTCATCCAATTTATAACTAGAGGAGAATCATCATAGATTTGAACCATATTTACACCTCTATCCAAGGCACACTTAAAAAATAAGTTCACAGCATGTAACTCATCAGAGTTGTTAGTTCCCATCCTAAGGGTTGCTTTATAATTTATGTTCCAAAGAAATAGGACACCACTGACATGACTAAAATTAGAAGGGCCTTGTCTAGAGCCATCAAAGAATCCCCATTGAAATGACTTATCAATTACTAAAACTTGTCATGGACTTGTTTTCTTGATATTAGTTCTTATAGTTTGAACCATATCCCTAACCTAAGAGAACACTTGAAAATTAGGATTTTGTTTATCAAATAGTATGGAATTTCTAGCCAACTAGATTCCCCACATAATAAGGAAAGGCAAAGCTCTAACTTACTTTTCTTATTTTTTATTAAACCATTTATTCAAGCAATTCTCCACTGAATCATAGGGGTAGCAGGTGCAAGGGTAGTCATCCTTGACTCCGAAGGAAACCAGATTACTGAGTATTCTTGTGGGCTGGGGAACAACACAAATAACCAAGAAGAATTCATTGCAATGTATCTGGGAATGCACTAATCCAAGTAGACAAATCCGCTCAAGTCCTTGTCATTGGTGATTCTGATTTGATCATTAAGGTGCTACGTAGATTGAGTAAAAATGCTCATTCTAACCTTAAGTGGATCTACTAAAGAATCATTAGCACTGAGAAAAAATTTAAATATGTGGACTATTACCACATCTACATAAGGAAAATTGGGAAGGAAGATAGTCTGGATAAAGCGACAAAACTGTTGGCCCAGGGCACCATTAAAATCAATGCAAAATTCTCGCAAATACACCTCCCTTAATCCAATGATGCAACTTTGCAAGTTTTTTTTAATTCTCATTATAAAATGTTGAATCAAGGAATTAAATATAGAAAAGAAAGGATTAGGAGGGGATGTGACCCCACCTCCCATCTGTATCAAATTTATTTACGTCATCAAGGTTCATGATGCACCAAGATTCCCCCCCGTACTCATGACAGGAGGCCGCACCTCTTATCACCACATTCTATTTCATCTGTGCGTGAAGGATATTTAATCATCACCGTTGACGTTTGAATTTGTTAAGACCAAAATGACAACCTCACGAGGATATTAATCCCCCTGCGTTTTTAAAGAGGTGGTACTCCTCTATAAAAATTTTAAAGATTTTAAAGTATAAATTGGAAAGAAATATTTAAAATATTTATCACTGAAAGAAATTTAAAATATCACAAAATACAAGAGTTCCTGAAAAATGGACCAGGAACCTTAAACATCACATTTGCTAGAAATGAATAAATTGTAGGAAATGACAGAAACTTCTCACATCCATCATAGTTTTTAGATATTCATGATCAAATTCAAAATAGAAAAAGGAAAATGGTCCAACGCACAAGAGAACTTTGAAAGAGTATTATTTATCGAGATAAAAAATAAGAGTTTGATAGGTCAACTTCAAATATCTTATACTCAAAACTCAGAGTTACAAGACATAATCGAAAATAACTCCGAAATAATTCTCTGGAATTTCTAAAAAATGATACAAGTCTTTTACAATATTAGAAAATTAAAGGCATTCTTCCACGAATGGAATGGGATTGGGGCTCCCATGGACCATTAAATAGATATGAGAAAGATGAAGAAGAAGATGCAGAACTAGAACAAGGCTTGGGAAACAAAATTTGGATAGAAGACAAAAGAGAAGTTATCGGAATTTAGTTATATTCTTCCAACGAAAGAATGAATACAACTGGATGAAATTTGAAAAAAAGGAAGAAATGTGATCAGTATAGACTTACTATGATGGAATATCTCCTTTACTTTGATGTTTCTGGTGTCATTTTATCTTCCTTGTTAATGGTTTCTGGCCGGTACTAACTGTCGTTTCTTGACTTTCCTCGGTAATCTTGATTAGGGATTTTTTAAATCGTTCTTTTATGCAATCCTTCATTGGGGCCACGTTTATCTCATATTTAATTTTAACATCAAATAACTCACCTTCCAAATCTCTTAAGTCATGTGAAATATTGTGAATTGACTCTTCAATATATTGATTTTTGTTTGCATAATCTACTAGCCAATCTTGAATTTCTCTTTATAATCAATTATACTATTGAACTTTTCAACTGAAATTCTTTTCAATATGTCCACGTGTTCTTCAAATTTTTGCTTCATCAAAAATATAGAATTTATGATTAATATTGAGTCTTGTACTTCTCCATTGCTTCCTGGCAAGTCTATCTCGGTGAGTTTTCTAAATAAAATTTCCATTCTATTCACAATTTCATTGCAATTGTCCATAATGTCCTTCAAATATCTGATCTTTTTGATAAATCATGCTTTCAACTATTTCATTCTAGACATGGATGGCAAGCATTCTTCCCTTATTTTAAGCTCGAGAATGTTGGAAACTTTTATTACAAATGGTATGCCGCCATCTTTGTAAAACCCTTCTTCATGTTTATAATCTTCTTGAAGGAATTCATTATAAGCATTTACTTGAGATCCGAAAGAAATAATATTAGAAGATACATCCCATGCCTCCATGATGAGTGACATTCTTCTTTTTATATTTCCTCGACAAATTTTCTGATATCTATTAACAAACTTGACGATCCCTTCAACTTCAAATTAGGTGCTCTCGACTTTGCAATGGCTAATGGGATCTCAAGAATAGGGGGGAAGCATCAAGGTGGATTCCAGTTCTCTGAGTTTTTCTTTTAATTTGGAATTATGACCTACTAAGTCATCAATTGAAACATCCAAGGCATCACCGATTACCTTCTGTATCTTATAAATTTGAGATGCAGGCAACTTACTAAGATCCTATTTAGAACGTGGTCTTCCTTTTTTGTTTTTATGATTTACTCCTTCAAATACTAGATTTTGGGAATCTTTGTCAAATAGTGCATTTTGTATAGTAAATGATTCTTCTTCTGAAAAATCTTCTTCTTGTGCATCTATTTCATCTGTAGTTTGTTGGCTTTCTTGTAATCTTTGTTCTTCATCAGGGAAATGTATATTTTCAATATGAACTTGAAGATCCATATCCTCAAGAGATAAGTTATTTGTATAATTTCCATATACCTGCTGCTCTGTCTCTTCTTGCGAGGGAACCTTTCTCTTCCTTCTTACTCGAATTTTATGGGATTTTTCATTTTTCCTTGAGGAAGATGTTTATCACCTCCTCCACTTGAATTTCCACTAGAAATATTTTTCTGATGTGTTTTTGTTTGAACACTATACTTGGGTGAGCCATTTTTCTGTGAAACTACTAGAGATTGGGCACCTTTTTCATTTGGACCCTTTCCTTTTTTCTTATGTTGATCTTTAGTACTTATTAGTGTCTCAATATAGTCAATAGGTTGCACCAGAGTATCTTGAGTATTACCTTATTATTCCCTAAATATAATTGTTTGGGTAAGCACATTACTGAATCCTGTTGACTGCATATGGTTAAAAAAAATATGACTTAGGTCATACCCTTTGATTTTTTCTCCATATTTCAAATTCAAATGATCGAAATGTGCTGAGAATTCATCGATTCTAGTTATGTTTCTTAATACAATTTTTCCGACCTTCCACAACAATGGGATAAATTTCATTTTTCTCGTCTCATGAAAAAAGTGAAGTCATAATCCATACTACCTAGCAACTTCGGTGATAAACATTTTATCTGGAATATAGTGTTGGCATGTTTACAGGCAGAGTGTGCTTTTCATCGATGGCAAAAACATAAGCAACGATGGCACGTCTACAGGTAAGAACAACAACAATAATGGCATGTTTACAGGCAGAGTGTGCTTGTCATTGATGGAAAGAAAATCAACAACGATGGCACGTCTACAGGTAAGAACAACAACAACAATGGCATGTTTACAGGCAAAGTGTGCTTGTCATTGATGGCAAGATCAGAGTGTGTATCGATGGAAAAACAGGAACAGCGTAAGCTCAGGTGAAGAAGAAAACAATATGCAGAGATCAAAGCTCAGGAGAGATAGCATTCTGAGATGCGTAGACGAGATCCCATACATCAAGGCTCACAGAAGGATCAAAGGTCATGGCCTTTGACACTTAGAGATTTGAGAAATCCAAAGCTTAGAAGGAGGAGCGATAGTGGTCGTTGGATCACCAATCCCGAATACTCAATGTCTGTTATATTAGAGTCCAATGACTAGAGGAAGCGCATAGAAGAAGTACAGATCTAATATGTTGGATTTGAGCATCGAGGACCAACAACCATCAGATCGAGTATAACTATGAAGAGGATAAGTCTGAGAGCCATCCTCCAACTCCGCGAAATGAGAAATCATGATAAGATCTGAACCGTTGGATCCAGAGGACACATGGTGAGAGATCAACATTTCAATGACTCGCGAACTGGAAAAGTCAAAGGTGAGTAATCCTCCAACTCTGCGAAATGCGAAATCGCGATAAGATCTGAATCGTTGGATCCAGAGGACACATGGCAAGAGATTAGCATTTCGCTGACTCGCGAACTGGAAAATTCAAAGGTGAGTAGTCCTCCAACTTCGTGAAATGCAAAGTCCCAATAAGATCCGAACCATTGGATCATAGAGGGATGTGGGTTTTTGATCTGGAGCAAGTTTTAGAAAATCAAAAGTTAGAAGAAGGGAGGTGAGTAATCCTTCAACTTCGTGAAATGCGAAATCTCGAAATGATCTGGGTCATTGGATCACAGATGATCGTGGACCGTTGATCTGTCAAGCATGGTTTTGGAATATCGAAAGTCAGGAGAGTCAGGGTTGACTCATGTCCAAGTGCCCGACATGCAAAGTCGTGATTTGATCGTAGCCATCGATCAGAGGGAGAGATCTCGACCGTTGATCTGATATGAAGCATTTCGGATTTTCACGAGTTGGGAGTTTCGAGGCAACTCATAGCAGGAGTTCACAATATGCAAAATCGCGAAGCACCCCTATTGCTTGGCCCTTGGTTACAACTGGTGGTCACATTGATGAAGGTTAAGGGAGGAGCTAGCACGTCACTAGGCTTTACTGTTAGACAACTGAGAGGGGGGGGGTGAATCAGTTGTTACCGTGCTTAAACAATAATGGTTCTTTTAAACTCTTTGTAGAGATACTGAATGATGATCACAATAAAGAAGGGAAATAAACAATGGCACTTTCAACATCATTCACATATATGAGAAACACAGAGACAGATATTTCCCGAGGAAACCCATGCAGGGTAAAAACCTCTTTTTCTTTATATGATAAGTAATAGTTACATTCTTTACAGTATCATACATATGAGCACCAACTCATAATGAGGCTACAACCTCAGTTTTGCAAGCTGCAACTTGCTAAGAGCACCAAATCTGTTTTCTCTAACACCCAATAGAAGGAAGCACCAACTCCCTAGTTTCTCTAGCACCAACTAGAAGGAAGCACCAACTCCCTGTGTTCAAGCACCCACTTGAACCCTTGAGGACACCAATCCTCCCTAGCTCCTCCCAACCACCCTGAAATATAAATCTTTGCTACTGAAACTTATTATAGTGATATGATGTTCAACAATGGCTTACCAGACTCATCACTGTTCTGCTGCATTTCGTTGCTCTATCTGCCTCATTGCCTTTCTACACACATCTCTTGCACTGTCTGTTCTTCAGCTTTTTATGCTCTGTGCGCCATGTCCATTCACTTGCGCAGTTCCTCTTCTGTGTTATTCAATTGCTGCACTCTGATCCTTTTTCACACATGAATCACCTTCACCAACAACAACCACAACAAACTCCAACAGCAACAGCCACCCAATCTCTTCTCTGTACCATGTATTTATAGCTTATGTGCACCTTGTGCATGCAATGTTCGCAATGCCTCTGCATGCTGACCCCTCGTCGTTATCCTCCACCTCTCGAGTTCTCTGTCTGATCATCATCGTGACTCTTCAGCTTCTCTGGTGGTTCGCCCCACGTGTCCAGCATCACTGTATGTTATATTGAGATTCCTCAGCCTCTCTGGCAATTTGAGACTCTTCGTCTTCTCTGTGACAGTCGAACTCACCTTCTATGTTTCAGTTACAGGCCTCAATGCTCATCAGCTGTCAATCGCCTCCACGAACATCTTCATTCCTCTCAGAGACTCTTCACCTCCTCTGTCAGTCATCCCGAAGTGTCTT
>ML802936.1:50666-61518 GCA_009831015.1 Picea engelmannii
CGACGCGCTCTTTACGCACTAGCTCTCCTGGCTAGGCTCCTGGCTCATATGACCATTATCCCCGTGACCGCAGTCTTACCACTTGTCGGGGTTTCGATCTTTTCAATGCCACAATGCATTGGCTCACAGGATTCCCGATATGTGAAACCCCGACGAGTCAAGCCTCCTTTCGGGATTTCACCTTGGCTTTTCCCGATGGTAAACCTCTTGCTGCTCCTGTCCAATCTGAAGGCTGACGGGATTTCTGAATGAGATCCAACGGCTCTTGATCTCTCCCTTCTGTGCTTTGCACACTTTCCTCCCAACCTTGGGAGAATTACTAGTTCTCAATGGCCTCGACCTTTGTCTTCCTTCTCCTCTGCGAACTCCTGTATCTTGAGCTTTGTTGCACGCGTTCTCCTCGACGTTGTTCCTCCTGATCCTTCACTTCCGAATCCCCAAGGGATTCTTGGACTTCTGCGCCTCTGCAGAGTCTTCACATGCACACTCAGTGATGTCTCTCCTGAGCTTCTCACACGCTCAGATCCCTAAGGTATTTTATCCTTCTTATCCTGCCATCTTCAGTATTGTACTTGCCATCAATGACAAGCATACGCTACCTGTTAAACATTTGCCAACATTTACAACGGAGATCGCCAAAATAGTGAAATGCCTTTTCGAATAGGGATGTGGTCACAACCAGTGGTCACATCAATGAAAGAGAAGGGAAGGAGCTAGCATTGCTAGGCTCCACCTCAGAGTTTCATGAGTTGGGAAAATCAAGGTGACGCGTAGTCAATCACCCGAAATGAAAAATCGCAAAATGAATGTTGGTTAGGGGTATGGTCACCGTTGATGGTCATGTGAAAGGAAGGGGCTTAGCCAAAAAATCTAGTGCCCACTATGTAGTTTTCTCAGAAAAGGAAAAGGCGCCAAAGGCATGAGTGCATGGAGGTTCTCTGTGTAACTGCCACAAATAGAGTGATTGTATCTGCCAGAGAATTCGACAAGCTTGAGTGTTATCACCAGAGGAGTTGAAGAGTCTCGAGGTAACTTCCAATGAAGTGAAGATTCATAATTTAGACAATTGACAGATGGAAATGCGTTGAAGACTGTAACTGTCAAAGAAGCCGAAGAATCTCAGGATAACGACCACCAATGAAGAACATACTCATGATGATCACCAGAGAGGATGAAGAGTTGAGTGTATGCCTTGGCATGATAAATATGCACATAACATAGAAGAGATGGTTGTGGTTGTTGAGTGAGATTCATGCAGTGTGCAGGAGTTGAAGCATAGAAGAAGCAAGGAACATAAATGCATATCTGAGAGAAGAACAGACAACGCAATAGATGCGAGGAGAGAGACATTGATGCAGGCAGAGCAGAGCAGTGTAGCAGAACAATGATGAGACTGGTAAGCCATAGATAAATGATGTATCACTGTGATAAATATATACAAATAAAAGATCAATATTTCAGGGTGGAAGGGAGGTGCTAGGGAGGATTGGTGTCCTCAGAGTTTCAAGTGGGTGCTTGAACATAGGGAGTTGTAGATTCCATCTGATTGCAGCCAAAAAAATCAGGGTGGCAGGGTGGTGCAAGGGAGAACTATTGTTCTCTATTATACACGTCGATACTTGTGTGACTAGAAATTGGTGCTTCCATCCAGTTGGTGTTGGAACACTTAGGGAGTTGGTGCTTCCTTCTAGTGGGTGCTAGAGAAACCAGCGAGTTGGTGCTTCCTTCTAGTGGGTGCTAGAGAAACTAGGGAGTTGGTGCTAGATAAACCAGGGATTTGGTGCTCTCAGCAAGTTGTTGCTTTCATAACAGAGGTGGTAGCCTCACAATGAGTTGGTGCTCATAAGAATGATAATGTATAAAAAATAAAGATTACTTATCATATCAAGAAGAAGAGGTTTTCCCCTTTATGGGTTTCCTCGGGAAATATCTGTTTCTGTATATTTCATGTGTGTGATTGATGTTGAATATTCTATTGCTTACCTCCCTGCATTATTGTGATTTTCATTGAGTTATTTGTAAAGACTTTAAAATAATCATAATTGTTTAAGCACAGTGACAACTGATTCACCCCCCCCCCCTCTTAGTTGTCCAACAATTGGTGTCAGAGCGAGTTCCCTTTATTTAAGGGTAGATCCTAGAGCTTAAACATGACTATCCATGGAGGAAATTCAACCAGTAAGGCCCCCATATTCAATGGAACAAACTTTGGCTTTTGGAAAGTTAGGATGAGAACCTACATAATGGCTTTAGGTGCAGATGTCTGGGATGTGGTAGAGACTAGTTATGTAAAGCCAGTTGTATTTTCTTCCAATGATGACAAGCTAGAATTCATCTTCAACGCTAAGGCTATGAATGCTATTCTGAGTGGGTTTGCAGAAGCAAAATTTGTAAAAGTTATGCACTTAGAAACTGCCAAAGCAATGTGGGACAAACACATTAACAACTATGAAGGTAATGAGAAGGTAAAGGATGCCAAGCTTCAAACCTACAGATTATATTTTGAAAAACTAAAGATGAACGAGGATGAGGAAGTTAATAAATTTTTCTTAAGATTTGAGGAGCTTGTGAATTCCATGAAATGTCTTGGTGAGAAGATTGAAGACATATTACTAGTTCAGAAGATCTTAAGATCTCTGCCTGATAGATTCAATCCAAAAGTTTCAACAACAAAAGAACTGAATGATCTTAAGACTCTGTCTATTGTTCAACTCCTAGGAACTCTAATTGCTTATGAAATGAGGATTAGTAAAGATAAATCTACCACTAGAGAAGCATCATTTAAAGTAGACAAGAATGAGGATTCTGAGGCTGATTAAATTGACGCAAAATTTGTGAGAAGACTAAAGAAATGATTAGGCAAGTTGCCCTTCAAATGTTTTAACTGTGGAAAGATAGGTCACTTTGCATCTAAGTGTCCACACAAGTAGAAGGAACAAAACTCTGAAGGAGAATAGAAGTACAAACCCAAGAGATTTGGAAAAAAAGAAAAGTTTATGTGTAAATAATGATGACTCTTTAGAAGACACAGATAGTGACTCTTCCTGTGAAGAAAAGGTAAATGACTTCATTCTTATGGCCAAAGAGGATTATGATAATAAAATCACAGGAAGTGATGCTAATGATGAAGAAGTTGTGGTTGACTTGGAAGGAGAGTTGATCAGTGCTTTGGAAAAGATTGGCATACTCAGACTTAAGAAGAGAAAGCAAAAAAAATTATTGATACAATTCAAGAAAGGCAGTAAAAAAACTGATGAAGATTTTGCCCTGCTAAAAGTGGAATTAGAAGAGGCAAAGAAAATCGAAGACATTCTGAAATAGTAGTTATCAGAAAAAAATCAAGAAGTGAAGCTCTGGAAGAAGAAGTAGTGAAAACTAGGAAAGAGTTGGAGAAGTTTCAATCTTTGTATCATCAAAATCTGTCAAGTATCAAAGCCTCAGAAGGATTAGCCATCATTCTGAATCAACAAAGGAATCCAAAGTTGAAAACCGGTTTGGGTTATGAAGAGGGATCTAGTAGTGGTCAGCCAAGCAACAAAGACTCCATCAAGTTTGTCAAATATACAACCAATGACAACAACAAACCTGCAGAAACAAAGGAAGATAATCAACCGCCCAGGAGGAGTAAAGAAAAAAGTGCCAGAATTGAATCTGTAGAACAAATAAATAATACACCCTCTGCTCAAGGAAATTATCAGCATGGAAGAAATCGACCTGCTCAAAGAAGACAACCATTTCCAAGGTACAAAGATTTTTTCTATGGATATTGTTTCTATTGTTCTAACTTTGTCCACAAAGCTATAAATTGTTCCTTAAGATTTAGACATAAGCAATCAAGACACCCAAGGAACAAATATATGCCACAACAAAGAATGAGACAACCAAGTAACAAACAACCACATATTGCAAATGGTCAAATTAAGTTTAGAGACATGCAACTGAGGAGGTCAAGAAATAATGAACAAACAACGAGTAGACAATGTTGCGACAATCACTTTGACCTATTGAACGATGAGATTGAATGCTATAACTATCATAACTTTGGCCACAAAGATGCAAACTTTCATATGAAGAATTACAAATCAGATCCAAGGATAAATCTCTTAGCTAGAAAGGCCAGCACATGGAAAAGAAAAGATAGTGAAAAATGTGGTCTAGTACTTTCAACTCAAAAACAAAAGGACTCCTAGAATATAGACAGTGGATGTTCCAAGAACATGACTAGAGAAAAGGATAAGCTTCTGCCTATAAGTAAAAGAAAAATAGGAAATGTGACCTTTGAAAATGATGAACCAGGTAAAATAAGGGATAAAGGGATGGTGAGCTTGAGCAATGGCAAAGGAGATTCTCAGGATGATCTGCTTGTAGATGATCTGAAACATAATTTGCTCAGTATAAGTCAAATGTGTGACAGAGGCTGTGAAGAGGTGTTCACATCTAAAGATTGTAAGGTGAAAAATGTAAAATCAGGACAAGTGGTGGCTAAAGGAATAAGGATAGATAATGATGTTGATATTGAATCCTCCCATGCAAGAAAAGAAGAAGTAGAAGAAGAATCATGTCATAAGCTAGAAGAAGAAGTTATGAAGGTTGAGAAGTCAAACACCCAAATCAAGATTTTGAACAGCTCCATGACCCTGGATGAGATCTTGGATAGTCAGAGATCACCAAATGAAAAATCCGGTCTTGGATACAACAAGGAATAAATTAGTACTCCTAAGAAGTCTAACACAGGTCCTTCATTTGTAAAAAGGGAAAGCAGGTATGGGAGTGTTTGTAATTGTTTTTTCTTGTAATGAATATGGTCAGAAAAGCCTTGGATTGTAGGCATCATGGAAGAAAAATGAAGTTATTGTAATAGAAGATCAAAGAAGCGTGACAGAGGGATTCATTCAGTTATGACAAGAAAAGGTTGATGAAGGAGTCCCAGTGAGAGAGGTGAGAAATATTGAGTCTGCTATAGAGGACACATCTGAAGCTGAAGATGAAAAGGTCCAAGAAT
Source organism: Picea engelmannii (assembly GCA_009831015.1). NCBI lineage: Eukaryota > Viridiplantae > Streptophyta > Pinopsida > Pinales > Pinaceae > Picea > Picea engelmannii. The sequence goes on from ML802936.1 coordinate 55,669, forward strand.
AAGAAGGAGAAGACTGTGGGTTAGATACAAATAAGAGAATCCATCCTGTCAGGGGGAGTATGTATTGGTTGAATATTTGATACCTTCGACAAGTACTGCAACAACTCAGGGGGAGCATGTTTTCTTTGACATTGATGTCAAAGGGGGAGAAAAGGAGTGGTCTAGATGCTATAGTTGGAGGTCCAAACAGATTAGTGTAGCTGTTTAGGGTTGCCATCAATGCCAAAGGGGGAGATTGTTGGCATGTTTACAGGCAGAGTGTGCTTTTCATTGATGGTAAGAACATCAACAACTATGGCATGTCTACAGGAAAGAATAACAACAATGATGGCATGTTTACAGGCAGAGTGTGCTTGTCATTGATGACAAGATCAGAGTGTGCATCGATGGAAAAAAAGGAACAACAGAAGATCAAATGAAGAAGAAAACAATATGCAGAGATCAAATCTCAAGAGATATAGCACTTGGAGATGCACAGACGAGATCCCATATATCAAGGCTCACGAAGGATCAAAGGTCGTGGCCTTTGACACTTAGATATTTGAGAAAGCCAAAGATCAGAAGGAGAAGCGATAGTGGTCGTTGGATCACCAATCCCGAATACCCGATGTCCGTTAGATCAGAGTCCAATGAACAAAGGAAGCACAAAGGAGAAGTACAGATCTGATCTGTTGGATCTGAGCACCGAGGAACAACAACCATCAGATCTAGTATAAATGTGAAGAGGATAAGGCCAAGATAAATCCGCCAACTCCGTGCAATGAGAAATCACAATAAGATCTGAACCGTTGGATCCAGAAGACACATGGTGAGAGATCATCATTTCACTGACTGACGAACTGGAAAAGTCAAAGGTGAGTAATCCTCCAAATCTGCAAAATGGGAAATTGCGATAAGATCTGAACCGTTGGATCTAGAGGACACATGGCGAGAGATCAACATTTCGCTGACTCATGAACTGGAAAATTCAAAGGTGAGTAGTCCTCCAACTTCATGAAACGCGAAGTCCCGATAAGATCCAAACTGTTGGATCATAGAGGGTTGTGGGCCGTTGATCTGGAGCAAGTTTCAGAAAATCAGAAGTCGGAAGAAGGGAGGTGAGTAGTCCTCCAACTTCGCGAAATGCGAAATCCCGAAATGATCTAGGTCATTGGATCACAAATGATCGTGGACCATTGATCTGTCAAGCATGGTTTTGGAATATTGGAAGTCGGGAGAGTCAAGGTTGACTCACGTCCAAGTGCCCAACATGTGAAGTCACAATTTGATTGCAACCGTTGATCAGAGGGTGAGATCTTGATCATTGATATGATATGAAGCATTTTGGAGTTTCACGAGTTGGGTGTTTCGAGGAAACTCATAACAGGAGTTTGCGATATTCGAAATCGCGAAGAACCCCTCTTGCTTGGCCGTTGGTCACAACTGGTGGTCACATTGATAAAGATTAAGGGAGGAGCTAGCACGTCACTAGGATTTACAATGAAGATCGCCAAAATTGTGAAATGCCTTTTCGAATAGGGTTGTGGTCACAACCAATGGTCACATTAGCAGAAGAGAAGGGAAGGAGCTAGTGTTGCTAGGATCCACCTCGGAGTTTCGCGAGTTGGGAAAATATAGGTGACTCGTAGTCGATCACCTGAAATGCGAAATCACAAAACGACTGTTGGTTAGGCGTATGGTCACCGCCGATGGTCATGTGAAAGGAAGGGGCTTAGCCAGAAAACTAGTGTCCACTGTGTAGTTTTCTCAGAAAAGGAAAAGGCGCCAAAGGCATGAGTGCACGAAGGTTCTCTGTTTAAATTTCAGAAACAGAGTGATTGTATCTGCCAGAGAATTCGACGAGCTTGAGTGTGATTGCTAGAGGAGATGAAGAGTCTCGAGGTAACTTCCAGTGAAGTGAAGATTCATCATTTAGACAATTGACAGATGGAAATGCGTCGAAGACTGTAACTGCCAAAGAAGCCAAAGAATCTCAGGATAACGACCACTGATGAAGAACAAACTCATGATGATCACGAGAGAGGCAGAAGAGTTGAGTGTATGCCCTGGCAAAGGACTTGGCACGATAAATATGCACAGAACAGAGAAGAGATGGTTGCAGTTGTTGAGTGTGATTCATGCAGGTAGAAGCATGTGGTGTGTAGGAGCTGAAGCGCAGAAGAAGAAAGGAACATAAATGCATATCTGAGAGAATAGAAAGTGCATCAGATGCGAGGAGAGAGACACTGATGCAGGAAAAGCAGAGCAATGTAGCAGAACAATGATGAGACTGGTAAGCCATAGATAAATGTTGTATCACTGTGATAAAGATATAAAAAGAAAAGATTAATATTTCAGGGTGGAAGGGAGGTGCTAGGGAGGATTGTTGTCCTTAGAGTTTCAAGTGGGTGCTTGAACACAAAGAGTTGTAGCTTCCATCTAGTTGCAGCTAGAAAAATCAGGGTGGCAGGGTGGTGCAAGGGAGAACTATTGTTCTCTGTTATACCGGTCGGTGCTTGTGTGACTGGAAGTTGGTGCTTCCATCCAGTTGGTGATGGAACACTTAAGGAGTTGGTGCTTCCTTCTAGTGGGTGCTAGAGAAACCAGGGAGTTGGTGCTAGATAAACCAGGGAGTTGGTGCTCTCAACAAGTTTTGGCTTGCAGAACAGAGGTGGTTGCCTCACAATGAGTTGGTTCTCATAAGAATGATAATGTACAGAAAATAAATATAATTTATCATGTCAAGAATAAGAGCTTTTTCCCTTTATGGGTTTCCTCAAGAAATATCTATCTCTGTGTATTTCATGTCTATGATTGATTTTGAATATTCTATTTCTTACCTCCCTACATTATTGTGATTGTCATTGAGTGATTTGTAAAGATTTTAAAATAAGCATAATTGTTTAAGCACGGTGACAAATGATTCACCCCCCCCCCCCTCTCATTTGTCCAACATATAGTAAGGGAGAAAAACAATACTTTCTCCAGAGAAAAAGATTGTAATGACATTATGATTTTCGCTCTTCTCTAGGGTACCTTTATTATTTAGAAAATTTGTTTCCTTTGATGACAACCTAGATGTGTTATCTCTAAAAAGAAGTTTCTTTAAAACTATAACAAATTCATTATGTTCTTCATAAAAATAAATAGAGGTGTTTTTTCTCCAAAGAGCCTGGTACCAGATAGTTACAGGGTCCATTTTACAGTCTACACTCTTGCCAATTGTTAATCCCTTGAAAACATGGAAGTACGTAATAACAAATATTAAATATGAATCCATGAAGAATTTCTTTTCTTTCTTAAAATTTGAAAGTTGGGAAGCAATTTTGATAGAGATAAGATTTCCCTAGTCGAATATGGATTTTTCATGAACTATAAAGTGGAAAATGTACAGAGCCAACTGATAGATGGTTGTCGTATTTTCTTGACCAATAACTCTAATGAATAACCATGCTATTTCTCGATAAGGATTTTTCAAAGAAATAACCTAAATCTTTGTTATGTCAATAGGCATCACAATAGGGTCTTCAAGATATTCTTGCATAAGGTCGAGCCCATTATTCTTTTTCTTGAGAAAGTCCCTTGATTCTTCTCCTTTAAAGGTAAGACTTGGCTCTCGTAACTTCAACATCTTCTTGAAAATAACCGGTGCTAATGAAATAGGAGATTCGCCTTGAAGTTCAATGGATCTTCGGTTTCAAATATATTTATCAACACACCAGGTGATGACTTATTTACAATCGAATATTTCTGGTACACATCCAACAAGAGAAATTCCTGATGTCCATACTACATTTTTGTTTCTTTGAAGTAGAGGCATTGTAGATTAGTACCAGTAGGATCTCAACCATTGGAAATTCTGATATTCTCATCCAAAAATATTCATTATATCCCCACATAAATATTGTCTTTTTATAGCCATGAAGTTGGTGGACTGTTTGTGTAATTACTTAGAATATATTGGTATAAATTAGGTGTTTTTCCAGATAATAATGACTTAATCTTTTCCCAATGAAGAACTATTAATGCACATTGAAGGAAAAATCTCTCGATATTTCTACTATTAATAACGAAATTTTCGTTATTTGCACAACAATTATCTTCCATAGTACCAACATTGAATTTATCTCGAAAAACATTTTACGACGGGGGTGGATATGAAAGAAGAATTTGGTGTGAACCCACAAGTTTGCCAACCCGTGAGTCCGATATGACGAAAAATTCACAAGTGTTATGTGGGAAGAAAAAGGTTAGAAAATGGTTAAGTATCGTTGTTGATCAAGTTTGTAGGATAAATAGAGATGAGAATCTCAGGGACCCATGAATCCGCAGTGAGAAAAGAAAAATAAATTTCTTTTAAGTTTCATGCAATTTGGGGATCCTGGAGGTGAAAGGGCATTTTGGTGATAGCGGAATTACAAGGAAAAGTATGCTAACCCGTGTTACACACCAAATTCCCACACTATTAAGTGTGGACTTGTCACACTTTAATGAGGGAGTGTTTGTCATAATCCCTAGACATGTTAGGAGAGAAATTTATTATATGATGGTCAAAATACTATGTGCACATATATTGTTCATTATTATTCAAAAAAAGGAAATTAGTTTAGTGTGAGAATTCACTTCACATTTAGTTTCCTAATCTCAAGGAGAAGTTGAGTGTCTCATGGATGGTTGAGAGATTTTCTCAAACCAAAATCCTAATTTGGTGGATCTTGAGATATATTTCTCCTTAAAATCCTTGAGAGATATTTTCTCCCTAAAATTCTTGAGAGATATTTTCTCCCTAAAAAACTTGGAGATATGAATTTAGTGGATCTAGTGAGTGATCTTCTCCATGGTGGTTAAGCCTCCCAATACTATATATTGAGAGCATTTCGATGGTGAAGAGGGGAGGAGAATCCATAAGGGCATCATCATTCTGATATTAAGAAATTCAAGAGTGGGGATGGAAAGGAGAAGCATGGAGGAATATCTGCATCATAATAAGGTGACTGTAAGTTTTATGCTTTGTTTCTCATTAATATAAGCTTGGCTTGTTCCCATACTTTTGTCTCTTTTAATTATATATATGAATATCATGCTTGTTTCATATAGTTAGATTTGATTTTATATAAGCTTGTACATGTAGTAGAAGAGGAAGATCATTTTGTTGAAGTGCAAGGAGATCATGATCGATCTAGGATTGGATCCAACGCTAGATCAACAATGAGTTGCGAGGACAACCTCCGAAAAAGGTGCACTCTCTTTTCCTTTCCCTCTTCTTGTTTTCATGTATGAATAGACAGGAGCAAGGGATGTTAGTGTCCACATGCATTATTTTGTCTTAGCTGAAGAAAAATCAAGTAAGGGGATCTTAACCTATCCGCAGGGGAAGATTTCTCATAACAAAAAATGGCGACCATACTGGGGAACGACTGTTCCTTAGTTTTTATCCCTACCATTTTTTGTGTTTTGATTGATGAATTTCTATTTTTATTTGAATTTATTTTTTCATTTCATCTTCACTAGATAGCTTACAAAATCCTTAATTAACTTCTTGTTGAGTTTGGGATAATTTTTAGCTGTCCTAGAGCACTTTTCAGCAATGACACTCCCCCTTAGTGTCTTACAGAGCGTCATTGATGCTCCCTAGAAATGTATTTTGGAGTGTCACTTTTGCAGGAACACTTTGTCCCCTTAGTGACAGGAGCATCACCCTTTTTTATTCACTGATTGTTTCTCTTTGTCTTTTCTGTTTCTTGGCTTTTTGAGTCAGAGTTAGACCTCAATTTGTTGTTGGATTGCTTGGTATTTTTTTATTGAGAAGGTTGTTCATATCACTCTTTTTTATTTTGGTAATTTATTGTCTTGGATCAAGTTGTGAAAAGG
>ML802936.1:92858-168548 GCA_009831015.1 Picea engelmannii
TTAATCTAGAATGACTATAGAATAGCATAGTTTCTCAAATGCCATTTTTAATCTCCAAAATCTTATTCTCAATATAAATTTGTATTAGCTTAGTGAACTTGTCTAAATCTCTTTGTAGCTTTTAATTATGTGCAATTATTTATTAGACTTATGTATTATCTCACATACATGTTGCAATGAGAGGCTTAGCATTGTCATCATTATTTATTTACTTCTAAGGCTTGTATCTTAACTCTCGTATCTATACTCCATCATCAAAATTGCACAATCCCAAGCACAAAGCATTAGTCCCAAATCTTAATGATAACTTCATGCTTGTAAACCAAAGGAAGCTTCTAAATTGGATTATGTTTCTCATACCTCCACATTCTTCCATCCAAGTTATCCAATAGAGTACCAAGAACAAATGTGTGGATGTTGTAAAAAAAATGGTTTCATCCAAAATCACATCATGAACAAACGGGAAGAAAGTTTCCAATATAAGTGAGAGTTGATGATCTATGTTGTTCTCCACATCCACGGGATCACAATTGACAGTTTCAAAACTCAGCTTGAACAAGTCAGGCATTAAAGACTAGTTAGCTCACTAATATTTATTAGTAATTGTTACTTGATATAGCAAAAGTTAATGCCTTTGTAAGGATAATAATAAGTTTCAAAAGTTTTGTAATCAAGGATGTCTATTATATATATATTTTTTAAACTCAGATAACGTCGGAGTTCCAACGCCTTAACGACATACATTTACAAAACAATGACCGACATGCAATTATTTTGACCTTACTCCAACGTCATAGGTGTCCCTTTCGACATTATAATGATGTGATTTTTGACAATGTAGAGACATACTACCGACACCAATACACATACAAGCATATATGGAATAAATTGAGTTATTTGATTGTTGGAATAATGTCTGTAATTTGTCTTTAGATTGACGATCAACAACAAAAAAAATCAACTCTCAATGTGATATATGGACACTTTGATGGTCAGAAAGTGTATCATCAGTATGTTAGAAGACCAACATACTGTCACAAAAATGCTTCTTCATCGCAACACCACGTGGTCACCAAATTGTGTCGAAAGTGAGATGACATCCCAACAAGTGGAATGTTTGACGTAGATATGAATTATTCCCACAATAGAAAATTCCATCTTTCGATGTCAAGATGTCACATTCAGTGTCGTTAGAGTGTTAGAAATTATACCCAAATGTAGTAGTGTCACTCATGTGGTATGATCATCAAATTAGTGAAGTTCAAAATTACATTTAATCTAACAACATTATATTAGATCAAGATGATCTTAACTAATTTCTAGTGTCAAAATATTCTAACAAAGGTATATTCTTTTACCTTATCAAAGAAGTTTTCACTAATAGCAAATCTAAACTTACACTATTTTGTGATTCTCAATTCCATATCTTGCCTCACCCATCCCAATGGTTATAGATGAGGTTTCCCATGGGACTTCAACCAATCTTCTCAACTCAAAGATAGTTACCAACTTGATGAGAACCCTCTGAAGTTGTCATTTTGTTAGATGATGCATTTAGTAATTTTTTTTGCCTCCATTTCAAAAAGTGGTGCTACTGGTAGCACCCCTTTTGTTTTTTTTTGTAGCTTCGGGTAGGTATTCTCACATGACCCTAGGTGTTGGGAATCTGGGAATTGTCGTGGGTACCACATCACACTTTCAGTTTGGTGAAAACCCCCTTAGATTTGCGTGAGGGCTTCATGGATTTGATGGGATTTGTGGGCTTGTGTTGGGGCATCACACCCACAAGGAAATCCTAATTTTATGTTGACTAGTGGAGGGGCTTCTATGGTGACCCCTAAGAATTATATATAAATGAGAGAGGTCATTGTGACATTACATATCATGTAGATCATGCGTGGTAACATGATGGAGCTGGCATAAGTGAGTATGCACTTGTGATAAGGAGGAATGGTGATCTCAACAAAGGGGAAGTCTGGAAGGTAGAAAATCTAGCCCTGAAGAGAGAAGTAAAGAAGGTCGCATGTGTGGAGTGTATATTATGTGGTTTGCAGGAAGACGAAGCATGTATATACGCAAGTTGAAAAAGGATGAATCATGTATAGGGTATATGCGGTTTGCAAGAGAGAAAACAACGTATGTACGCGGGTTTCCAATAAGGTGAATCATGTATCTAAGTTTATGGGCAAGTACAGATCCGTACAGGCTAATAGGTGACGTCAACAGGCCATACATGTGGTCTACAATAGATTCATGTGCATAGGATATTTCCAAAATATTGTTGAGGTTTGGTTTTATGATTTGTATGGTTATTGGAGGACAAGGTTGTCCTCATATTTGGTGACATTGTATTGGTCGAGAGGACTGGTTTTGTCCTCATTTTTGGTGACACTAAGAGGATAGTTTTGTCCTCAGATTTGAAGGATTAGATAAAGTTACTTAACATAATTATTGTGTCTCTCGTGTATTGATGATTCATCTTTGATATTGTTGTTTACGTTGCATATGTTTTCAGTCAATAATTTCAGTCTAAAGTTGTTTAGTGATAAAAACCATTCGAAAACGGCGAGAGTAAAGCAAACAGAGACGACGTTTGGATTCAGAACGGATGAAAATTCGTTGTCGGAATCTGACAAAGGAGAAGAGGTTGGAAAACGTACCTGAATGCATAATATGGTATGGCACTGGCACCATGCGGGAGTCCCAATGATTGGGCTCCTACATGGTGGATAGTCTTTGCCCTCTCTTCTCAAAAATAATGTCAGTTGGTAGGCTTCGCCAAGTCACCATCCCCTGTCATGGATGTTGGAATGCAACGGTATGTTGTGTAACTTGAATTACAAAAACAAAAACGACAGGAAAAATAAATGTCGGGCTTCCCCACACCACCCGACCCAAACACAGTTGTCGTTCTGGCCTCCAATCCTTCATAGTCTCTCTACTTTGTTGTTGGGTTGGCGAAGTGTGTAACAAATTACCATGTGCTTCCTTGACTTGCAGAGTCCACTGTACGATCACACAATCACAATCTCAATCTGCGGGTCTCACCAATGTAATGGATTTGAATGGTCGTTTTTCCTTTGACACTGAAGTGTGTTTTGTGTTGTTAAGGGTAACATTATCATTCTTTGTAGAGTGGTCAGCCCTATACATATTTAATTTATACATATTTTTTCAAAATAGGAAAGCCCTAGGTATTCCCATGTTATTCTCTAATTACCTTAGTGAACATTATACTAGTGCACAAAAGGTATAGGCATATAATATAAGCAACAATGATATTTGTATAGGTCTAATTGTATCATCCAACCCAACATTGCATGTATAGAATCATGTTCAAAACATAGAAGAAGCTACAACTTTGTGACCTCCCTTATGACATTAGAGAATCACGAGGACGAAATATTGATCAAGGATGCAAATTTTAACTATGTAACTGGCAAAGAATACAAGATTCTTCTTTTTGGAGTGAGACACAGGTAGTATCTTTCATTTTTGCATAGCATTCGTAGGAGAATGTTGGTGCAATGTGTATCCCTCCTATCATTGTGGTGCATGACATTGCACTGAAGGTATGTCGCCTGGATGTTGAAGCATGCAATACGTATCTTACTACTTTCCATGTTAATAACATCAAAGTTGAAGACATGGAAATGTCCCTTGGCATTGATGAAGGTGCATAGATCATTGTTTGCAAGTACTTTGACTGAATTCGTTGTCCATTTATTTAGGTATGTATTCAAATACTTAATAGGAGTAAAGCTTGGGAGTTTTCATTTTTTTTCTAACGGTTGTTTTCCATAATCACTTACATATTTGATCAATTTTCGGTCATCAATAATCTTTGATGTCAAAGTTTGCACTTGCATTTCATGAACTATCAAAACCTTGCAAAAAAACGTAAAAACAATGTAGAATTAGCACTTTAATTATTAATCACATATTGGGTAGTTTAAAATTTGGTTAATGCGTGTGATGTATGTGATTTGGAATGTGATGTGGTAGAGGAAAAATCAAGAGCAGTGTGATGCAGGAGCATCGCTCCAAGTTAGCAGTTGCACCAACCTGCCAACACACAAACACTCAATAGAGAAAGGGAGAGGCATTACACCTTCCACTTTTAAATTTGAAATAATCCTATACGGATTTTCATGCTGTAAGATTGTAAATGTCTAGCCATACCTTTGTATAGGTAGTGGTTGGATTTCATTTAAAGGGTTGCTTGTAGCAGGCCCAGATTGCAATCAGGTCTGGGTAAATATTTCTGAAACTTCAATGTAATAGATGAGGTTAGGTGAGAGAGGACGAGCTCGCAGAGCCCCTCTTTTGTAAGGAGATCTTGTATCAGATTTCAGATAGGAAGAAATTAGGAAGGCAGAATGGTAGAGAGGCCTTAGGAGGTAGAAGTTCTAGGAGAGAGAGCTAGAAGGAACTGCAACCTTGTTACAGTCCAGTTTTGTAAACATCTGTATAGACACAGAGAGAAAATAGAAAAGTAGTTTTTCTTGCATATCGTGTGTTTATGTGTTTCATGAATGAATGTTGTAGATGTATGTTAAGTTCCATTTACAGTAGGAAGATATACTTCATTTATCTTCATTGAGTTCATAATATCGCTCTGGATTCTTTAGGCTGTGCAAGGAGTGCACAACAGAACACTTGAGCTTCTGTAGCCAGCGCAAGGAGTGCACATCTGAATCTCTTTGTCGAGTCCAGAGAAGAATGTGCGAGGAGGGCACACCAGAGTGATCACAAACTCAAGGGAGAAGGCTCAAGGTTACTGAACACCTTGGAGGAAAGACTATGCAGGGGAAGGCACATAGAGACAAAATCGTTGAGGATTATGTGAAGCTCTGTCATGTGGGAATCGAGCGAGTGCAAGGAATGCACGAGAAGAACTCTTTATCGAGTTCAGAGAGAACCAGAGTTACTGAGAACTCTGTAGAGCTCTGCCAAGTGGGCATTGAGATGGTGCAAGTGTGCACAGAAGAGCTCTGTGTTTAGTTTGGGAGAAACAAAGTTACTAAACACTCTATCAAGAGAAGCTCTACAAGGAGTGCATCGAGAAAGGAGAACGCCAGGAAGGCAAGAAGCATTTTGTTTTTAAGAAAATACTTTGGAACTGAGTTTAACGAAATCCCAGGGACGCAAGGAGTGCGTGAGAGAGAGAAATCTTCGAGGAGGTCAAGCTCAGAAGGAATAGCGCAAAGAGTGCGTGCAAAGAGAACTCGTTTTAAGTTCATAAGCTCAAGAGAGATAACACAAGCAGTGTGTGAAGAGTCGACTATTCCAAGTCGAGAAGATCAGGAGGAGGAGCACAACAACCATTAGATCAGCTACAGTGAGAGAGAAAATCTGGACCGTTGAATCTCACATCTAGACACACAAGATAACGTGCAAGAGAAAAGGATCTGAACGGACGGTGGAGAGTCTTCAAAGAAGAAGCGTCGATAGCCGACACTCGTTGGATCAAGAGAAGTTGCGAGGAGGATAAAGGTGAGAGTCATTCAACTCTCAAATCCCAGGAGGAATGGGAGTCCTCGATCCAGAAGAGATCTGAACCGTTAGTTCATTTTGCAGGATGGGATATCTGGAGCTGAGAGGACAAAGATCCTTAGTTTCCAAAGTCGCGACATGCGAAATCGCGATTCGATCGCAACCATAGATCGTGGGAGGATCTGGACCGTCTGATCAGAGTCCAGACAGGTGAGAACGTGCACAGGAGGAGATCAGATCTAGACCGTTGGATCTGAGCACGTGGACCGACAGTCATTGGATCCGGAAGAAGGTGCATGAGAGAAGTTCTAAAACAATCAAAACTGTCCATCGTCTTAGAGGACAAGTGGCAGCAAATCCGAGGTGTTCGTGGAACCGGACATCGGAAGATTTGCGAGGAGCATAGGAGAAAACTCGCGAAGAGCGAATTCATGAAATTGTTCTAGAATTTTGGATTCGGAAGGACACATGGCGGAGATCCACATATTTCGGAGAACCGGGTATCGAGAGATTAGAGGTGAAGACGAGGAAAAACTCGCGAAGTGAGAAATTGCGAAATCATTCCAGCTGTTGGATCTGGGGTGATAGGTGGTAGAGACCCACACACATCAGGGATTGGCAAGGGGAAGAGTCGATTGATCCTAGCCGTCCATCAGAAGGGACGCATGGTGAGCAGTCAATATTTCGTTGACTCGCGGTTCGAAGGGGTCAACAGACAAAGCCTTGAGAAATTGCGATAGCCGAAATCATGATAGGATCTAGACCATTGGATCAATCATGGTTGTGGGTCGTCGATCTAAGGCATCGACATTTCTGGATTTCGAGGAATGGAGAGTCAAAATTGGCTCACGTAGAATATCCCGATATGGGAAATCGCAATTTGATCATAGCCGTCGATCGAGGGAAAGAGCGGGGATCATCGATCTGCCGCAAAGCAGATTTCGGGGTTTCAGGGATTGGAAGATCTGAGGCGAGGGGTCTTTCGACTTCATGAATCGTGAAGTCTTGAAACCTGTTGAGGCTTGGCCCCAGATCATAGCGGGGGTCATATGATTGAGGCATAAGGGAGGAACCATAAAACCATTAGCCCATTTCGGGGTTTCGGTGATTGAAGGAGTCAGGGGTGACTCATACGTCGAAGCCCCGAGGTTGCAAAACGGGACGGGTGCCTTTTGGGTAAGGCCTGTGGTCACAACCGGTGATCATGTGGGGGTGAAGCTCATGCTTGGTGCTTTGTCGCACAGAGCGAGTTTCATAAAAGGACTTGTGGATTTGTTTAATAGAGGTTCTAGTAGGGACCAAAGAATTATTCCAGCTCAAGGAGGGAGAATGATCCAATGACCAGGAGGTCGTAGAACCCCAAAGGGGAGGGGGGATGCATTATGTGGTATCAGAGCACATAATTGATTTCTGTAGGAAACGAAGTTAATCAGAATATCAAGCCTTTCTTACATACAACAGACAAAGGAAGAAACAATGAAGGAGAAATTTTGGTAAAATCAAGTGGTATTAGAAACAGAGATTCGTCTGTAGATGACAGGTGAAAAGAAGCAGAGTATTGATATTCTGTGAGAAGGTTGTTGCATGGACGCAACAACAAAATTTTAAATAGCCAGGTAAGTTGTGAGAGAATATGGAGATGCTCACAGATGAAGAGTGATCCATAGACTTGTCAGGAAGGCAGGTAAAAGGTGGAAATGGATACTGAAGGCTATGAGAGTGGTCGAAGAGAAGGCCACCAGCAGAAGAAGAACAATCCATATATGGACATGGAGTTCAGTGAAATAAGGGAAAGGATGGAGAAGCTTGCATTTAAAATACAACAAAATGCAAAAACGCAATGGGTATATGAATGGCCCATGAAGAAGAAGGTGAAGTAGTCGATTAAGAAATTTTTGTCTAGAGGACATCTAAGGTTGTTGAAGATATTGAAAAGGTATGTTGAAAGCTTCAGAGATGAAGAGGAAGTGGTTCACATCTGTGAGCCAGAAGTTGGGAAGAGTCTTAGTGATGAAGAGGAGAAAAGATCAGATAAAGGTCTCGTAACTGCCAGGTGGGTGGAAATGGACTTTCGAGTTGCCAGGTGGGAAATGGAAAGAGATCAGGTGGAGATATCATATACTGCCAGGGGAGCAGTGCTGAAAGTTTAGATTTCCAAGTGGGAAACGAGATGGGATCGATTGATCTCATAGACTGCCAGGTGGGCAACAGAAAATTCCCAAATTACCAGGTGGGCAGGGAGAAGGAGACGAGACTTTCTGAAAATATTAGGAGCTCCGAAGTGCAAGAAGTGCTGATGAGTGAAGATTCATGTGGATTTGCAGACCACATGAATGAAGATGATGACAAGTTAAAAACTTTCACCATCCAAGAGAAGGATCAGAGGAGTACTTTGATCATTGGGGCAATTCGGATATTCCTACCAGGTAGCCCAGTTGAGGCCAAAGCGTGTGTTGCAGATGCAACAGCAGCAGAAGGATAGCCAATAGTGACTATCATAGAAGAGGAAGAAATGGAGAAGACACTGACATTTTCCCCAGCAGGAGGAGATGAGCATTCACAAGAATTGCTCGAAATTTTCAGCCGAGAAAATGAAAAGGAGATGACTGCAGCACTGGAGCTTGCGGCAGGAGAGGAAGTAGACAGTATGGATTTTGTTGATCTGTATGAAGAAATGGAGGCCCTAGAGAGAAGGGTGATGGTACAAATATTTCACATCCAACAGGTCAAGTTGGAGACAGATTGAGGAGTGTACCAGCCAGAGGAATGATTGGAGAGAGTTGGAGAAATACCAAAATGAGAAGAACTGACAGAAGCTAATATGTCAGAAGAAGAAGTCGAGCAACAACTTGGTGATGAGACTACAGAACTGGAATTTGCAGAAAAGTGGCAACTCAGTGCCACAAGGAGAAATGAAGATAGCATGGAGGATTGAGTTGATCTACCCATTGATAAGGAAATGCAGCCGAGAAGACTACATAAGAAGAACTAGCCACTGGAGTAGCTGGACACAATAATAGAAGAGATCAGGAAGTTGATGTTGAGGTCAGCAGGAGTAGTCAGCAAAGGGAAGTTGAACAGAAGAGAGCCTGCCATAGCAGCAGGGAAGAAGAAGATGCAAAAGCAGCAACAACATAGCTAGAGAGGAGCAAGAGGACAACTCCAGAAGAGAATTTGGGATCCAGGTGGATTTCAACACTGGAGAAGAGGAGCTCGTGTTTTTCCTAGCAGGGGAGTATAATGCAGGAGCATCGCTCTACGTCAACAGTTGCGCCAGCGTGCCAACACGCAAACACTCAATAGAGAAAGGGAAAGGCATGAAACCTTCCACTTTTAAATTTGAAATAATCCTATACGAATTTTCATGCTGTAAGATTGTAAATGTTGAGCCATACCTTTGTACAGGTAGTGGTTGGATTTCATTTAAAGGGTTTCTTGTAGTAGGCCCAGATCACAATCAGGTCTGGATAAATATTTATGAAAGTTCAATGTAATAGATGAGGTTAGGTGAGAGAGGACGAGCTCACAGAGCCCCTCTTTTGTAAGGAGATCTTGTATCAGATTTCAGATAGGAAGAAAATAGGAAGGCAGAATGGTAGAGAGGCCTTAGGAGGTAGAAGTTCTGGGAGAGAGAGCTTGAAGGAAATGGAACTTTGTTACAGTCTAGTTTTGTAAACATCTATATAGACACATAAAGAAAATTGAAAAGCAGTTTTTCTTTCATATCGTGTGTTTATGTGTTTCATGAATGAATGTTGTAGATGTATGTTAAGTTTCATTTACAGTAGGAAGATAGATTTCATTTATCTTCATTGAGTTCATAATATCACTCTAGTTTCTTTAGGCTGTGCAAGGAGTGCACAACAAAACACTTGAGGTTCTGTAGGCACCGCAATGAGTGCGCATCTAAATATCTCTGTCGAGTCCAGAGAAGAACGTGCAAGGAGGGCACACCAGAGTGATCACAAACTCAAGGGAGAAGCCTCAAGGTTACTGAACACCTTGGAGGAAATACTATGCAGGGGAAGGCACATAGAGACAGAATCATTGAGGATTTTGTGAAGCTATGCCAGGTGGGCATCGAGCGTGTGCAAGGAGTGCACAAGAAGAACTCTTTATCGAGTTCAGAGAGAACCAGAGTTACTGAGAAATCTGTAGAGATCTTCCAAGTGGGAATTGAGTTGGTGCAAGTGTGCACAAAAGAACTCTGTGTTGAGTTCGGGAGAAACAAAGTTACTAAACACTTTGTTAGGAGAAGCTCTACAAGGATTGCATCGAGCAAGGAGAACGCTAGGAGGGAAAGAAGCATTTTCTTTTTAAGAAAATACTTCAAAATTGAGTTTAAGGAAATCCCAGGAATGCAAGGAGTGCATGGGAGAGCGAAATCTTTGAGGAGGTCAATCTCAGAAGGAATAGCGCAAAGAGTGGGCGCAAAGAGAACTTGTTTTAAGTTCGTAATCTCAGGAGAGATAGCACAAGCAGTGTGCGAAGAGTCGACTATTCCAAGTTGAGAAGCTCAGGAGGAGGAGAACAACAACCATTAGATCAGCTGCAGCGAGAGAGAAAATCTAGACTGTTGAATCTCGCATCCATACACAAAGGATATCTCGCAAGAGAAAAGGATCTAAACGAACGGTGGAGAGTCTTCGAAGAAGAAGCATCGATAGCCGACACCCGTTGGATAAAGAGAAGCTGGGAGGAGGATAAAGGTGAGAGTCATTCAACTCTTAAAGCCTAGGAGGAATGGGAGCCGCCGATCCAGAAGAGATCTGAACCATTGGTTCATTTCGCGGGATCAGATATCAGGAGCTAAGAGGATAGAGATCCTTAGTTTCCAAAGTCGCGACATGAGAAATTGCGATTCGATCACAATCGTAGATCGTGGGAGGATCTCGACCATCTGATCAGATTCTAGACGGGAGATAACATGCATAGGAGGAGATCAGATCTAGACCGTTGGATATGAGCACATTGACCGATAGTCGTTGGATCCAGAAGAAGGTGCACGAGAGAAGTTATGAAACAATAGAAACCGTCCATCGTCTTAGAGGACAAGTGGTAGCAGATCCGAGGTGTTCGTGGAACTGGACATCAGAAGATTTGCGAGGAGCAGAGGAGAAAACTTGCGAAGAGTGAATTCACGAAATGGTTCTGGACCATTGGATCCGGAAGGACACATGGCGGAGATCCACATATTTCGGAGAACCGGGTATTGGGAGATCAGAGGTGAAGATGAGGAAAAACTCGCGAAGTGAGAAATCATGAAATCATTCCAGCCATTGCATCTGGGGTGAAAGGTGGTAGAGACCCACACACATCAAAGATTGGCAAGGGGAAGAGCCGATTGATCCTAGCCGTCCATCAGAAGGGACGAGTGGTGAGAAGTCAGTATTTTGCTGACTCACGACTCGAAGGGGTTAACAGACAAAGCCTTGAGAACTCGCGATAGCCGAAATCGTGACAGGATCTGGACTGTTGGATCGACCAAGGTTGTGGGTCGTCGATCTAAGGCATCGACATTTCGGCATTTCAAGGAATGGAGAGTCAGAGTTGGCTAGCGTAAAATATCTCGATACAGGAAATCACGATTTGATCGTAGCCATCGATCGAGGGAAAGAGCGGGGACCATCGATCTGTCGTAGAGAATATTTTGGGGTTTCGGGGATCGGAAGATCTGAGGCGAGGGGTCTTTCAACTTCATGAATCACAAAGTCCCAAAACGCTTTGAGGTTTGGCCCCAAGTCATAGCGGGGGTCATATGATTGAGGCATAAGTGAAGAGCCAAAAAACCGTTAGCCTATTTCAGGGTTTCAGGGATTGAAGGAATCATGAATGACTCATACGTCGAAGTCCCGAGCTTACGAAACACGATGGGTGCCTTTTGGGTAAGACCTATGGTCACAGCCGGTGATCACGCGGGGGTGAAGCTCGTGCTTGGTGCTTTTCCGCACAGAGCGAGTTTCATAAAAGGACCTGTGGATTTGTTTAATAGAGGTTCCAGTAGGGACCAAAGAGTTGTTCCAGCTCAAGGAGGGAGAACGATCCAGTGACCAAGAGGTCGCAGAATCCCAAAGGTGAGGGGGGATGCATCACAATGCAAAGCAAGTAGCTTGAAGACATATTTGTCATTTTGGATAGATCTACAAAGGAAGTTGTTTAGTGGAACTAATGGTCCACTTTTCACTTGAGATGTTGTAAAATAACACCCGAGCACTTAACCAAATAAGGTTTACAACGTGTTGCTTCCATCAAATAGGAGTACAGAATAACGATCTTCTAAGGTTTGTTTGAAAAAAAAGATGCACAACAATCACATTTTGTGCATATAAATTTTATGAATTGATTTGAAATTTAGTGATAAAGAAAAAGAAGGGCAAAGCAAAGTTTATTATTCTCACACCCAAATATCAAAATTTAATACTTAATGCATAAACTCAATCAACAATAATAATGAAAATATAAATAAGTTTTCATTTTCGTAACAAAGTACTAAAATACTATCATTCTCTCTATTACCATGTCAAACCCAGTTAACTATCACTAGTCGTTTTTTTTTTTATAATATTTGTAGTTTAATTTTTTTGTCTACTCACTTTATTGTATACACATTCACTTGGGAATGACCTCGTGACATTACCATCTACGCATTTTGTGCATCGTACACGATTCGATCATTGAAAACTACTAGCATACCCCCGAAGAAGGAAAAAGGGAACCACGAAAAAAACTAAGTAGCATATGTTTTTTCTAACCATCATATTTAGTTAGAGAATAAATGATGAAACAAAGATAACATGCAGAAGTGAATGGTGTAATAATTTTTTCCAAGTATATAACATAAACAAAAGATATTACATGCATACACTTTTTAATTCCAGATATCATCTAGAGCTATTTGTTATCAAGATATCAAATCGTAATTTGATATTAAAATGAAATAAAGTAGAAGAAATTTTTTATTATCATCACTAATTACTAGTAAATACAAAACCATGTCATTGATGTCAACTAGAATTAAATTTGCATTAATTGTTCCTAAGATAAACTATTCATATATTTTCAAAATAGGAAATCCCTAGATATTCTTGTGTTATCCTATAATTACATTAGCGAACACTATACTAGTGCACAAAACGTATAGGCATATAATACAGGCAACGATAGTATTGTGAAAAATCCAGGTCCTATCAACTTGCCTTCTTGGTCTATCTTTGACCAAATAAGGCTCTAAGTTTCAACTGTCAGGTAATGTATTTTCTGTTGTTTTATAACAGAAAACAATCCAAAGGTTTTTTGCTGATTTGTTACGGTTATGTTCTCAATTTTGGGTGCTCTAGCATGTCGTTTTTGTCACCAGAAATTAGTACATGCATCTCAAAATAAACATAACACACCTAAACATCGCTTACTGTTGAAAATGAAACAGATCTAAGAGACTAATACATGCATTTGTATACACAGGTATTTTTTATCAACATGACCCTGGATAAAACCCCCCTGAGAAAAACCAGTTTGGAATATGTATGTATATATGAGGAAAGCAGAAGGTGGAATACAATAAGTACAATATATGAAAGAACCTAATATAATAGAAACTCCAAATGAGATGATATACAAGCTCAAAATAACTAGATGTGCCCCATAATGGTGTGCCCCTCATGCAAACTACCAGAACCAATGAATCTGCTCCAACTGCCAACTGTGAGCTCAGATTTGGAAACCCCTCCACAAAAATGAAGCTCTGCTGAATGGATATCCTCTGCAACTGATCTCACTGCAATATGATGGCTAGAAGTCTCTCTACAGCTGATGCGCCCCAATTTGGCAATGTGCCCTCCTCAGAAGTAGAACCTCTCCAGTAAATAAACTATGGCATATGATGAAAGCATCCCTCCATGAAATCAAGCGCCCTAGATCAAGTCTCCTCACAAAAATGACCTCATATCCATCCTCCAAGAGCTCCTCTCTCAACAAGCAAATGAACAAGTGAAGAATGTGCCCTCCTTCACCCTTTACGCCCCTCTTTGACATCCATTAGGAAACCTAAAATATGAAGGGTTGAGATCATCTCATCTCCCATCTAATTGATGGTTGAGATCTCCACATTCATATTTAAGTCACAAAACCACTTTGGGTTAAGTTTCCTAAGTCAACTTTGTGTCTCTAATTCACCCCTTTGTGAATTAATAGTCATTTTAGGCCACAGTGACTAAATTTCACTTTAGACAAAGTCAAAGTGAAATTAGACAAAAGTACAAGGTACAAAGTGTAATGTCCTTCCCTCATGTGATAAGGAGGTCACAAGAACATGGGGAACACCTCCCAAGGTACAAAACTCAACAATCCCTCTTACTGAGGAAGGTGTTCCTCACCAAGCCCATCTTGTCTCTGAAATAGACATGCTTGCCCCATGGCAGGGCCTTGGTGAGAATATCTGCAGCCTGGTCGTATGTAGATACATACTACAACTGAACTACCCCTCTCTAAATCCAGTCACAAATGAAGTGGTTCCTGATCTCTATATGCTTCAACCGATCATGAAACACTGGATTCTCAGAGAGTTTTATGCAACTTTGATTATCATAGTGAATGACAGTCGGCGACATCTCCTGACCAAATAAACCAACCAGCATCTTGTGAATCCAAATGGCCTCACAACTGGCATGGATGGACGCTATATACTCTACATCAGTTGAACTCAAAGTAACTGACTTTTGCTTCCGGCTGAACCAAGAAACAAGTCTTGACCCCAAATTGAAGCAACACCCTGAGGTCTTTTTCATGTCAGCATCGCATCCTACCCAATCTGAATTTGTGTAGCCAATAAAACTAACTCCATCTCCCCTAACATAGTCTAGGCCATAGTACACTGTCCCAACAACATATCTCAAGATATGTTTTGCCCCAACCATGTGAACACTCCTCGGCTCAACCATGTACTGGCTGAGTGTGTTCACGGAAAAAAATATATCTGGTCTGGTGTTAACTAGATACATGAGCGAACCGATCAAGTACCTGTATACTGTGGCATCCACCAACTGGCTATCTGAAGCACTAAGCTTCTTCCAGTTGATGATCATAGCTGTAGACATGGGTCTGCAGTCCTCCATCTGAAATCTGCTCAAAATATATGCTGCATACTTCCCCTGCCCGAGAAATATGTGACCCTCCTCCTACCATACCTCCATACCCAGAAAGTAGTGCATCAATCCGATATCACTCATCTCAAACTTTGATGCAAGTCCTAGCTTGCACTTAGCTATGAGATCCTCAGCTCCAGTAATGAATAAATCATCCACATACAAAATGAGAATGAGCGTGTCCTCACCCCTAATGATGAAATAAAGGTTCGGATCAACATTGCTCCTCTCGAAGCCGATTTGAAGCAAATAAGTATTAATAAGTGAATACCAAGCTCGAGGAGCTTGCTTCAGACCATATAGTGCCTTCCTTAGAAGACACACGTGAGTCTCCCTGTCACTCAGCTCAAACCCCTGTGGCTGCTCTATGTACACCTCCTCCTCAATAAAGCCATTCAAAAATGTCGTTTTCACATCCATCTGGTGAATGCACCAACCCATCTCTGCTGCTATGGAAATGATGGTCCTGATAGAAGTGTATCTCGCAACTAGTGAGAAAGTCTCATCATAATCGACTCCCTCATTCTGTGAGAATCCTTGTGCCACAAAGCGGGCCTTGTGTTTCTCAATGCTACCATATGTAACCATCTTGGTCTTGTACAACCACTTAGAAGTCATAACTGACTTCCCCACTAGCCTCAGAACCACATCCTAGACATCATTGCGCACAATGAAGTCATACTCCTCGACCATGGCCTATCTCCAGACCTGATGGTCAACTGCCTGCGCAAAAGTCTGTGGCTCAGTATCCCTAATACTCGTCATAAGTGCTAAGTATGCTCCAAATCTGACTGATGGCCTGCTCTCTCTAATCTGGCTCTTGGGCTCCCCTACATTCTCCTTGGCCTCCTTCAGGGTCTCCTGAAACCATCTAGGTCTCCTCTTCCCTGAAGTGGTCAATGGAGAAGTAAGGTCACTCTACCCAAGAGTGACTACCACAAGACTCGTCTCAACACTCTGAGATCTTAAAGTCTGTGGTCCCTCTGAAGTCTGTGCCCCATCTAACTGATACTACTCTGACTGTGACCCTGAAGCTGTGCATGGTGACCCTGTCACCCCTGATACTGGTGTACTCAAAATCTGAGGCTATGCTCTCTTTGAGACTGCAACTGATAACTTTGCATCATCCTCAAATCCAACTCTCGACTCAAGAGATCTCACAAAATCCCTATCCTCCTCAAATTTGACATCTCTGCTCACCACCACTCTCCTAAGTGGAAAAATGTAGATGTGATAGGCCTTTGACACCTCTGAGTATCCAACTAGAATCCCCTACTGGGTTGTGGGGTCTAGCTTTGTCCTCCTCTCTAAGGGGACATGAGAGAAAGTCGAGCACCCAAATATCCTGATGTGCTCGACATCGGGCCTCCTATCAGTGAAGGCCTCCTTAGGAGTCATATTCCCCAAAATCCTATGGGGGCTCTTGTTCTACAGGCAAACTGCAGTAGCACATGCCTCTGCCCAAAAATACAAAGGCAAACTTTGATCATGCAACATAGATCTCATTGCACCGGTAATGGCCTGGTTCTTCCTCTCGACAACCCCGTTCTGCTGGGGATTGTAAGGTATGATCATCTGTCTCCTAATGCCCTGCTGAGCACATAAGTCTACAAACTGTCTCGAGGAATACTCTCCCCCATTATCTGACCGTAAGACTTTGATCCTCTTTCCCAATTGGTTATCCACAAGAGCTCTGAACTCTTGGAACCGTGTGAAGACCTCACTCTTGGCCTTCAGGAAATAGATCCAAGTATTCCTCGAGTAGTCATTAGTAAATGTGAGATAGTACTCACAACCACTAGTTAAGGACCTCCGAGTCATGGGCCCACACACATCCGTGTGTACTAAATCTAGTATCCCATCTGACCTGGTGTCACTGCTGGGGAACGATGCCTTGGAAAACTTGTCAAGCGCACACCCTTTGCAAACATCCTGGTGCTCTATGTTGATCTGTGGCACTCCAATCACAACCTCTCTCAAACCTCCAAGAGCCCCATGATGTAGGTGGGCCATCCTACGATGCCATAACTCACATAACTGTTTGTTGTTGTTGTTGCTCGCTGCCAATGCATGAAGTGGCTGAAAAAGAAATCTGAACAGTTTCCCCTCTCTCACTCCAATCACCTGTCTCGAGGCTAGTGAAGAACCCCGAGGATGAATCAGTACCTCAGAGCCTCTAAATGTCACCTCAAGACTTCTATCCTGGAGGGTGGAAACTAATATCAAATTCTTCTTCATGCCAAGGACATAAAGAACGTCCGTGAACGATATGGGTGGCATGCCATCTCTTTGAAAGGAAACTATGCCAACCCCTGTAACTCTGACAACTCTGTCATATCCAAGAGAAATCGCAATCCCGACCTCAGAGTCTCTGAGATCAGAAAAGTACTCTCGGAAACCAGTCATATGGCTCGAATCCCTGCTATCAATATACCAGATACAAGGTGTCGTCTGAACTGAAGTGAAACATATGAGGAAAGCACACTCTCTCTGAAACTGTGTCTGAAAGTAGCTCCTCTGTTGTAGTTGCGGTACCACCCTTCTTCTTCTTCCTGTTCGGGCACTGTCCAACATACTGCCCAAACTTCTTACAAAAAAAGCACTTCACATTGATCATATCTCTCTTCTGACCACTGCCCTGACCACTGCTGCTCTCTACTCCTCCACTCCCCTGTGGTTGGTCCCCAAACTTAGGGCCTTGCTGACCCCCTCATCCGGCCTTCTTCTTTCCCTTTGTCCAAAGAGCGAGATCCTCCTCACCCTAACCAATCTGTTGTTTCTATTGTTGTCGTTGTCTAGAAGCCTCGGCTGCCAACCAAATTTCCTCCTGGACGAAGTCATCCCACATCCTCTCCCATGTAGGCATGACCTCCCGGGCAACAATGCCCCATACAAATGGACCCCACGGTTTGGTGAATCTATTCATAGCTTGTCTCACCAAAGATTTAGGGTTCACAATCTCTCCGACGACTACCAACTCATCTCTGATCTGAGTGTAACGACCAAGGAATGAAGTTATCGACTCATCCTTGAGCATGCGAATGCCCTGGATTCGGTCATGAAGAACTATGACACGGTTCTCATTGGAGCTCTCATACAACTTGCATAGATATTCCCACATCTCGTATGCACAAGTCTTCCCCGTCAAATGGGGTATGATATGGTCATGAACTGCATCACAAATGGTCCTCTTTGCCTTGTTGTTCCTTTTCCTCAACTCTGCCACCAACACGGGAGCAATGAAAGGAATGGGGGGAATAGCTGCCTCGACTATGTGCCATATATCAAGGTCTTCTAAGACGACGACCATCCTCGCATTCCAAGGCGACCAATTGCTAGCCCTCGCTAGCCTGTCCTGAACTCGCATCTGAGATGTTGACATGTCTGCCAAACTGCAATCCCCAAATGATTCTCACTCTTCCAAGGAAAACACTGTCTCACTCCTATCAACACATGTGTGAAAAGAGACAAGTGTAATCTGACCTCACTCCTAACAAAATAGGTGTGAAAAGAGGTCAACGTCAAATCGACCTCACTCCTACTGCGTAGGTGTGAAAAGAGACTGATGACAAGTGTCCAAACTGCCCAACAATCCTTTGAAAAATTATTCCCTATGACAACCACTGAATGAGTCAATGGTTGTCCTCAAAAATCTGCCAGAAAGATATATATGACAACCACTAAAATGTTGCCCCAACTGTCCAAAAATTCAGCCACTGAAGCTCTGATACCATGTGAAAAATCCAGTTCCTATCAACGTGCCTTCTTGGTCTGTCTTTGACCAAAGAAAGGCTCTAAGTTTCAACTGTCAGGTAATGTATTTTTTGTTATTTTATAACAATAAATAGTCCAAAGGTTTCTTGTTGATTTGTTATGGTTATGTTCTCAATTTTGGGTTCTCTAGCATGTTGTTTTTGTCACCAGAAATTAGTACATGCATCTCAAAATAAACATAACACACCTAAACATCGTTTACTACTGAAAATGAAACAGATCTAAGAGACTAATACATGCACTTGTAGACACAAGTATTTTTGGTCAACATGACCCTGGATAAAACCCCCCGGGGAAAACCAGTTTGGAATATGTATGTATATATGAGGAAAGTAGAAGGTGGAATATAGTAAGTACAATATATGAAAGAACCTAATACAATAGAAACTCCAACTGAGTTGATATACAAGTTCAAAATCGCTAGATGAACCCCAGAATGGTGCGCCCCTCATGCAAACTACCAGAACCACTGAATCTGCTCCAACTACCAACTGTGAGCTCAGATCTGGAAAACCCTCCACAGAAATGAAGCTCTGTTGAATGAATATCCTCTGCAACTGATCTCACTGCAATCTGATGGCTAGTAGTATCTCTATAGCTGATGCGCCCCAATTTGGCAATGCCCCCTCCTCAGAAGTACAACCTCTCCAGTAAATAAACTATGACATATGATGCAAGCCTCCCTCCACGAAAGAAAGCACCCTAGCTCAAGTCTCCTCATAAAACTAATCTCATCTCCATCCTCCAAGAGATCCTCTCTCAACAAGCAAATGAACAAGTGAAGAATGTGCCCTCCTTCACCCTTTGCACCCCTCTTTGACATCCATTAGGAAACCTAAAATATGAAGGGTTGAGATCATCTCATCTCCCATCTAATCGATGGTTGAGATCTCCCCATTCATATTTAAGTCACAAACCCACTTTGGGTTAAGTTTCCTAAAGTCAACTTTATGTCTCTAATTCACCCCTTTGTGAATTAATAGTCATTTTAGGCCAAAATGACTAAATTTCACTTTAGACAAAGTCAAAGTGAAATTAGACAAAAGTACAAGGTACAAAGTGTAATGTCCTTCCCTCATGTTCTAAGGAGGTCACAATCACATGGGGAACACCTCCCAAGGTACAAAACTCAACAAGTATTTGTATAGGCTTAATTGTTTCATCTGATCAAGCATTGCATGTAGAAAATCATGTTCAAAACATAGAAGAAGATACAACTTTGTGACCTGACCTATGACATTAGAGAATCACAGGGATGGAGTAGTGATCAAGGATGCAAATTTTAACTAGGTAAGTGACAAAGAATACAAGCCTCTTCTTTTTTGGAGTGAGACATAGGTAGTGTCTTTCATTTTTGCATAGCATTCATAGGAGAATGTTGGTGCAATGTGTATCCCTTCTATCATTGTGGTGCATGACATTGCACTGAAGGTATGTCGCTTGGATGTTGAATTATGCAATGTGTATCTTATTTCTTTCCACATTAAAAACATCAAATCTAAAGACATGGCAAGGTCCCTTGGCATTGATGAAGGTGTATAGGTCATTGTTTGCAAGTACTTTGACTAAATTCATTGTCCATTGATTTAGGTATGTATTCAGATATTTAATACGAGTAACGTTTGGGGTTTTTTGTTTGTTTCTAATCATTGTTTTCCATAATCACTTGCATATTTGATCAATCTTGGGTCACCAATAATCTTTGATGTCAAAGTTTTCACTTGCATTTCATGAACTATCAAAACCTTGCAAAACAATGTAGAATTGGCACTTTAATTATTGATCACATATATTGGGTAGTTTAAAACTTGGTTAATGTGTGGGATGTATGTGATTTGGAATGTGATGTGGTAGAGGAAAAATCAAGAGCAATGAAAAGCAAGTAGCTTGAAGACATATTTGTTGTTTTGGATAGATCTACAAAGGAAGTTGTGTAGATGAAATAAGGGTTCATTTTTCACTTGAGATGATGTAAAATAACACCTGAGCGCTTAACCAAATAAGATTTGTAATGTATTGCTTACATCAGATAGGAGTACAAAATAACGATCTTCTAAGGTTGGTTTGAAGTGTAGAATTTTTTAAATGGGGTTGCAAAGAATATATCCATTTTCAATCCTTGTAATAGAGTTTTTTTGTTAACATTGATACCATACCTTTAATATGTTGTTTCGAAAAAAAAATAGATAAAGGGAATCGGAAGACCACCTAAAAAAACATTGTTGCATCAATGTATTAGGAAAAATATAATAGAAATGAATGGGACCACCTAAAAAAACATTGTTGCATCAATGTATTAGGAAAAATATAATAGAAATGAATGGAATTCAAGAAGAATACATATATGAGCAATGTAATAAATACATTTATTGAAGTGTGAATATATTTATTGATATATGTATGTAACTATTTGAACAACAATAATTTTATTTACTTGTAAAAAATTGAACAAAGTCTAGAAATGACCTTATAGTAGAAGAAAGATCAAACAAATATTTTCGAATATGTTTTAATCCTTAAAAAAATAAAATTGTATTTTAATAATATATTTAACAATTGTATCATGTTAAAAATAATGCAAATTTAAAAGTTTACATTGAGGATATTTTATTAAATTTGAAGTGGAATGACAAGTATTTGATCGTTCACATTATTTTAATATGAAGTGGAATGACAAGTATTTGATAGTTATAAAAAAAGTGTCACTCATAATCATTAGAGAACAATTGTTGTAATTATTCAATTTTCTGTGTTACACACACACACACACACACACACACACACACACACACACATATATATATATATATATATATATATATATATATATCATTTTTTTAGTATTTAGGTTTTGAAATATAAATAATGAAGAAGATAAAGAATTTAAATAAATATATAATTAAAAAAAAAAACATAAATATTCAACTTTTTAAAATATTAACATAAAATATGTATAGTTTTTAAACCACCTACATACATATGAAATAAATGGAAATATCTATGTTATTCAAAAAGTAGATAATTAGAGCCCCAGGGGGGCAGCTCAATTGGCAAGTGTCGTGATATAAAGTTCTATGAGGTTTCGAGTTCAAATCCCCCCGATTTACCCATGTCTGTGGAAGGGGCATACGTATGACACCTGGAGGTTATAGTGGTAGCGATCAGAATTGACCTCGTGTCACGCGAGTACAATACTGCCGCAGTTGTCAATTCCGCCAGTCATAAAAAAAAAAGTAGATAATTAGTACAATATGGTTAAAGTTCAAACTTTGGAAACATTCATTTTCTTCAATTATGCATTTAGTGGGAGTCTCTATGTATTTGTGTTTTTAAGGTTACTACTTGTTTTTGCTCTACTTGCATTAGCTTTGGTAGTCATGTCCACATAAATTTTAAGACCATTTTGAGTTTTTTCTGAAAATGTATAAAATGTTTCTTTAAAAGCTAATGCTAAAGAAGAATAAAAGCAATGTTCAAACAAACAAAGTAAAAGATGAAAAGAACTAATGTGTAACAATAAATATGGTGGAGTGAAATAGAATCCAATGGAATAAATATTCACATATTTCTTAAAAATAGAAAGAATTTTTTTGTGTGCATGATTAATCATGGCATTGAGTGATCTAATTGGACTTGAAATCTATAACCTAAGATGTTTAATGGTGTAAATAATGTGAACAATATAAAATGTCTTAAAACAAACAATGAACTACATTCTTGTAAGTTAGTGAGCTAAATAACATGGGAATGGCTTAACAAAAAAACTATTTAAACAATATGACATGAATGGTTGCTATTTGAGTTTGGAAAAAGTGGGGAGGGTAAAAACTTTTCCTCACAACTAGTCGAATTACACCTAATTAACATGCTAAAAATCTAATAATATATAAATGATAAATTTTAATATGATTAGTAAAGAGTATTAACCTGGAAATTACAACAAATGTATCAAATTATTGCATGATAATCCTAAGAAAATGCACATAAATTGATTAACTATATACAAATATATACATATGTAATAAAAAAAGCAAAATAGTTTAAAAAGAAAAATTAGAAATGACAAAATCTTTTATGATTGGGATGATGTGGAACTGGTAGACATTTTCAACATTTTATTAATAATGACAAACTTTTTTGGGGGTCGCAATCGTTTTGATTATTTTTATTTTCCATTTCATGGAAAGTTGAAAAAAGGTGCACAACAATCACATTTTGTGCATAGCAATCTTATGAATTGATATAGATAAAGAAAAATAAAAGAAAAATAAAAATAAAGGAAAAGTAAAATTTATTATTCTCATGCTTAAATATCACAATTTAATACTTAATGCATAAAATCAATCAATAATAATAATAATGAAAATATAATTAAGTTTGCATTGTCATAACCAAGTACTCAAAGCATATCATCCTCTCTATTACCATGTCAAACCCATTTAATTATAAGACATTGTATGTTTTAAGCCAAAGCATTTGTCAATTTTGAACTACAATTTTAGTTTTACTTACTTTATTTCTTGGTGATTGGATTTTATTTTATTAAAAGAATTTTAGTTGAGGAAAATGTGCATGGTAAATTGTTGGAATGTGTAAATAAATAGTCAAAAATCACTACTTACATTTTTATGAAAAAATATAAAAATAAGTTTAAATTTTAATTTTTAAAGTTGACCATATCTCACTCCACCTCATGTGAAGGTTAAATGGACTTCATTGCTTGAATCATTTGAAAGACATTAGACATTAGACATGATTAAACACAATGCCATTATATCAATATTTTATATTATCTTAATAATTTGCAAGTGGTATGTGGGCCTTGGAAATTACTATCGGTAAGAGGACCAACATTGAGCCAAACCATATAAGGATCCATCAATAGAGCCAACCGCATAACTATTATTTGCATAAGTGTTGGCTATGAGTTGCTTGGATATATCTTAAACATTTTAAGAGAAATTATGTGGATAATTGTCATTTGTGGAGGCATGGTAAGTGGAAGCCCCAAGGTCCACATCCTGACCATAAAAGGTAGTATTCTCATAGCGAAGTAAACAACCATACAGACGAATTCTGACCACCTTTAGATCGGGGAGAGGATGTTTTTAATTGAGTCGATACAACCATGACCCATTTTAAGCACTTACTAACACTTAATTACTTATGATACATTGCAAGACCATACATATATCTATTTTGCATTAAAGTAGTGAATCCATTAGATGAAATATTTGAGAAAACGGATGCAAAAACAAAAAAAGTCAAGGAATCATACTCGATCAATGGGATAGGATTTCCCCTCACCTTAGATTCAAGTAGTTGCATTTTTTAAGGGATCGGTTCTATGGAATCTTTGGTTGTTTGTCGAGGGCATATGAAAACATGATGCGTGTTCAATCTTTGTGCCTAATGAAAACCTGCCATCGACACTCATAATCGTGCCATAAGCTGTTTATTATTATATTATATTAAGGTGTTGAGCAAACGAATGTCAAAGCAATTGATAATTTAGGATTCATATCCTCATCATCTACACTATCATAAATGTTAGACACGTAATCCTTGGGATTGTGTTATTGTAATAATAATGTAAATATGAAGAGTTGTAGGTGATAGGAAGAGTCACGTGTTTAAGAAGATCAATAGTTATTTAGATTGTATTTATGTACCTCTCATGTTAATGCAATACACATCAATGGAGTTATGTTTTCTTCCAATGCCTGGCCTGATAGTGGTATCAGAGCTAGGATAACTTCATTATTTGATTACTGGTGCTACCTTTCCTCATGCAAACAAAAAAATCCTCATGTATTCTATGTTCGCTCCTCTACCCTATGGAAACCTAATCGATTCATTTTCAGTCTACATTCTAGTATGCATTCCTTTCTTGGCACATCTCTCTCATTCCAGTAGTTGGAAACCCTTATTTTTCTCTCACAACCCTAGTCTCATTGCACTCTTCACGAGTTTCTCCTTAAATGAAAACCCTATGTGAGTTCCACAAAAAACCCCAAATCGCACCTTGACTACTCTCCTCGACCATTTGACTGTCCCTCGAACTGAAAAAGGAGCCAAACCCTCACCAATGATTCTAACACCCTTGCAAGTTCCATTATGTAGCCCATCTGCATAGACACCCACAATTGCATACGTAGCATCATATTGCATCTTTTAACAAGTTTGTTCAACAATGAATTCTTACCACCAAACTATAGTGGTTGGGACCAGATCGGAAGAAGATTGCATGTTCCCTCATTCTCCACACGCCTGAAATCCTAGCTCTCAACACACGTGAAAACCTAGTCAAAATTGTTTGATGTCTATTGTTGATTTGTATCTATAAAAAATGGGGGCGTGAAATGAATAGTTGACGGGAAAAGGCATCCACCAAGTACAACAACAATTGACAAGAGGTGACACTACATATAGAAGTTTCTGAAGGGAATGTGGGCTCATCCCATTTTTTGTAAGTGTTGGGAAAGAAGGGAGAGAATATTTTATGGGAAAATCTGTTGAAGCTGTCAATTTGTTGAAGTGAATCATTTTCTGAAAAGTTGGATTGTGAGGAGAAACTTGTGTTGGAAGATGCATTCCCTCATCTCCATTGTCAGCATGGTGCTAACTGGAAAAAAAAACTACAGAGAATGGTAAAGGAATACCAAAATCACATTGATCTTCAACAACCTGTGGAAAGGTAGTTACGAAGTAGTAGCAGTCACTGGTATCACTGAATAGGAAGCAAAATCATGTTTTGAATTTTCTTCTTTAGAATCAATTTCGAAGAGTAGCAGACTAGGTAGCATACCAACCATTCCAACATCAAACAAAGAACGTTCCATATGGGAGGAAAAAGACTAGCATATGTTGTGATCTATGCAATAGTAAGTGAGGAGGTGAGCCATCATATTTCTTCTATTAATGACTCATATAGTTCCTTGAAGAGATTGAATGACTTGTATGAAACACACTCTGAACTGGAACTCATACAACTAATGGTGAAGCTATTCAACCTAGATTTGAAGAATGATTACCTTTTGGATTTAGCTTCAAAAATCAAAGCCATAATGCATGCCATTGAAACCATGGGAGTGAAGATAGATCTCCCTCTCACAACCTTCATTAAGTCCCTCTACCATACATATTATCACTACCTTGAATCGCTGCAAGAAAGTGGTCAAATGAAATCCATCACATTTGACAAGTGAGTGGAGAAAGTTAAAGAATGTGAGAAATCCTTTAGAGAGAAGTAATCCCCTTCAACTGGTGACACAATGTACCTTGCTCAGAAAGAGAAGTAAACAACATGATTCTTCCACAAGAGAAAGTAGCAGAAGAGGATGTGAACATGGAATACAAAATTTCAAGGGCATGGGGGGTAGACACAACCAAGGTGATAGATCCAATATTCATTGTACTCGTTGCAAAAAGAATGGGTCACATGAAGCAAATGACTACAAAGTTCCATGGGATAAGATCAAAGAAGACAGACAAAATAAGAAAGAGGACAAAGGTAAAACTTCAGAACCAACAAAAGGTAATCCACATTAATCTGCCCATTGAAATATATGAGTAACAGAAGAATTATTTAACACTCCATATACTCCTTGGAAATATGCATGGCTTCTTGACACAAGCGTAACCTCCCACGTGACATTATGAGAAGACTTCTTTGAATAATTCAATGACAATCTAGATGGCATAGTGTATTTTGTAGATAAGTCGAGTCTCAAACCTTTGGGAATGGGCACCATTAGAATTGAGTTGCATGGATTTCTGGATTTTCTTCTGCATAATGTGCTCTATCTTCCTGAGCTACAAAGGAACTTGTTGTCCCTTGTGCACATGATACAACAAGGCCACTATTTTCATATGATCGGTGGAAAATTTGAAATATGAAAGGATTTTGACAACATGATTTTTTTACCGGAATGGAAGATGGAAGATTCTTGAAGCTGAATGAGACATCTTCCCATACACAAAGTGTTGCATGCCTCTTTCATCACATGAAGGTATAATGTCATCTAGTCATTTGTGGCATGCTAGATTTGGCCATATTAATTATGACAGTCTCCATTTGTTGAGAAAGAATGGTGTTTCTATTTTTCCTACTATTCCTAGGAAATCGAAGCAATGTGATACTTGTATCATTGGAAAGCATTGAAAACAACTATTTCATGATTCTACTTCCAGAGCATGTAGAAAACTTGAACTGATCATTCTAATTTGTGCATCCCTATGCCTATTAATTCTGCAAATGGAAATAAATAGCTCATGTATTTTATTGATAATTACACTAGGATGTGTTGAGAGTACTTGTTGAAAAATGAATAGAAAGCTTTTGAAACATTTAAAAATTTTCATGTATGGATTCAAAATGAAGCTCAGTCTCGTATTGGCTCTCTTCGCATTGATTGGAAAAGAATATACATCTCATGAATTTGAAGCCTACCTTTGCCAACATGGGATCAAGCATCAAACCACAGTTCCATATAATCCTCAAGAGAACAGTGTAGCTAAAAGAATGAATATGACACTCATAAATATGGTTTGTTCCGTGATATTTTTCAAGAATGTAAAATTGATGTTTTGGGCTGATGCAGTTCTATGTGTAGTTTATTTCAAAAACAAGTGTCCATCTCATGTTCTTCAAAACAAGAATCCTTATGAAATGTGGTATGGCCACAATCCCTGAGTGAGGTATCTCAAGGTCTTTGGATCCACCTAGTATGCCTTGATTCCTAAGGAGAAAAGAAGAAAGATTGATGCAAGGAGTCAGAAGTGAATCTTCTTGGGGTAATCAAATACCCCAAAGGGATATAATCTTTATGATGAGACAAGCAATAAATTTATCCTTTCCAAATATTTCATATTTCTTGAATCCTCCAAGAAAGACGAAATTGTTGAGAGGCATCTTGATCATATTAACAGATTCACTCGTATAAAGACATATCATGAATTTCATGATGAGATTCCACATCTTGAAGGGGGGATCCCTATCTTGGGTCAATCTCTAGAATCTCCTTTTGAATCACCCTCTTCCCCACATGAAGAAGTTCTCTCCACTTCATTAGAACCTGAATTTCATTTGGATGATGTGATCGAGAGGATTGAAAAGTTGAGGCTTGATGAGAACTCAACACCATCTCAATCAATTGAGCAACCTAGACCATCTCAAAAAGGTGCACCAAAATGGCTCACAAAAACACTTGAAAGTTTTCATCCTAATGATATTGGAAAGATATGAATTAGAATGTCCTCAAGATAAGATGGAGGTAATGTAGATAATTCAAACTCAGATGATGTAGATGACATGGATGTTTCATATGATTATGAGTTGAATTTATCTACTAACCTTGAACCAACTTCCTTTGAATAAGCCACTTCTCATGATGAATGCAAAGAATCCATGTAGAATGAATATGATGCTCTCATCAATAATGGGACATGGAAGTTGGTGGATCCTCCATTCATAAACAAAGAAATTGACTGCAAGGGGGTATTCAAGAACAAGTATAGATTAGATGGCTCACTTGACAAGCACAAAGAAAGGCTCATGGAAAAAGGATTTGCACAGAAAGGTGTTGATTATGAGGAGAATTTTTCCCCCACAACAAAATGGTCTACCATCCATTCTCTATTTTCCATGGCACCACGGAATGGATGAAAAATTCATCGAATGGATGTGAAGAATGATTTCTTGAATGGAAACTTGAAAGAGAATGGTTTCATGTCTCAACCAGAAGGATTTGTTGTGAACAGATAAGAACATAAGACATGCAAGCT
This sequence comes from Picea engelmannii, assembly GCA_009831015.1. Taxonomy (NCBI): domain Eukaryota; kingdom Viridiplantae; phylum Streptophyta; class Pinopsida; order Pinales; family Pinaceae; genus Picea; species Picea engelmannii. The sequence continues at coordinate 121,055 of ML802936.1, forward strand.
CATCAAATCCTTATATGGCTTGAAACAAGCACCACAAGCATGGTATGGAAAGTTAAATGAGCATCTTTTGAAATTGAATTTCAAGCATTTTAATCTTGACGATGCAACTTTGTTTGTCAAGAAAGTTGGTAAAATTGTTGTATATCTTGTAGTATATGTATATGATCTGTTGATAACAGGGAACAATGAAAGCTACAATGCATCCATAAAGAAAGAGTTGAAGAAAGGATTCGAGATGACATATTTGGGACATCTTTACTACTATTTGGGCATTGAGGTAATTCAAAATCCAAGGTACATATTCATCTCTCGGAAAAAGTGAATTGGAGAACTGTTGAACTAGTTTAGCATAGTTGAGTGCAATCATGTTTCTACTCCAATGGAAGAGAATTTGAAACTTACATCAAAAGAAGGGAATGGATTTGAGGATGCAACCAAGTATAGATAGTTTGTGGGAAGTCTTATCTATCTTACTACCACTAGACCAAACATTTCATTTGTAGTTGGGATTCTTTCCAGGTTCCATGATTGAACTAAGCATATCAACCCAAAGTATCACCTTATTTGATATCATGTAGAGGCCAAGACTATTCACTTGAAACATTGTTCCACAAATGAGCAAATTGCAGACATCTTCATCAAAGCACTTGGAAGAGAAAATTTTGAAAAGTTCAAAATGATGCTTGGACTCTCAAACACCCCTTCAGATTAAGGGGGGGAATGTTAGACACGTCATCAACAATCACTTAGATTGTATTTATGAACCTATCATGTTAATGTAATACACATCAGTGGAGTTACGTTTTCTTCCAATGCTTGGCCTAACAATAAATGCTAGAAACTACCTTCTTCTCCGATGAATATGCTAAAGTTTGCTATTAGAAAAATCAATCAATACCTCATTTGGCTTACAATGTCATTTGGGTAATGCATGATTCTCACCTCATGCCTCATGATTCTCGCAGTATGCATATTTCTAACATTTTTCTCTTTATAAGGTTGTTCCGGTAATTCTTTATCTCGTTATATGTTCATCTTGGTAATTTGCTTACAATCATAATCCAGCGGCAACGCAGACTAATGCATCAATATTTGTGCCTATATGAGTGGCCAAAATGTCTGTGTGATGCATTGAATCCATTTTCTTACTTGTTACCCATCATAGAATGAAGCTTAATAACGATCTCATCTTCTTGTCTGAAATTGCCCTATTTGATGTCATGAGAAAGATAATTTATCCATCTAAGACTATAGTTGTTACCGCGTCGTTGCATCCCTGAATAGAGGTTAAAAACAAACTACATAACTTCTTCCCAATGGTATGTTATCCAACAAGTTAAATGATAATATAGAACAATATATTGAATTTGGGCAGATTTGTATAGTTTTTTTGTGACTGGAAGAATCGACAACTAGTCGGGAACATACTCGTGTGACATGGGGTCATGTTATTCGACTGCTACCACTATAACCTCCAGGTGTTCCAGGAAAACACACAAGATAAGTCAGGGTTTCGAACCAGGGGCTAGCAGATTCATATAGTTATATGTTATACTTAACACCATATTTGCATATACTTTCAAACGTATATATACTACTTGTGATCTATTGACTACTTTTCAAAATTGATTCAGAAAAACCAGATAATCATTTTCCTTGTATTAGGTTGTCGTAAATCTGAATCAGATCTTTGTATTTTTCAATAGGTCCAAGTCCCAATCACACCAAAGGCTAGGGAGGGATGGCATTAGAATAGGTACTTATGGGTTACGTTATAAGCGTAGAGGGAATCATGTTGTTGATTCTCACAATGTCTCGAGGGTTAAACCCCCAAAGAAATGGATTGATTTCCATCATTCACAATTCAATGAAGTCTATGCTTTGTTTGGTGTCATTTTGCCTATTTTTACTCTTGGATATATATTGGAAATACGAGTCACTAGTCCCATGTGACAAAGAGAATTGTAGTTATAGTGAGCATCTAAGCCACTAGAAATCAATCGTGAAAAGCCAACGGAACACTATCTTTATTGGAGTGTACTTGTTACAACATTGGCTTCTCTTCTCTGTTACCAGCATACTTTGGTGTCTTGATTTCTTGACCTAGCAACTCAAGAATCTCAAGAGATCTAATTGAGGTGGACCTCTCTAACTCTTCTTTTCCAAAAACAAATTTTCTATTTCATTTGGGTTTTATTTATTAATAAAATAGATTGATGTTCTTATAGCACATAAAAAAAATGTTGCGTCGGGATAGAAATGTAATTCCGAGAGCATTATTAGATCCATAACAACCAAGAAGGATCACGTTGTAGAACTAACTTCGAAGACTCAAAAGGATCACGCTTTGTACACAAGTTGTTCAAAAGGATTGTATGCACTTCATTCGTGGGACTCACTCGAAATAAGGTCAACGATCCAAAGGAAATATTTATACAAGTCCACCATAAGCAGTGATTGAGAGCAAGGGATGTGATGAATTGTAATTCAATATTAAAAGGGGTTAGGTGGTGGGCTGCAAGTGGGCAATGACAGATGGTGAATACAAGGAGATAACCATTCCCTTAAAGAAAATATCACCTATATACAGTGAATGCTTACACACCATGCCTACATATCATGTCATATACTACTAAGCACATGCTTATAATTTAACCATTTAAATATACACATTTTAAAAAATTAAAAGAAAAAAAAAGTGTTGTCATTATAATTAATCTTCCCTTGTCCCTATATTAAAAACTTAAAAGAAAAACAAGTATTGCTATTGTACTTAATCTTTGCTTCTCCCTATATTGTTTTGAAAGATTGCTTTAGTTCTTAGTTTTCCCTAAAGGGACTCCTCATGTGCATGTTCTAAGGTTTACCATAAAAATATATCTACATGTTAATAAAATCTAATTGACCTTTTGATAATGTCATTTTATTATGAGATTGACACGAAATGACTTTTAGTGGTTTTGTTCTAGAACATTGGTTAATGAGCGGTATTTGCATCTCAAGTCATTTTGGAATTTGGTGTGGTTTCCACTAAACAAGAGAAAGTCCAAAGTAAATCATTTTTAATTGATTATCATGAATAGTTAAATATTATTCTACCAATAACAAGAGACAGACGACGACATAAAAGCTTGCGGATAAAAAAATTCGCAGTATTTTAAACGTTTTAGGTTTTTTTTTTTTTTTTTGGCTATATTTGTTTGAAATTCGGTCAGAAATTATTGTATATGTAGATCTGAGTGGTTAATTCTATGTAATCCAAATGTCTCAGGGTTTTTTTTAAATCTATCTCTACATTCAGAAATACAATTTAAACAACAAAAAATTGTGATTTCATACAAATTTATGTGAAAAGAGCAAAAACATAAAACAATTGGACAAAGCCTAAAAATTATTTTCTTCTTACAGAATTGACAAACCCAAATGACCCAATCAAAGCAGAACAAAGGAAAAGGCCCGTAACAACAAATTTGCAATGGCTTTGCTCGCTTCAATTAACACGTTTTTCTCCCATTTTTCTTCCATGCTCGATTTTCTTCAACAATACTGAGAAGAAAAGGTAACCATTCTAGCACAGAGCATGGAGAACGACGTCTATGTGAAAATTTTCATAAAATTTATTCTGACTCTGACCAATCATTTATGCTTAAATGAACTGTGGGGCACAACTGATAATGTGGATGATGAGGGTACTCTAAACATCTGTCAGGAGATAGTTAATCTTGTTGAGATTACAGGTTTCAGTGTAGGGGACGGGGGTTTCTATTACTGACTCGAGTTCCAAATCCAAATCCAAATGCCTATGTGGCGTACCACATACAATCGACGGTCATACAAGAAAAATAGCATGACGTTGTAGGGTTTAATACGTAAAAAGAAATAACTCAAAAAGACCAAATTTTAATAGGTCATTGTTACAATTCTTTCACGTAGAATATTTAGACAATCACAATTTTTTGTTGTTTAAATTGCATTTTTGAATACAGAAATGGATTCAGCCTGCTGAAAATTCCTGGGGCACCTGAATTATATAGAAATACCCACTCAGATCTACATATTCAACATTTACTTACCAAATTTCAGACAAATATCCTCGAAAAATATCCCTTAAAAAGAATCAAAATGTAAAACATTTAGCCAACCACCAATTTCAATATGTGTTATAATAATAATAATAATATATTTAAGGTCAAGCCATACACCAAATTGGTGTATGAGAGCCCTTGTTTGTAGGACACGGGACCCCAAACAAAGATCATTTACAAACAACAAAGGTCTGAAGGGAACCCTTCACTTAAAAATATGTCTTCAGCACAATTACAATGCATATTCAATCGAAGTAGTTCATTAACCTACCATGACTTGAGTAGTTTAGTCTCTAATTCCCTTCTTGAAACAACATAGTTGATCCAAAGTGACAAGCTCTCCTAAATTCCAATGTCACACAATATAGCTAGGCTTCCACCATATTTTTTTCAGTTGCGAATATAGTATTTTTTGGTGCATTTAAAGGGAATTAAGAATCATTTGTCTAAGTGGGAAGAAGGTTATTTATATCTAACTTCAAAGTTTGGGAATTGGTTCATGCCAAACCAAAGAATTAAAAATGCATCACATTTTGTTTGAGGATTATAATGTTATAAAGGGGACTTGAGCAGAACTCTTGTAGAGAACTTATATGTTTTTACAAGTAAAGGATTTTTTTTTAAGAGAATTAGTAGTTTTATGTCTTAAAATTTAGATTAATTAAAAAAATTCTTGTGTTAGGCACAGTCAAAAGGCCACATGGCCTTAGTTAAAATATATACTATATTTACAAAATTTTGAATTATTAGTTTATGATGAATTTTTTATATCAAAGTTGTCCCCTACAAACATAGTGTAAATGTGTTGAACCTGCACAGAATAGATCTAGCTAGAAAATACCACACACATTTGCAAAGAGAAAATGATAAAGAAGCAAGAGAGAAAGAATGGAAGAATTATCATTAACCGTTATGAATAATGAATAATTTACACATGATATACTCTGTATAACTCAACCAATGCGCACTAGAGGAGAAGCCAATGCACCATAGTGATGGTCTAGAGTAATCTGGACACACACCAATAGTTACGGGAGTAAAATGCCACCTAGTCTAGTCTCTCAGACAGTTACGGGAGTGAACTACCACCTAGCTGAGTTAACTAGTCTACCAGTCTTCAGTTAACTGACTGAAACCGAGTGAAGTGAGGAGGAGATCAGGGAATCATGGGTAATGTGCCAGTATGGTGATGATACCAAGGATAATGCGCATTAGTTGGTGATGATCCCAATGTTGCATGGTGACAAAACCAATGTAGCATCTAGACTCCACTCAACTAGTCAAACTGAAGAGAATATTCTCCCTAGAGGAATATTCTTCCTAAAATATAGGAGATTGGATAATGACTAATAAACAAGGAAAAAACCTTAGGAAAAATAAATCCTAGGTGTGTGTGAAGTAACTCCAACAACCCCCCTGAACATCACTATGGTGAAAATAAAGAATGTGTCTCGGAAACGAGGCCATGTTAGGTACCCAAATACAAAAGATACACTGAAACAAAGTGAGGAAAGAGGGAAAACCTCATGGGAAAAAAATCCCCCCTCAAGGTACAATGTATGTTAAAAGAAGAACTATAGTTGCTAGGCAACTGTGTCCTTCACTCCAAGACGACTTCGTAGAAAATGGAACTTTTGCTCAGTGAAGGTCTTGGTGAAGATGTTTTTCATCTGTTCTACTGAAGGACAGAACTGTAGGTCGATGATCCCCTCATGTACTAAGTCCTGGATGTAGTGCATGTGTATCTCGATGTGCTTCGTCCGCTTCCTATGAATTAGATCAATACAGAACTTCAGAGTGCTCTGGTTGTCACACCACATGACGATCCACTGATGAAATTGAATGCCCAACTCAGTGAGAAAATGTTGTAGCCACATAACCTGAATGGTTATGTTAACTACCCCTTTGTACTCTGCCTTGGTTGAAGATAGAGCAATGGTAGCTTGCTTCTTGCTTGACTAATAGATAGGCCCAGAACCAAGACTGAGTGAGTAACTAGATGTGGACTTGCGATTAGTGTTATTGCCAGCCCAGTCATAATCAATGAACCCAATGAGATCCAATGTAGAGTATGTTTCATAATGAATCCCAAAGGTGATGGTGCCCTGTATGTATCGAAGGATACGCTTTGCAGCCTTCCAATGTAACTCATGCAACTCCTACATGAACCTGAAAATTGCACCAATTGCATAGGAGAGGTATGGTCTGGAGTGTGTGAGATACAACAAGCTCCCCACTAGTTGTCTGTACAGTGTGCTTTCAACCAGTGGAGTGTCCCCTCCATCCTCAAGTTTGACTCCTAATAGGAAAGGAGTCGGAGCAGACTTGCAATCTGTCATGTGAAGTCTCTCAAGGAGATCTCGTGCATACTTAGACTGAGACAGTTTGATGCTTGATGCATCCTAATTGATCTCGAGTCCAAGGAACATGTGTAGCAGACCCATGTTCGTCATCAAAAACCTGTCATGTAGAATCCTCTTCACTACAACAATCACTGAAGTCGAGCAACTGGTGATCAACAAATCATCAACATACAGAACTAAGAGTAGAATTGAATCAGTCATCCTAAGCATGTAGACATTCGGGTCTGATTTACAATGTACAAAGTTCTATGCCAACAGGTAGGAGTCCATCTTGGCATACCATGCCCTCGGAGCCTACTTGAGGCCATAAAGAGATTTCTTCAATCGACATACTAAAGATGAATCCTGCATAAATCCCTGGGCCTGCTCCATATAGATCTCCTCAGATAGATCACCATGAAGAAATGCATACTTCACATCCATTTGATGGACTTCCCATCCCTTGGTTGTCGCAATGGAAAGTGCCAAACGTATGGAATCCATCTTCTCTACCGGAGCGAAGGTCTCATCATAGTTAATGCCATGCACCTACTGAAATCCTTTGGCAACAAGCATGGATTTATATCTGTTAATCTGTCCATCCGCTGCACACTTGATCCTGTAGACCCATCTGCACTTGACAAGTTTCCTTCCAGAAGTAAGGGGAACCGGATCGCAAGTTTGGTTCTCGAGGAGGGAGTTGTACTCCTCCTGCATGGCAGATTCCCAAAAGGGATATCTAGTAACCTTGCCATAAGACTATGGATCTAAATACTGAACCAAGAAAAGATGTTTGGATGGCAATGGTTCAATGTTAGTGAGTGCAATAGAAGGCTCCTCGAAATCAAATCGAGTCCTCCTAGTATTGGCTGGATCACCAACGAGATCCCTTGCATCATGAAGAGTAGTTTCTGCCCACTTAGGCCTCTGCTTTGGATCTGCATCTGGATGCTCTAACTCTGCATCTGCCTATACTGACTCTGTATCTGGATCATTTGAATCATCTGAATCAGAAATCTCGTCTAAAGAAGAGTTGACATGTGCATGCTCATCATCTCAGACATGTGGAATAATGAAGGTGTCTACATGCGGTTGTTGAGGCACATGCGAGACAATTTCCTCGAATTGGACACTTCACTCAAATGATGAGCCGGTCCGAGGAAAGATCAATAAATTTGTATCCCTTCACACCGTCGAGGTATCCAACAAAAATACACTATGTGCTCTGTGGATCAAGTGCCTTCCTCTTTTCAGAGGGAATCTAGGCCCATGCACGTGAACCGAAAATATGAAAGTGGGTCACTTCGGTTTTGAGGCTACTACAAGCCTCGTAGGGGGTCTTATCCTTGATAGATCTATGGGAAGATACGTTTTGGATATAGGTTGCACAATTAAGTGCTTCGGCCCATAGTCTCTGTGGTAGTGACTTTCCATGTAGCATGCAAGATGCCATCTCTTTTAGAATTATTTTTTTCCGCTCAGCAACTTCGTTTTGCTACGGAGTATAGGGAACTTTGTGCTGCAATTGAATCCATGCCTCATGAAAAATATTATGGATCTCATGATTGACACACTTTCCCCCGTCATCAGTTCAGAGGACTTTGGTTTTTTTTCCAGACTATGTCTCAACAAGGGCTTTGAAGTCTTTGAGGTGTTGAAAGACCTCGGATTTTTTCTTGAGAAAGTAAATCCATGTGAAACGTGAGAAATCATCAACAAAAATGAGAACAAACCTCTCTTTGTTTATTGATGGATGTGGAAAAGGACCCATGAGGTCACTATGGATCGGATCTAAAGGAGTGGAAGCTCTATGAGTCTTTCCTTTGTCGAATTTCTCTTGAGGGTATTTTTCAAGAACACATCCCTCACAGATTCCTTTGGAGAAATGGATGTCTAGTATACCATCAACCAATATTTTCTTGCTAAGTTGTTGCATATATATGAAATTCAAATGCCCGAACCTTTCGTGCCATATCCTACTACTTTCATCACCATGGGTAAGCAGTAAAACAAAATCCGGTTCAATAAATTCAGAAAATGTATACAATCTAGATTGATGATTTACCTCACCGGTAGCAACCCTGGAATTGGTTTGCATGTCATAGATGTCCATTTCATTTGGTGTGAATATGACTTTCTTTCCGGTGCCAGAATTCGTCATTTGATACACTGAGAGAAGATTGACGGAAAGTTTGGGAACGTGCACCACATTCTTGAAGCTTATGTTGGTGAGTTCAATGCTTCCTGTGATGGTGACCTCGACTGGAGAGTTGTCCCCCATCAGAATAGGAGGACCTTTGCATGCATCCAATGAAGAATATATTTCTTTTGTCGCATCCATGTGATGTGATTCTCCTGAATCTACGATCCAAACATCGAGAGAGGAGTTGATGACAATCAAGGCAAGGCTAGAATTTCCTTTCTTAGGATTCTGATCTTCTGGCTTCTTCTTCTTGGCACCCTTGGGGATGTGATCTCCAAGGTTGTTTTGTTGAAGTATATGATTCATTAGATCTATTTGTTTATGCATGCATGCAGATTCTGGATGGAATCATTTATGGAAATATGTTCATTTCTCCCCTTTTTTTCCCTTTCCACCTTTGGATCCGTAGGCATCGGAGAAGGGTTTTGAGTACCCTTCCTTCTTCGGATTTGCATGAGCTTTCCTTTTGTCTTTATCTTTAGATTTCTAATATTGATGGCTTCCATATTTCACAGTAAGTGCATACGCCTTTGGGCCTTTGATTTTTCCCATGTTGATGAGCTTGGTTTTCTCTTGTGTCAGGGATTCGATAAATTCCTCAAGAGAAGGAATCTTCCAGGTGGCTCCAGAGGCTAATTTGATTGAATGGAATGTGGATATGAACACAAAGAATTCAAGACCAAGTTTGGAGAGAATGGTGAGAACCATTTTTTCTCCTCCTTATATTTATCAACCTTGCGAGCTTTGAGTTGCAATAGTAAATCCTTGAATTTTGTAAATAAATCTTAGATATTGTCGAAGCTTTTTGGATCTAATGTGAGAAATTCCACCTCAAGAATGTGTCCCCTTATCTCATCCTGTTTTCCAAAGAGCCATTCCAAGGTGGTCCAGGCTTCATTGGGATTTTATAGGAAGATATGTGAAAAAGGAGATCGAGAGAGATGACACTGCAAATTGTTCTGAATGCTTCATCCATTCGATTTAGATACTTGGATTTTTCTATGGTTGATGTCGGTTCTATGTCTATATTCAAGGTTAACCTATACAATCCTCTGGTTCAGACATGTATGATTATTCTCTCCTTCCATGCAAAGTAATTGTAAGGTGTAAGAATGAATTCTTTTGGGAATTCCATTTTTCCGTTGTCTTCAACCTTTGGTACTTGGAAAAAAATTGGTGTAGATTTTGCTTAGCAGTTCGTCAGCTTTGATACCATGTAAATGTGTTGAACCTGAACATAATAGATCTAGCTAGAAAATACCACACATATTTGTAGAGAAAAAATGAGAAATCAGAAACAAGAGAGAAAGAATGGAAGAATTCTCATTAACCGTTATGAATAATGAATAATTTACACATGATATGCTTTGTATAACTCAACCAATGTGCACTAGAGGAGAAGCCAATGCACCATATTGGTGGTATAGAGTGATTTGGACACACCAACAGTTATGAGAGTAAAATTCCACCTAGTCTAGTCTCTCAGGCAGTTACAGGAGTGAACTGCCACCTAGTTGAGTTAACTAGTCTACCAGTCTTCAGTTAACTAACTAAAACCGAGTGAAGTGAGGAGGAGATCAGGGAATCATGGGTAATGCGTCAATATGGTGATGATACCAAGGCTAATGCGCATTATTTGGCGATGATCCCAATTTTGCATGGTGACAAAACCAATGCAACATCTAGACTCCACTCAACTAGTCAAACTGAAGTGAAAACTGAAGAGAATATTCTCCCTAGAGGAATATTATTCCTAAAATATAGGAGACTGAATAATGACTAATAATGAATAATAAGAAAGAAAAAACCTTAGGAAAAATAAATCCTAGGTGTGTGTGAAGTAACTCCAACACATAGATCCCATCTTAAGTGTGTAGTTGTTGGCAATTGTCATATATAAACGACCATTCTTGTGTATAATTGCTTAGCCACTAAAATTGCCCCATGTTTACTAGAAGAACTAGTTTATTAGGAATTCATCCATGTTTTCCTTGGAAACTTCTTATCCTAATCTAAATTTTCCTTGTGACTCACATCCCCCATGCTTTTGGGATGGGTGATATTATAGTTACAAGATCTGGATATTTTGCAAACAAATTTTGGTGCAATTCTTGATTGTGAATTTGCAAAGTTCTTAAATGAACAAAGGGCATATTATTTTGAAATTCCTAATCTGTAATGACTATAGACAAGCATGGTTTCTCATATACCATTTTTAATCTCCAAAATATTATTCTCAATATAAATTTGGTATTAATTTAATTAACTTGTCTAAATCTCTTTGTAGCTTTCAATTATGTGCAATCATTTATTGGACCTATGCATTATCTCACATACATGGTGCAATAGGAGGCTTAGCATGTTCATCATTATTTATCTACTTCTAAGGGTTGTATCTTAACTCCCCTATCTATGGTCCATCATCAAGATCACACAATCCCAAGCACAAAGCATTAGTCCCAAATCTTAATGAGAACCTCAATCTTGTAAACCAAAGGAAGCTTATGAATTGGATTCTATCTCTTATACCTCCACATTCTTCCATTCAAGATGTCCAATAGAGTACCAAGAATAAATGTGTGGATGTTCTAAAAAATGGCATTATCCAAAATCACATCATGAACAATCTAGAAGAAAGCTTCCAATATAAGTGATAGTTGATGATCTAGATTGTTCTCAACATCCACAAAATCTTGATCAATAGTTTCAAAACTGAGCTTGAACAAGACAAGAACTAACGACCAGTCAATTCACTAATATTTATCAGTAATTGGTTACTTGATAAAACAAAAGTTGTTTCATCTATAAGGATAACAAGAAATTTCAAAAGTTGTGAAATCAAGGATGTTTATTATTTTAATCTTTTTTAAACTGGATAATGTTGGAGTGCCAACCCCTTAATGACATACGTTTACAAAACAATGACAAACATATAACTATTTCGACCTTACTCCAATGTCATAGTTTTTTCATTTTGACATTGCAGTGACATGATTTTCAACATTGTAGAGACATAATATCGACACCAATACTCATACAAGCATATACATTGATTTATTTGATCGTTGGAACAATGTCTATAATTCATCTCTAGATCGTCGATCAACAACAACAAAAAATCGATTATCAATGTAATATATGGACACTTTGATGGTAAAAAATACATCAATTATGGGTCAGAAAACCAACTTGTGGCCAAAAAATAGTTTCATGTCACATTGCCACCTAGACACTGTGATTTACGTAATGCATTGGTGGAGTGTTGAAAGAAAGACATAAGGTAAAAAATTCTTAATCATGATAGTGTCACCCTAATGATTGAAAGTGCATCGGATGTATGTTGGAAGACCAACATACCATCACAAAAATGCTTCTTCATCACAATGCCACGTGGTCACCAAATTGTGTCAGAAGTAAGATGAAATCCAAACAAGTGGAGTGTTTGACGTAGATATGAAAAAATTATTCCTACAATGGAAAATTACATCTTTCAATGTCAAGATGTCAAATTCAGTGATGGCAGAGTGTTAGAAATTATACCCAAATGTAGTAGTTTCAGTCATGTGCAGGATAGGATTATGACCATCAAATTAGTAAAGTTCAAAATCACACTTAACCTAACATTACATTAGATCAAGATGACCTTAACTAACTCCAGGTGTCAAAATATTATAACAATGGCATATTTGTCTACCTCATCAAAGGAGTTTGCACTAATAGCAAATCTAAACTTACACTATTATGTGACTCTCAATTCCATATATTGCCTCACCCATCCCAATGGTAATAGATGAGGATCCTCATAGACATTCAACACAATATTCTCAACTCAAACATAGTTACCAACTTGACAAGAACCCTCATGAGTTCTCATTTTGTTAGAGGTTCCATTTAGTAGTTATTTTTACATCCATTTTGAAAAGTGGTGCTACCGATAACACCCTTTTTTTTCAAGGTCAAAATTACCACATTTTGCAACCATGAGCTTAAAAAACTCATAATGTTTCCAACAAAAACCTTAAAATAAACCCTTGAATCAAAAAGTGGCACCAACAACAACACCCTTTCTTTTTCGAGGGTCAAAATTAGAACTTATATATTGAAAGGATAGCCTTAAAATCAATGCAACAAAAAGCTTAAAATCAACCCCGGAATCGAAAAGTGATGCTCCCAGTAACACCACCCCCTTTTTGTTTAGGTCAAATTGCAACTTCTTTGAGACCCATGGCCTTGACAACCAGTGTCCTTCCAAACAAAATCTTAAAATTGACCTTTGAATCAGAAAGAGGTGCTACCAGTAGCACCCATATCTTTTTTGGGGGTTCAAATTACAACATTGTTTAGACCATGAACTAGAAACCATGCACGATTGCAAACAAAATTATTAAAAAGAAAAATGAGAAAAATAGAGAGAAAAAAGGGGGAAAACCCAAAGTGAGAAGAAAAAGCATGTTATTTAAAAAAAATACTAAATACATCTTAAGTTTAAATTTAAAAAAAAAACCTTGCCCCGTACTCTCATTTTAGCTTCTTTTTTTAAACTTGCTTACCAAAAAATAAAAAACTCTTAAAAACCAATTTAAATAAATACAATTAAATAAAAATATTTAATAATAACAATAAACTTAAATAAATAGTCAAATACCACTAGCACGATTGGATCTAGACGGTTTCATTATGTAAGTTGGCCAAGGTTTGAAACTCACGGTAGTCAGGAGGAGACACCCAAAAACATCTAGCCATGTTAAGGGTCGGTGTGGCCTAGGTCAGGTGCAATCCTCAGGTGATTTTGACGGTTTAGATGTCCCTCGGTCCTGGTTTCTTAGACCACATGCTAGTCACACAGGCAACAGACATGCTAGCAAACAAAATAATATAAACTTGAATAAATAAATTTAAAAATTAAAACTAAAATTAAAAAAATAATATGAATTAAAAAATAATATATATATATATATATATATATATATATATATATATGGATATGGAAAAAAAACACTTAGGGTGTGGGGGGTGAATTGCCTCCTCACCCCATCCCACCCCCCAACCTGTGGGTAGGCTTGGGGGGAGGGAGGGATAGGGGGATCCAATTCCTAGAATCACCACCTCACCCCACCCCACCCCCAACCTGTGGGTATTCTTGGGGGAGGGAGGGCTAGAGGGGGCCAATTCCGAGAATCACCACCTCAACCCATCACATCCCCTCTTCCCATCCCCTCTACCCATGGGGGATGGGGGTGCTTTGGTCGAGAGGGTGGAATGGGGTGGGGGCGACAATTTCGAGAATCATGTTGGAGTTCCAACCCCTTAATGACATACGTTTACAAAACAATGACAAACATACAACTATTTCGACCTTACTCCAATGTCATAGTTTTTCATTTTGACATTACAGTGACATGATTTTCAACATTGTAGAGACATAATATCGACACCAATACTCATACAAGCATATACATTGATTTATTTGATCGTTGGAACAATGTCTATAATTCATCTCTAGATCGTCGATCAACAACATCAAAAAAACGATTCTCAATGTGATATATGGACACTTTGATGGTAAAAAATACATCAATTATGGGTCAGAAAACCAACTTGTGGCCAAAAAATAGTTTCATGTCGCATTGCCACCTAGACACCGTGATTTATGTAATGCATTGGTGGAGTGTCAAAAGAAAGACATAAGGTCAAAAATTCTTAATCATGACAGTGTCACCCTAATGATTGAAAGTGCATCGGCTGTATGTTGGAATACCAACATACCATCACAAAAATGCTTCTTCATCACAATGCCACGTGGTCACCAAATTGTGTCGGAAGTAAGATGACATCCAAACAAGTGGAGTGTTTGACGTAGATATGAAAAAATTATTCCTACAATGGAAAATCACATCTTTCAATGTCAAGATGTCAAATTCAGTGATGGTAGAGTGTTAGAAATTATACCCAAATGTAGTAGTTTCAGTCATGTGCAGGATAGGATTATGACCATCAAATTAGTAAAGTTCAAAATCACACTTAACCTAACATTACATTAGATCAAGATGACCTTAACTAACTCCTAGTGTCAAAATATTATAACAATGACATATTTGTCTACCTCATCAAAGGAGTTTGCACTAATAGCAAATCTAAACTTACACTATTATGTGACTCTCAATTCCATATATTGCCTCACCCATCCCAATGGTAATAGATGAGGATCCTCATAGACCTTCAACACAATATTCTCAACTCAAACATAGTTACCAACTTGACAAGAACCCTCATGAGTTCTCATTTTGTTAGAGGTTCCATTTAGTAGTTATTTTTAACTCCATTTTGAAAAGTGGTGCTATCAATAGCACCCTTTTTTTCAAGGTCAAAATTACCACATTTTGCAACCATGAGCTTAAAAAACTCACAATGTTTCCAACAAAAACCTTAAAATAAACCCTTGAATCAAAAAGTGGCACCAACAACAACACCCTTTCCTTTTTGAGGGTCAAAATTAGAACTTATATATTGAAAGGATAGCCTTAAAATCAATGCAACAAAAAGCTTAAAATCAACCCCAGAATTGAAAAGTGATGCTCCCAGTAACACCCCCCACCTTTTTGTTTAGGTCAAATTGCAACTTCTTTGAGACCCATGGCCTTGACAACCAGTGTCCTTCCAACCAAAATCTTAAAATTGACCTTTGAATCAGAAAGACGTGCTACCAGTAGCACCCATATCTTTTTTGGGGGTTCAAATTACAACATTGTTTAGACCATGAACTAGAAACCATGCACGATTGCAAACAAAATTATTAAAAAGAAAAAAATGAGAAAAATAGAGAGAAAAAAGGGGGAAAACCCAAAGTGAGAAGAAAAAACATGTTATTTAAAAAAAATACTAAATACATCTTAAGTTTAAATTAAAAAAAAAAAAACTTGCCCCGTACTCTCATTTTAACTTCTTTTTTTAAACTTGCTTACCAAAGAAAAAAAAACACTCTTAAAAAACAATTTAAATAAATACAATTAGATTAAAATATCTAATAATAACAATAAACTTAAATAAATAGTCAAATCCCACTAGCATGATTGGATCTAGATGGTTTCATTATGTAAGTTGGCCAAGGTTCGAAACTCACGGTAGTCAGGAGGAGACACCCAAAAACATCCAGCCATGTTAAGGGTTGGTGTGGCCTAGGCCAAGTGCAATCCTCGGGTGATTTTGACAGTTCAGATGCCCCTCGGTCGTGGTTTCTTAGACCACATGCTAGTCACACAGGCAACGGACATGCTAGCAAACAAAAAAATATAAACTTGAATAAATAAATTTAAAAAGTAAAACTAAAATTAAAAAAATAATATGAATTAAAAAATAATATATATATATATATATATATATATATATATATATATATATATATATATATATATATATGGAAAAAAACACTTAGGGTGTGGGGGGTGAATTGCCTCCTCACCCCATCCCGCCCCCCAACCTGTGGGTAGGCTTGGGGGGAGGGAGGGATAGAGGGGGCCAATTCCTAGAATCACCACCTCACCCCATCCCACCCCCAACCTGTGGGTATTCTTGGGGGAGGGAGGGCTAGAGGGGGCCAATTCCTAGAATCACCACCTCACCCCATCCCACCCCCAACTTGTGGGTATTCTTGGGGGAGGGAGAGCTAGAGGGGGCCAATTCCGAGAATCACCACCTCAACCCATCCCATCCCCTCTACCCACAGGGGATGGGGGTGCTTTGGTCGAGAGGGTGGGATGGGGTGGGGGCGACAATTTCGAGAATCATGCCCCCCCCCCCTCCCTCCTCACCCTAAGAATCACACCCCGCCTCACCCCGATAATAGCCCCCACCCCCCAGCCCCACCTCCCATGTGTTTTTTTCATGTTTTATTTTTTTTAAATTAACACATTTTCTTTTAATTGCATTTTTAAGTTTAATTTTTTTTAAATGGTTTTTAAGGGGTTTTATTTTTAAGATTTTAGGATTTTGGTTGTAAGGGCATTAGTTGTCAAGGCCATGGGTCTCAAAGAATTTGAAATTTTGACCCTGAAAAAAAGGGTGGAGGCTACTAGGAGCACCACTCAAGGTTTTTTTTAAGGTTTTTGTTGCAACAGTGCAGGTTGTTAAGGTCGTCCTTTCAAAGAAGTTGTAATTTTGACCCTCTAAAAAAAGGGTGTTATTGGTGCCACTTTTCAATTCGGGGGTTTATTTTAAGGTTTTTGTTGGAAGTAGTATGAGGTTTTTAATACCATGGTTGCAAAAGGTGGTAATTTTGACCCTGAATAGAGAAAGGGTGTTACCGGTAGCAACACTTGGAGGTTGATTTTGGTGTTTTTTACTCAAAAGTATGGAATTTTAGAGCTAGAATTCTTGTTTTGAGGTTACAATTTTCATTAAGTCGATAACTATTCTATCATTGGGTTGAAGTCAAATTTCATTTTTATCCGAGCCCAAAAAACCAATCTACCTTGGTTTGCTTCAACTAAATATTAACATGAAAGAGTTAATTAATGTCTCTTTCCTCCCTTAGAATGATACTACTCAAGGCTACCTCTCTTTGAAATGAAGTGCATGCCACCTTACCATCAATATCTAAGTTATTTTCCACCCTTTAATCTCCATATCTACATCCAATAGTCTTATTCTTCAGTGGTTGTTGTTGTTTGGACCATTTATGTCTCAACACACTATGTAGTCTCTAGCAACTCTTCTTTGTGTGGCCATCCACATTGCAGTTCTTACAATGCTTGATATGGTCTTGGTTTTATGTTGCAACGCCATCTATCTTCTTTCCTTCACCGTTCCCCGTATTTCCTCTTCTTAGGTGTTCTTGCAACTCTATATCTTTTGACCCATTGAATTATTGTTTCTTCTTATCTCCGTTAAGATATTGTGCCTAGCCCTCAAGGGTGTAGACCGATTGGCAAGTGCCATGTAAATGGAAGGAAATATGTAAAAAGAGGTCTCAAGGTCGATTCTCACCCCGATTTACTCGGAGGGCGTGCTTGCGGGCTGTGCGTTTCTCCCTAGGGGTTATAAGGCAGCCGACAGGATTCAACCCCGTGTCACGTGAGTACGATACTGCCGTTGTTACTGATTCCCCTAGTTACCAAATATATATATATATATATATATATTGTGCCTGCGCACAAGCCTCATCAAAGGTCTTAAGGTTTGAAACGTTACTTATCTCCTAAGGAAACCATGAAAATCTCCCAATTACTTAATAAGCACTTCATAACTCTTCAGATATATCCCTATTTGGATAACTCTCTTTCACAACTCTATAGTGAATTCCTACAAGTCTATTTCTCCTTGTCTCTATCTAAGATAGAGCTAATGTGTCTTTTGTTCATCCTCATAAAAAATAGGACAGAACTATGGTTTAATCATATCCTTAAACACCTCCCATTTTATCATCAATGGTTCATTTCCCAGCTTTCTAGCAATGGCATCACTTTCCCACCATGTCAAAGCATGACCTTCTAACTTCAAACAAGAAAAACAGGTTCTTTGTGTTTCACTAACCTCATGAAAACTAAAATAGAATTCTAATGATTGCAATCATTAATTCAACTTCAAGGCATCTATATCACCTACATATGGCTTGATGCCAATCTTTACCTCTACCTAGAATGGTGTTTATGTCTTACTACATTCATTTGTCTCCTTTTTTTATTTCCCCACTTTAGGTTTCTCTTCACCTCCACCTTCTTCGTCTGAATTGGAGCTTAACTCTTTAAGTTTCTTTTTCTTCTTCTCTTCTACAGGTGTTCTCACCAAATTAACAACAATATTGTTCTTTTTATCGCCTTCAAGGTATTGTGCATGTGTATATGCCTCGTTAAAGTTCTTAGGTTTAAAAAGTGTCACTTGTCTCCTACGATGACTGTGAAAATCTCCCAAGTACTTAATAAGCACTTCAAGACTCTTAAGAGATATCCTTAATTGGATTCCTCTTTTTCATTTAACTCTGTAGTGAATTCCTACATTGTGTGTCCTTGTCTCTATCTATAGTAAAGTCAACTTGTTTGTTGTTCCTCCGTGTCAAAGCATGACCTTTTAGCTTCAAACAAGCAAAAAAAATTATGTGTTTCACTAACCTCATGTACACTAAATTAAAATTATAACATTACAATCATTAATTCAGCTTCAAGTAATCTATCTTACCTACATATGGCTTCATGTCAATCTTTGCCTCTGCCCTGAATGGTGTTTAGGTCTTATTGCATTCCTTTGTCTCCTTCTCTGATTTCCCCACTTTAGGTTTTTCATCACCTCCACCTTCTTTGTCTGAATTAGAGCTTAAATATTGAAGCTTCTTTTTCTTCTTCTCTTCTACCAATGTGCTCACCAAGTTAGTGATAGTAGTGTTCATCTAATTCACTCTATCTCCTTTCCGCAACAATATTGTTCTTCTTACCTCCTTCAAGTTATTGTGCATGTGCACAAGCATCATCAAAGATCTTAGGTTTGAAAAGCATCACTTTCCTCCTGAAGTGAATGTGAAAATGTCCCAAGTACTTAATAAACACTTCAAGACTCTTAGGATATATCCCTAACTAGATTCCTCTTTTTCATAACTATGTAGTGAACTCCTACATTATGTGTCCTTGTCTCTATCTAAGGTAAGGCCAATTTTTTTTTGTTCCTCCACCTAATGAATAGGATGGAATTATGACTTAATGATAACCTTAAACACCTCCTATTTTATCATTGGTGGTTCATTTCCTACTCTTCTAGCAATGGAATCGCCTTCCCACCATATCAAAGCATGACCTTCTAACTTCAAACGAGCAATGGAGATTCTTTGTGTTTCACTAACCTTGATCACACTAAAATAAACTTCTAATTATTGCAATCATTAACTCAACTTTGAGGCATCTATCTCATGTGCATATGGCTTGATGTCAAACTTTTCTTCTACTCTAAATGGTGTTTCAGTCTTACTACATTCCTTTTTCTCCTTCTCTGATTTCCCCACTTTAGGTTTTTCATCATCTCCACCTTCTTCTAAATTGGAGCTTAACTCTTGAAGATTATTTTTTCTTATCCTCTTGTACCAATGTGATCACCAAGTCAACAACAATATTGTTCATCTAAGCCACTCCCCATGTTGAGACATATCCATGGACATTCAATCCATCTAATTCTCCAAATAGGTTATCATGTGCTAGGTCTCACTGGTATATGTTTTATTACTCATGATCTCATCTTGATTTGTTTCTCTTCCTCATCTAGTACCAATTTCAAGGTTTAAGGGAATTAACTCTCAACCTTCTTGCATAAATTTTCTCAATGTGGCCAACATTCCCTACGGTCATGAAATACACTCTTACACTAATATGATTTGTAATCAAAGGCCAATGGCTAAATGATTCACCAACACTAACCTTAATGTGGAATAATATTTACTGTAAACATAACCAATTATGCATTAAAATTGACTATGGTTCTTTAACAAGTCTATGAATTGGATTAAACAATGCAACTACACATACACAAATAACACCAAAGATACCACAAAGAAACCCAACTTGGGAAACTATAGCTTCAAAATGGCTATCTTACTCAAGTTATTATTAATGGTTCTTTTTACCATTACAAATTTCTTTGCCTATAAATCTCTATTTTATTGGTGTGTAATGCAATAAAGTGAAAGAAGATTTGGTACACCACCTATAACATGAAGAAAATCTCCAAACTTAGTTGCATCAATGATGACATCACCACTACCTACAACCTATATCATTGAATTGTCACCAATAACCGCTTTCACTCCATTGTAATGATGTCTATAATTAGAAAGTAGGTATTCTCATTTGGTCATATTTCAATTAGCTCCAAAATCAGTGATCCGCTCTCACTAAATAGGAGGACCAAAATGTGGTGTAATATCAAGTGTGCACTATCAAAAGATCCAATGTTGTCATCAAAAAGGCCTTTAATGCCTACTATGGATCTTGCAAGCTCTTCAATTTTTTGAAGACAAGCCTAGGCAAGACAGATAGCCCTCCTTATGACAATAGTGGCATGACATTTTCTTCTTGGCTTATTGCAAGTATTCTCCTCTACCCCAGTCAAACTCAAATTTAAGAGGGGTCGAGACAACCTTTTGATGGGCTTGATCTCGAGGATTTACACATTCCTTAACAAATAAATGAATGTTGTATAATATTAGAGAAAAATACTCGATTGGTAAAGAGATATTATTCAAAACAATACTTAAGTTTTGAATCTGATTTGCATTTTCCTCATGCTTGAATATGTATGTGTTCATTTTTTTAAACCCTACAATATCCTCTTCCATTGTGTCGAAGTCACCCATCTTAAGGTTGGAAGGTTCATATTCAAGTTTGTTTCCCTAAATGGTATTCACGTTCGAAATAGATTTTTGAAACTATCCCATATTTTATTCACATCATCATCCTTGGTATTGTCACATACCCAACCCCCTCAATTGGCTCTAAAGGAGATGGGGTATATATTATTTTGTATACTTAATAAAGTTAGATCCCTTTGGTTCTTCCATTGCAATATTCTTTGAATCTAGCCTTGCTATGTGAGTCAAAGACCACATGCAACGCCCATTTAGCATTACATCGAGCCAAATCAAAAGATCTCTCATCGGACCATTAAGCCTATTCGATCATCGACCCTCCATGCTTGATCAAATGTTCCACTAAATCTTCAAAGGAGAGAGATCATCGACCCATTGAGCTCATGCAATGGATTGGCCATCAACCACTTTCAAAAAAAGCACACAATGCAAAGGAA
Organism: Picea engelmannii; assembly: GCA_009831015.1. NCBI lineage: Eukaryota > Viridiplantae > Streptophyta > Pinopsida > Pinales > Pinaceae > Picea > Picea engelmannii. The sequence continues at coordinate 142,462 of ML802936.1, forward strand.
AATGGGCTATTGGGCCTTTTTGAAAGATGACCATCGAACATCTTTTGAAAAGGTACTCAATCGAAGGCTAAGGCTCATCAAGCTTCTTCGAAATATGATCATTAGACCAATTTTTAAAGATAAGCCTAATGCAAAAAGGTAAAGGCCATTAGGCCTCTTTGAAAGATAGTCCCTCGAGCATTTTTTGAAGATGTGCCCGATGGAAAAAGGTAAAGGCCATCAGACCTTATTTGAAGTCAATACTTCGAACTTGCACAAAAAGGGCTTCGAGCCTAAGATGAAAAACACTTTGAACTTAAGCCCCAAAAACAAGCATTGACCCACTTCAAAGATAACACTTCAAAGTAAAATAAAAAGGGCTTTCAGGCCCATTCGAAGAACACTTCGAACTCTAAACAAAGAGGACCCAAACTTAGAAATAGAAAGTTCCACATGGTTCAAAAGACCTTCTCAAAGTTAAGTTGGTGTTTGGCCTTCAACCATGCCAACATGTTGTTGTTGATTGCAGCTTCATGAGACATTCTCCAGGTCGTTCTCCTATGGACTGAGTTGAGACGATCTGTGAGAAAGCCCATGTGATGGGTGTGTCATACTCCTTTGGACTGAGTTGAGATGACGTGTGTGGTCTCTTGTCGTTCTCCTCTGGACTGAGTTGAGACGACTTGAGATAGTCTCATGTTAGACTCCTATGGACTTAGTTGAGTCGAATTGAGATGGCTCTCCAGATGGTACTCCTATGGACTTAGTTGAGTTGATCTGTTGAGAGTGACATCCATGTGGTTGAGAACAAGTGGATGTGTCCCTAGTGGCAGAGCACTAGAGGATGTGTGGATCCCTTGCTATATTGTCTAAGAGTAAGATTATTGTGTAACCCTAATTTTGTATTGTGAAGGGTACAAGTCGGCCCCACCATGTAAAGATAATTAATATTGTGTAAAGAATAATTATATTATTGAGTTATAGAAGTCGACCCTATTGTGCCAATAGACACATCTATTCGATGTGCTAGGTATTGTATAAATTAGAGAGTTAGATCCCCATTGTGGATCACTCACTAATACACACTCAACACATGGTCTGAAATTGAAGAGTAGTAATTTAGGGCACACTTTTCTAGGTGACATCTTTCTCAGTCATAGAAGCACCCTCTTGTGTACTTTAGGGTTTGTGGTGTGGAGGATCTTCTCTTGGCAATATAGAAAATGATTGTTGGGATTTTCCCTTGGTTGAGAAGGGTTTTCCCAGGATAATTTATGGTGTCTTGTGCATAGTTATTCTTCTTGTGATCTTGGTTTACTGCAGCTAGTGTTTTGTTGCTGCAGTGTTTATAGTTCAAGTTCATGCCAAAACAGAAATAAAATACATGTGCTTGAGAATCATCAAAATTCAACATGGTATTACAGCAATGTTCTTGAAGAAGACCTATTGCACAGTCAATGAAGGAAGGTCGTAAAGGCTGCTAGACCCCTGTCGTTGGTGTAAGGAAAAGGAAAGACCCCTGTGGTGGAGTTTAGGAACGGTCGCAGGCCTATAAGCCTTGGTCGATTCTTGATTAGGGTCTTATGAAGGAGACCACAACATAGAGAAGCCTATCTAAGGCTGCCCCGGCTAGAAGGAACCCTAAACCACAAACTTAACCAGAGATTTAACCCATCCCCTAACAAAATTGTAGACCGAATTGTTTAGGAAGATCTGAAGCAGTCCTATAGTATTTCTGAGGCCTATTCTGTGGCAAAATTAAGGCTATGACAACAAGAACCTGAGGCAGTTTTAAAGTGACTTCTGAAGCAGATTCTGAGATATTTTTTGAAGCATTTAGGCCAAATATGAAGTGAACTCCAGACCTGTTCTGAGGCTAATTTTTGGACAATAGTGAGGCCAAGTTTCAGACCAGGATAAGGTGAATTCCTGAGGGAAGAAGGTTGAGCTAGAGGCTTGTTCTGTGGCAGTCCTGAGACTAATTCTGAAATAGATCTGAAGCATCTACAACAAATTTTCTGGAGCTAATTTTTAAAAGTTTTCAGAACTGTTTGATGAAATTTTTGAACTGGTTTTGAGGTCTGTCTTAAAGCATTTCATAGGTCTGTCATGGGGGTTTTCAAGTGAAGTTTAAAGATGAAGTTTGGACCCAAGCAAATATTGAGGAGCAGCTAGGCCAAGCTTGATATCTATCTTGGGCACAAGCTTTAGGTTTGCTACAAGAAGTATATCTAAATCTAAGTTTGAAGAAATTTTAGTTTTTGAAGTAAATTTCTGAAAACTTGTTTCAAGAATGATCCTTGACGTAACTTTTGAGTGTGGGCTATAAGTGCACCTTATTCAAGCTCTAGTGGATGTCAAGGAGACTAGACTTGCAACTAGTGATGTGAAAGGTTTCAAGCCCTTGTCACTATGTGAATCATTGTGCTTTGTGGAAGAAAGGAAAGCAACTTTAGCCACCTCAAAAGAAGTCAAGGAATGAAAGAAAGAACAATGAGGAGTCCTTCTATATCTGAGCTTTCTCAGAAGGACCAAAAGCAAGAATTGAGTGTGATTGTAGACTAAAGTAAGCTTTGTAATACATTCCTTATTTGATTTTCATCTTTACTCTATAGTATCTTGCATTTGATAATGAAGGGCCATGATCCCTGGTACGGGAGTCCATTTTTTCTTGGTTGGTTATTATCTTAGTGTAGAAGGCCATTTTGGTTGTTATCCCTATGGGAGGCCATCTTGGTTATTATCCTAGTACGGAAGGCCAGATTTCATTATTGAAGGGCCATGATCCCTGGTACGAGAGTCCAATTTTTCTTGGTTGGTTATTATCCTAGTACAAGAGGCCATTTTGGTTGTTATCCCTATGAGAGGCCATCTTGGTTATTATCCTAATACGGGAGGCCAGTTTCCTTGCTTAGCAAAGTACCGTAGAGGTAGTAGAGGACTTGAGAAGACATGGGATGTCTCCAGTATATCAACACAGGAAAATGATGATGTCACAATTTCCTCCAGGACAAATTTTTATCCTCCCGACTTCAGAGGGTGTCACTTGACTCAGAGGGAGTCAAACTATTTGAGAAGAAAGTAGAGCTAGCAGAATTTATGGGGTACAGTGAATCTTCAAAGGCATACCAGATCTACATCCCTGGTCAAAGACAAATCGAGGTTAGCAGAGATGTCACCTTTGAGGAAGAGATAGCCTTCCGAAGATCCAGAGAATCTCAGATGGAGATTGACAGTGAGAAGAAAGAAGAGACAATACCTTCTCCCCCCTCACTAGTTCAGAGGGAGACAGTTATTGATCCAGTTGATCCAGTTGATCCCGTAGCTCCAGTTGATGTTCCTAGAGACATTGCAGTAGGCTAGAAGAGGCTTGCATGGGCTCGACAAACTCTGTAGGAGGCGGAGGGACATGCATCTCCTTGTGGCACATTCTGAGAGAGAAAGAGACAACATAGATTTTGAAGCTATGTTTCAGCTGTGAGCCACATCATCGATATTGAACCTTCTTGTCATGGAGAAGCAACAGGTCAATAGGTTTGGCAAGATGCCATGATCGAAGAGTATCATTCCATCATGAAGAATGATGTGTGGGATATTGTTCTGAGACCAAAAGGGAAGTCTGTAGTGACTTCCAAGTGGATCTATAAGATGAAACATGCAGCCGATGGAAGTGTCGAGAAATACAAAGCGAGATTTGTGGCTAGAGGATTCTCTTAGGTGGAGGGAATAGATTATGAGGAGACATTTGCTCATGTTTCCCGATACACTTCCATCCGTACGATTATTTCTCTTGCAGCATCCATGGGTTAGAGACTACATCAGATGGATGTGAAGACAACCTTTCTCAATGGAGAGATTGAGGAAGAAGTTTACATCGAGCAGTCAAATGGATTCATGATACATGAGGAGTCTCATGTGTGCAGGTTGAAGAAATTCTTGTATGAACTAAAGCAGACACCCCATGCATTGTATGAGAAGATTGTTGGATACTTGATGAGTTTAGGCTTTAGCAAGAGTGTTGTTGATCCAAACCTATACTACAACATTGTTGGTGACGAGTGCCTGATTTTGGTCCTATATGGTTCAGAAAGTCTTATTGTTGAATGAAAGCGTGCATTGGCTTCTGAATTTGAGATGAAGGACCTTGGTATGATGCATTACTTCTTGGGACTAAAAGTGTGGCAAAGGACTGATGAGATTTTCCTGAGTAAAGGGAAATACACAGTTGAGATATTGAAGAAATTTGAGATCACAGATTGCAGATCCATGCCTACACCAATGGTGATGAATTTGAAGAAAATGAACGAGGCTTCTTCTGATTCAGACGGGATTGATCCACATCTTTACAGACAATTGATTGGATCATTGATATATCTAGTTAACACCAGACCTAATAAATGCTATGCAATGAGTGTACTTAGTCATTTTATGAGTCAATCGAGACAGACACACTGGATGGCAGCGAAGCATGTGATGAGATATTTACGAGGCACAATTGGTTATGGACTAAGATATGCCTCCGGTGTAGACATGAGATCGCAGGGATATGCCGATGCAAATTGGAAAAGGAATTGAACCGAAAGATCTCCTTCAGTTGTTTTTTTACTTTGAGATCTGCCATGGTTTCCTGGTGCAGCAGGAAACGAATTTATGTGGCTTTGAGTACCGCATAAGAAGAGTACATTGCATTATGTGTGGCAGTCTGCGAAGCAGAGTGGCTTCGCAAGCTCCTTGCAGACTTAGTTGGACATGAGATGGATTCCACCGTTATCCATTGCGATAACCAGAGTTGTGTGAAGCTCTCAGAGAATCTTGTGTTTCACGATAAATCGAAACACATTGAGATCAAATACCATTACATCAGAGATATGGTGCAGATGAAAGCAATACACGTGTAGTACCTTTCTACACATGAGAAGGTTGCAGATGTCTTCACCAAACCACTTGCCAGGACGAAGTTCGAATACTTTTGTGAGAAACTTGGCTTGGTGGAGAATGTCTCCCTAGTTGAGAGGGAGTGTTGTTGATTGCAGCTTCATGAGACATTCTCCAGGTCATTCTCCTCTGGACTGAGTTGAGAAGATCTGTGAGAAATCCCATGTGATGGGTGTGTCATACTCCTCTGGACTGAGTTGAGATGACATGTGTGGTCTCTTGTCATGCTCCTCTAGACTGAGTTGAGACGACTTGAGATAGTCTCATGTTAGACTCCTATGGACTTAATTGAGTCGACTTGAGATGGCTCTCCAGATGGTACTCCTATGGACTTAGTTGAGTTGATCTATTGAGAGTGACGTCCTTGTGTCTGAGCACAGGTGGACATGTCCCTAGTGGCAGAGCACTAGATGATGTGTGAATCCCTTGTTATATTGTTTAAGAGTAAGATTATTGTGTAACCCTAATTTTGTATTGTGAAGGGTACAAGTCAACCCCACCATGTAAAGATAATTAATATTGAGTAAAGATTAATTATATTGAGTTATAGAAGTCGGCCCTATTGTGCCAATAGACACATCTATTTGATGTGCTAGGTCTTGTATAAATTAGAGAGTTAGATCCCCATTGTGGATCACTCACTAATACACACTCAACGCATGGTCTGAAATTGAAGAGTTGTAATTTAGGGTGGACTTTTCTAGGTGCCATCTTTCTCAGTCATAGAAGCACCCTCTTGTGTGCTCTAGGGTTTGTGGTGTGGAGGATATTCTCATGGAAATATAGCAAAGGATTGATGGGTTTCTCCCTTGGTTGAGAAGGGTTTTCCCAAGATAATTTATGGTGTCTTGTGCATGGTTATTGTTCTTGTGATCTTGGTTTACTGCAGTTAGTGTTTTGTTGTTGCGTTGTTTATAGTTCAAGTTCATGCTAAAACAGAAATAAAATACATGTGCTTGAGAAATCATCAAAATTCAACACATGCAAGGGTACTTTAAATAGAATATGGCCATCCCCACTCAAGTTTGAATGCATAACAAAATATCGAAATGCCTAGCATAAATTCAAACTCAAATATCTCTAAGGCAATTCAAATACAAATGCATACATCTAAATCATGCATCAAAGCTAAGCATGCAAGCATCACATAACCATGCATCCTATTTCCAAATTCATACATAAGCAACATATAAGTTTAACATCAAAATTATAACAGGGAATTTTGAACAAAGATGGAATACTTATCTTCTTAACAAGATGGTGCAAGGACATTAGTTGCTTGTGAGAAATTTTCCTCCCAATCATAGGCATCTACTGTAAATCCCACCCCCAAATAGGGCTCTAATTCCACTGGGGTGAAGGAACCTACACAAGGACTCTCAAGTCTCTTCCAAACCCAATTGCTCTCAAGTTTAGCCAATTGCTCACCACAACAACTCTCTAGGCAATGCTTCCAACCAACTCAACCATGGCACTCCCACTACCCCACAAAATTAATGGAAGATATTTCCCTTCTTTGCTCAAGAGTGCCTCATGAATCCTACCATGTCCAATGCTCTTCAATGTGTGTAGGAGTCCAATCTGTTGTATGTCTTCATAAAAACCCAGTGTAGTTAATTCTTGGCTCTTGAGCACTCAATAAAAAACAATCTACAAGGAAATGGGGGTGGTTTCCTATCAACCCAACCTTTATTCTCCTTTGTAGCATTCTATCTCTCTTCTCGAGTTCTCAATCTTCACTTCCTCAACGCTATTCGGTCACTTACAAGTTCAAATATCAATTCCTAGCATGAGAATGCAACTCCGTGACTTTAGAGGTGTGTGGATATGGAGAACGGTTCAAATGGTGGATAGCACAAATGATAATAGAGTTCGAATGAGAGTGAAATAAATGAATGGGGGAGTCTATTCAAATTTACATGAAGAAAGAGTGCACAAGAATAAAGATTGTTCAAATTTCCATGAGGTTGGAATTCCTATGGGGATGGAGTCTCTTACACTCCTCATGCTTGTACTCAACCCACACGCTCTCATAACCAGGGGGGAGGTGGACTTTCATGCCAACCACCTTATGCATTCAATGATTGGTTATTGAGATTTTATTAATGCATATGACATTTAAGGAAAAAGGTAAAAGTTATGAAACTCAAGCTCTTAAGATTATTTGTCAATCTGGATTTATGAGGGAACAAAATGAAACACAAAAATAGGACAGAAACACAGAGATATAGTAATATTCAATTTCTATTAAAGAATGAAATATGCAGAGACTGTAAAAGAAAATACAGAGTGAAGTGAACACTCTAGAATGGTGGTAGCTTATCTTTGAGAAAAAATGTGACGGCTATGCACATTCGCAAGAAGATGATTATAATGAGGCTCAAAAGGCCCTTTTATCATAAAGCTTAAATGAGAAAACCCTAAACATCCAAAAACCTAACCCCGGTAGATGAAACACCAAAAGGTTTGTGGGCCCTGATGGGGTTAGTTGATACGTCAACTTCCCAAGGGTAGAACTTTTGCATACGATCTTCGTTTCGGGTGCTCGGTACCTCGTCAGAAAGGTCTAGCCAAGAAGTACACATTTTGTTAAGCTAGCATTTTCCATTGGATACATTTTAGGCGTTGTCAAGCCAAAAAAAACGTTGTTTAGGGCCTCAACACAGCCCCGAAAGTTTGGGACCCGAAAAAACGTAGAAAAACTACAAAGATGGAAACTGTAATTTGAGCCAGTGGAATAGGTGGGTGGCCACCAATGTCCACCTGGATCAATCCTCCCCCCTTAGGAAGAAATGGTTTCCATTGCATTGAGTGCCCCCATCAAATGGGGTAACTTCTGTTGAACTTGATGCTTGGTGAGCCACTTGCCTTGGTGCAATAGTTGCAATGCTTTGACAACCCGATAGATTTGGATCTCATGTTGGCGAGTGCCTTTAACCTATGTGTCCCTGATCCGATCAATGGTTTTTTGTTCCATGCAGTCAGGGTTGAAATCTGTAGGTGTCAACTGCTCTACCACTTTTGATGTGTCCAATAGTGGTGGAAAATATGGCCAAAGGAGGTCCACATTGAATATTGGGTGCAAGCGAAGGAAGGGGGAAATACTTAACTCAAAAGCATTGTCACCCACAACCTTGGTGATGGTGTAAGGTCCATAGAGAAGTGGACGCAGCATATGATGAGGTCTCGTAAGACGCTCTTTCTGCAAATGCAACCACACCTTATCTCCCACCTGAAACTTGTGGGGAACCAGGTGTTGGTGATGGCGTTGGTTGTACTTAACATTGGATTTCTACAAAATATCATGGACCTATTAGCAGATGTGCTTAATCCATTCAATGAATTTTGTGGCCTTGTCAACCTAAGATTGAGCATGGAAAGATTTTTCCTGTGCAAATGCAAGGGGCAGTGCTACATCAATGGATCCCAATGGTTGAAATCCTAGGCCCACATAAAAAGGGTTGTAGTTGGTTGAGCTATGGAGGGATCTATTGTAGTTGTGTTGGAGATAAGGAAAGCTCTCATCCCATGTGTGTGGATGTTTGGAGTTGTACATGCGCAAGATATGTACAAGCATCCTATTGTCGACCTTTGTCTGTCCATCAGCTTGTGGAAGGTAGTGGATTTGGTGAGCTTGGTGTCCAACAACGACCAGAGGCTCGACCAAAATGTACTCAAGAATTTGTTGTCCTGATCTGATTTGATGGTATGTAGTAGCCCAAAGTGTACCCATGCATGCTCGAAGAAAATCTTGGCACTGGCCTCGGCTATGATACTCTTCTTGCAAGCAATCAGAATGGCCATCTTATAGAATCGATCAATAACCACGAACACACAATCATTTTCATGCTTGGTGGAGGGGAGACCTGACATACAGTCTATCGAGATGGATTCATAGGGCCCATTGAGAGTAGGAAAAGGAGTGTACATTCCTTATTTTTTAATGGTTGGCTTGGCAATGTAGGATTTGATATACTTACTAACATCTTGTCGAAGCTTCGGCCAATAGAAATACTTATGTAGTACTGCCACTATCTTCTCCGCATCAAAGTGTCTTGCCACTCGACTGTAATGGGATTCCCAAATTAGCTTCACATGCTCGCTTGAAGGAACACAAAAATGACCCAGATGGCATAGCAATCCATCCTGAAGATGGAATTCAACAACGGCCATGCTTGTTCCCAACATATGGTAGGTCGTAGCAAAGTCAGGATCGTTGTCATAGAGTTAGGACCACCTGGAGGTCTCATGCCCGCAAGAATCAAGCACCATGGTTAGTGTTGCAACTAGAGGTTCACTGAGGCAGTCAGCGACGTGATTGGTGCTCCCTTTTTTATACTTAATGTTGAGATGAAACTACTGCAAGTGTGTGGACCACTTTTGATGGCAGTCATTCTGCAATTTGTCTTGTGTTTGCATGAACTATAGAGGCATGTGATATGTATGGATGATTGTCTCCTTCCCTAGAATGTAATGCTTCCATTGGTGGCATACTTGTATGATGGAATACATTTCTTTGTCATGGGTGGGATACTTACGGACGACGTCTAAGAGTGTCTCACTATGATAGGCCATTGGATGACCATGATGAGTGAGAATGGAACCAACAACATAATCAGAAGCATCTGTCTCAATCTCAAATGGTTGTTGCAGATCGAGTAAGGTGAGCATCGAGGTTGAGCATGAGTGATGTTTCAGATCATCAAAGGATTTTTGTTGTGATCTTCCCCACACAAATTTGGCTTTGCAACCACCTTTGGTCACTTGGCTGAGAGCCATGCGATATGGAAGAAGCCCAACATAAACCTGTGACAGAAGTTGGCAAGGCCTAAGAAACTTTTAAGCTTGGTTAGTGTTGTTAGGATTGGCTAGTCACGAATGACTTGGATCTTGACTAGATCGACATGCACGCCATGCTCATCTACAATGTATCTAAGGTATTGGATCTCATTCATGTTGAAGGAGTATTTCTCTAAGTTAGATATAGCTTGTGTTGCCGCAAAGTGTGGAGGACCTATAGAATGTGCTGCAAGTATTCTGCCCAACTCTTACTAAAGACAAAGATGTCATCCAAATATACAACCACAAAGGAATTGGTGAAGGGATGCAAGATGTTGTCCATCAACCTCATGAAAGTTGTTGGGGCATTCATCAAGCCAAAGAGCATGACAAAAGACCTTTTTTAGATTTGAAGTAGTCTTCCATACATCAGTTTGTTCTATGGGGACCTGGTGGTAGTCGAACTTTAGATCAATCTTACTAAAGTATTTGGCCCCCTTAAGTTGGTCGAGAAAGTCGTCAATTTGGGGAATTGGGTATCGGTTCCTGACTATAATTTTTTTCAAAGCTCTATAATCAATACAGAGTTGTCATGTCACATCTTTCTTCTATACAAACACGATTGGGCTTCCACAGGATGAGGACTTTGTCAAATGCGCCCTTTTTGGAGCAACTCTTAAATCTAGTGCTTGATTTCCTCATTTTCCAAAAGAGAGTGTCGATACACTGGCCCAGTAGGCAAAGGCGTACCAAGGGTCATCTCAATTGAATGCTTGACCTGATAGTGTAGAGGCACCCTGATAGGTGAGGTGAAGATATCCTGGTATTCTTCCACAACTTTGTCCACTTGTTTATGTTGTGTAGAGAGGTCATTTGCAGAGGCCATGAATGTGGTCACGACCTTCCATTCACTCTAAGAGAGAATCATGAAGAGGATAAATTTCCTAGTCTAGGAGATGACCTTCCTGCACTGCTTAGCTAAGACCAAAGAAATTGCAGTAGGTGGAGCTACCTAGAGTATCATGTACAATTCTCTACCTATAGTAACAATGATACTACGAGGTCTAAACTCATATACAACATGATGTTTCCACATATATGGTTGTCTTAAAAGAACATCACAAACTCCAAGTGGGGCAAGATGACACAATACCTCATCATTGAAGGGCTTGATGCCATAAGGCAGACGACATTGTTGGTTGATGCGGAGATCTCGTCCTTGGTTGAGCCACCCGATGTTGTACAGTTGTGGATGCGATGTTGTCGGAAACTCCAATCGCTCGACGACCTCTGCTGAGATGAGGTTCTTTTGGCTTCCGCTATCAACAATGAAATTTAGAGGAGCACCCTTCACCCAATCTGTGAGTGAAAAAGGTGCTCACTTTCCTCCAACTCTTTTGGTTCGTTTGGTTGGATCTTGGTGGTAGCGACTATGGCATTGGGTTATGCATCAATTATATGCTTCTCCTTGTCAAGCTTTGAATTAGAGTTAAAGCATGTATCTGACTTTGAGGCTTTCAGCTCGACCACCAATGATTGCCTCGAGCAACAATCATCGGTGTTGTGCCAGGGGATTTTATGGAACTCGCATCACTTGCCAATGTATTTCTTCATCTTCTCATTACCCTTCTTTGTTTGTGGCTTAGACTGGTTGTCCTGAGGTTGTCCATCCTTGCTTTGTCCTTTGTTTTGTGTGTTGGAGTTGCCTTTGCCCAGTGTCTGTTGTGATGCATTTGCAGATCCAAACTCCTGCTTATTCCCTTGCTTAAATTTTTGCTCGATTTTGATAACATATCAATAAGAAGTTCCCAACAACGAGATGTCCAAAAACTCCATTTATGTTTTGATGTACTTATGTAGTCCCCCATGGTATTTTAGAACCAGATGTTGTTTGAAGTCTCTTATACCCAGCGTGGTGCACAAAGTATGGAAGGTATTTGTGAACTCTGGCACTGTTTGGTCCCTCTCCTGATGCAGTGTGGCCCATCTCGTGTATTGGTCGTCATAGTTTCCAACATGGTAATATCGTTCCTTGAAGTTATCCATAAAAGAGTCTCAAGTGGGCTAGGCCCCAAATATTCCAAACTCTGTGGAGTTTTTCTCACAGTAAGTCTCCCACCAATGTTTAACATGGGGATTAGCCTTAAGGAGCACAAAGGTGATATTTTCCCTATTGGAAAAATTGTGAACAGAGAAATAACCTTCTAGTATATTTAACCACTTTTTCAAAGCATCTGCATCTATTTGACCTTCAAATATGAGAATATCAAAATTAACTTGTACCTTGAAGTGGGCGGCACCTCCAAAGTGGTCACAAAGGATTTGGGCAAAATTATCCATCATCTTGTTCCTCTATTGTGGGAGGACTTCCGCGAGCAACAAATTTAAAGGATCTCCTTCTCCCTCGTCTCTCTTTTCCTCCACCATGGGCGACCGTTGGGGTCGGTGATGATGGTCTTCCAAAGGCTCGACTAGTTCGATTCTGGATGCCTTATACCCTGACCTCATTGGGGACATGCACAGAGAAATAGATAAGAGCAAACCGCCCTAATACCACTAATCTGAATTTATAAGTGAACGAAATAAAACACAGAAATATGACAAAAACACAGAGATACAATAATACTCAATTTCTATTAAAGAATGAAATATGCAGATATTGTAAAAGAAAATACATAGTGAAATGAACTTGCTAGAAATGTGGTAGCTTATCTCTAAAAATATATGTGACGGCTATACACATTCGCAAGAAAATGATTACAATGAGGCTCAAAAGGCCCTTTTAACATAAAACATAAATGATAAAACTCTAAACATCCAAAACCCTAATCCCAAGAGATGAAACACCAAAAGGTTTGTGGGCCCCAATGGGAGTAGTTGATACGTCAACTTCTCGAGGGCGCAACTTTTGCGTACGATCTCTATTTGGGGTTGCTTGGTACCTCATCGAAAATGTCTAATCGAGGAGTATGCATTCCATTTGGCCTAGCATCTATCGTCGACTACATGCTAAGCACTGTTGAGCCAAAAAAAATGTCGTTTAAGGCCTCAAAATGGCTCTAGAAGTTTGGGACCCGAAAAACTGTAGAAAATTTGTCAAAATGGAAACTACATTTTGAGCCAGTGGAATAAGTGGACGGGCACCAATGTCCACCTGGATCATAACTCTATTTCATCTTCCCCTCTAGTGGACTCATAGTGTCTCTCATGGTCACCATAGACAACCTTGGACCTTTATATTAATTTTTCAAAATAATATATTATATCTTGAAAATACCATGGCAAGTCTACCTCGTGGTATATAAAAAGCATATTTACCGCAATTGCATACATAGACATTCACTAGTCGAACCTTGGCCTTGAGCTCCACCCTAGGAATTCATACAATATGTTTACATCATTTACACATAGTGTCATTTTATCTAAAGCTCATATGACTTGACTCTTCTCATTATAAACATTTATCTTTAATTTGATCCAAAACATCCAAGGCATGGTATGATGAATGAGATCAAGCTTGACAGAAAGCGTGATCAACACAAAATCTTCATCCTTCTTCAAACATACAAGGTCATCATTGTCATCATCCTAAACAGGGACCAACGTCGCCAAGCACATCCATCCATGGATCTTTGCTTCAAATTAGAGTAGTGATTTGATCCACTCAATAATGATAGTTGGCTCCATTAAGATAGTGAAACAACTTTAAATACAGAGGCTCAATAGCAACAAAATGAAGGCTCCTTATGGAATGAAAACTTCATAAATTTGTTTTTATATGTACAAATGATACAAAACCCTAAGTAACCTTAGGAATGAAGCTTTTGGCTTTAAAGAAGGGTGAGAAGTGGTAAAAAACACCCTAGAAAGAAGGCACAACCCTAGATTAGAGTTTATATCTCTAGAATCCCTAGAACAAATGATCCAAGAAAACCCTAGTTCCACGTTGTAAAAAAAAAGCCACTAGCCAATAGTTTTCGTATCAGCAAAAAGAATTGAAGAGTAAAATTCACCTTGCTTTGATACCATATTGAGATTCATAAATGAAAGTAGGGAATCGAAAGAACCAAAATAAACAAAATTCTGTAGTAACTCAATCACAAGTGTGCTAGAGGGACATATTGATAATGCACTAGAGAGAGGATGCCCAAGTACAAGTGTGTGGCACAAAAAATGTACAAGTCCACATTTAAAATAGAAATGTCAAGTAGAAGAATACACCAAAGAGGGTTATCAGGCCTATGTGTCAAATTTGACTAGGTAAACCTTAACTATACCTAATACTACAATAAAAGAATAAAGAATATGGGCTTAGCCATAATTACAAGTACATAATGACATATAAATGCATTGTGGTCACATATTAATTACAAGTACATATTGATATATAGAAATGCATTGTGGCCACATGTTACACCAAGAATTCCAACAGTTGTTACCTTGAATTTTGTATTTAAGTAGTCAAATATCCAACTTTTTTAAACACTTCTATAAAATCTGATGGGTTGTTTATTGCCTATTGGCTAAATTTTAATAGGTTCACGAAAAATAAATTTGCCTACTAAAAAGAGACTACTGAAAATACTACCAAATTTGGAAATAAGAACACACTGTAATCACCATATTATACATTATATATACTCTTGAAAAAACAGTTCTCTCCAATGCTAAACAGTTATATTCAAGTGCCTGCAGGTGCGTTGATAGATTGCTGATTAGTGAAAATGTAGCATAAAACTGTTAGTCTTTCATTAATTTCTATTGGTGAATGATATTTACAATGATCCAAGGAAGCATAGAAAAACTAATTACTAACCTTTAGTCTTTAAATTATATTCAGAAAGAACTTCTATCGTGTTTTCTTAGCAATTACAAACATTAATGATATCCCCTTCAATTATTTACATTTGAATTTTATCCAGAAAGAAATTTAACCTTTGAAAATATTGAACAAACTCCTCTAGCTCCACTGAGCTTTAACTTTTATATCTCAGCTCTAAACAAGGGAAACTGCATTTAACTTGTGTCCACTTCTGCTTCTAACTAGTAAATTATTCTTGAATTCTGTTGTCAGCACACTTTGCCAAGGGGGCCAATAACAAATTACTGTCAGATCTCCGATTGATCCAGATCAACCTTTTACTTGTAAGCCAAATCTTCAGAATGTACTAAATGAATGGTGTGTTATAATCACACAATTATGAACCAATCATGAGAAATTGAATTTAGTTGTACAAAGTACAGAATTGCAATGCATAAACACAAGCTTTCTTGTACAGAGTTGTCCAAAGAGATTGATACAAGGACAATTTTCCAGTGGCTGCACGGACAGGTAATCCTGGACAGCAGGTTAGAATATTCTAATTTCTAGCAATGCATTTCTGCAACTTCACCAAGGCCTGTCTAAACCCCCACCACGAAGGCGTCTTGCCAGTTGCAAGTCTCTGGCCACTGAAATAGCAAGAACATAAAATTCACTGGGTGGTCAGTCTATGTGACGAAGACGATATAACATTTTAATGTCTACAAAAAAATATCATCTTGACCATGCAAAAATACCGCTAAACTTTTTTAGTTAAACAAAGTTGAAAATACATGCTGTGCAATAGCATCATGCATCATGTTAGAGCAAACTGGAGCAAGTCGGATATTTACCCTGTCATCAATTATGCACAAAGAATATAAAAATGAATATGTTCATAGCAGTGTTTTAAAAACCGGCAAACCAGAACCGGAACTGGCCGGTTTTACCAGTTTGATGGCTGACCGGTTCAAACCGGCCAATAAACCGAACCGATCAGCCAGTTTATGACGGAACCGACCGGTTCGGTCCCTAAAACCTAAACCCCCCTAAAAGCTAAAACCTAAGATCCCCTAAACCCTAATTCTAGTCTATAAGACACTCTCACTCCCCTCTAAGTGTCTCACACCTCTCTTAATCAGCATTTGGGAGCATTTAGATGATGAGTCTGAGACCGAGTTCAAGTCCGAGTCAGAGACAAAGGATGATGCCGAAGGCGAGGATGCTCATGCCATTTCTACTTCTAGCAATAGTGATGATTGATCGTTGATCATGTTGATCAATGAGATAGGGACTTGTAGTCTTGACTCTTGTTAGTATGCTATTTGATGTTGTAGAGGCCATTTAGAGCCTCCTTGATTATGTATTTATGTTCTGATCTCTAGATATGTATTGCACTTGGTGTCGTTTTGATATATTCATGGGCATACTTTGGATATGTTGTCTCTAATTGTTTCTAATGCTTTGGAAACATGATTTAAAATCTTAAAAATATATATATTTTTTGTTAAAATTTAAAACGGTTCATTGAAACAGGTTCGACCGGTTCATTACCAGTTCTGGTTCCGGTTCCGATTCTTGTTGGACCCTCAACCGGTTCCAGTTCCGGTTTTTAAAACTATGGTTCATAGTGCATCACTGTAATCAGCAAATATAAATAGGAAATTGACCCAAAAACTTTCCTTTAACAAGACAAGCAACCAACTTATAAACGGAAATAGAAAATACATGGAAATGGCTGTAAAAGGACTCGAATCTCCTTGGCTTCCTCTCTATAACTAACATCACACTAAATTGTGATAAGGAGATTGTCTTCTGCTTACTCATGATTTTGTACCATATGCAATCTTGTGTAATTTATTCCTCAGTTTCACAAAAAGGAGAAAAATGGACATTCAACCAATAGTACTGATAGAAGATAGGATAGCATGCACTCGGGGAATAAAAAGGAAACAGAAAAATAGGAGCTAGCTGTTGTGAAATGGAAATCCCAGCTCTAATTAACTACTCCTGCATCTGTTGGAAGTTCAGCAAAGAATACAAGAGAAAAGCAAGGACAGGAATATGAATCAATGGAATGGAAAATATGAGCTGCGGTTGAGAATGAACAGAGTATGACAAATGATGTTTTATACATAGCTTCCATACTTGCAACTATATCTCATGAGTTACTTGTGAGCATGCCTAATATGGTTGGCACTGGGAAGAGTAATTGGTTTCTTGGCCAGCTCAATTTGACCAAGTATTGGCTAGTCAATGCTCACCATACACAAGGATTCTTGGTAAGTATTCTCTGCTTCTTGGCCTCCTCACATTGAGCAAATATTGGATAGTCATTGCTCACCATACACACAAGAAGTCTTGGCAAGTATTCTCCCAGCATGCCGAGTGATTTTCATGCATTAAAAGTGATTTTTGTTGCATTATTTCATATTGTTGAAATATTTTAACTGCAAAGTATTATTCTACTTATTATTGAGTTACTATCTTATAGATCAATCCCCTTTTGTGGATTGATCATGTCGGGACTTCTGTATGACCAAATCCCCTTTTGTGGATTGGTCAAACCCTAATTATATGATGCTAATTGAGAAGTCGGCCCCTACGGCTAATTAAAGTGGTTTTAGCCACTAAGTGAAGAAGTCGGCCCTACTTGATGAAGAGACACAACCCTAGTACTCCCCGGCTAGTATAAATAAGAGAGTCTAGTGCCTCATTCACTCACTCACTCAAGTCACTCATCTAGTGCGCAAGTTTGAAGGAAGTTGCAGTTGTCAGAAGAAGGAAGAGAGAGGCGCATTGCTCAGTCTTGGATATTCTCTAGTGTTTGGTTTATTATCTTGGCATTGTATTGGCAATCTATATTAAGGAAGTTTTTGTTGGGTTTTCTCACCCATGAAGGTTTCCCAGGATAAATGTTGTGGACCTTGTGATTATGTTTCTTTCAGTGATCCTACTTATGTTATTATTGTCTAGTAAATTGAAAAGAACTTAATAGTAGCTCTAAAATTTAACATGGTATCAGAGCTTGACTGAATAGAGCACCTTTCACTAGGTAACCAAAAACGTCATTGTTGTCATACAAGAAAATTAGTGATTTTTGTTGGAAGAGAATTCCAACCTAAAAACTATCTAGGGAAGTGTGCCCTAGCCTAGCGAACTCATTGGCAGTTTGAGCGCACCTTTTCAATGGCCAGAGCCTCCGAAAAGTGAAACCCTAGTTTTCACTAGTACCAGAAAACCAAGAAACCAAAACCTGTACCAAAAGTACCAGTCCATATTTGCACAGGCCCAGTTTCAAGGGGTAAAATTTGGATTTTCTAAAAACAGACTGCACCAGCCTACTCGCCTCAGCCAAGCGCACCTCCTGGTAAGTTCAGATTTAATTTCTGAGCACTTTCAATTTTTGGTCATTTTCCCAGCTCCAAGTCAAGATGTCTGCAAGCACCAAGCTTGTTGACAAGTTAGAAGGTGTGGATAACTTCAGTGCCTAGAAGTATAGGATTGCACTCATTCTTGAAGAGAATGACCTTGCAAGATTCATCAAGGAAAATGTACCAGAACCTGCAGATGCTATAACTAAAGAAAAGTACCAGAAGGATATGGTTAGGGACAAAACAATCATTGTAGACTCTATTAAAGACCACTTGATCTCTCAAGTGTTTTCTAAGAATACTCCAAAATAAATGTTTGATGCCCTAACCAAGATGTATGAAGGAAGAAATATCAATCAGAGGATGAATCTGAGAACCCAACTCAAGAATACAAAGATGCAAAAAGGAGAAACCATTCATGACTATTTCTCTAGGGTTTCTCAATTCAAGGAACAACTAGAAGCAATTGGAGACAACCTAGATGAAGATGAACTCATAATGACAGTTCTTAATGGTCTCACAAGACCTTGGGATGCCTTCATCCAAACATTCTGTGCAAGAAAGGAGAAACTCCAATTTGACAGTCTTTGGGAAGAATGTGTTCAAGAAGAAGCAAGAGTAGCTAACCAAGAAGCAGTACTACTAAGGGATGAAGATCAAGCCCTAGCTACTCATGCTAAAGGAGGAAAGAGAAGGTCTCACTTCAAGAAGGAGACACACCTACATAAGGAATCTCACTCCCCAAAGAGATTCACCCATTTCAATAAAGAATCTCACCCTCCAAGGAGATTCCAGAAGTTTCAAAAAGATCAAAGAAGAGAAAAGGATTTCTCCTCTTATCAATGTTACCATTGTGACAAGATGGGACATATTGCTAAGAATTGTCTAGCTAGAAGAGAAGAATACAAGAAGAGAAATAACAAAAGACATCATGCCCATGCAGTTGAAGATGATGAGCCACCCATGAAGATGATTAAAGAAAAGATTGAAGACTATGTCTTATTCTCTTCCCTCTCAGGATCTGTGTCACCTAGAGAGGACACTTGGCTCATAGATAGTGGTGCTTCTAAGCACAT
The DNA here is from genome assembly GCA_009831015.1 of Picea engelmannii. Taxonomy (NCBI): domain Eukaryota; kingdom Viridiplantae; phylum Streptophyta; class Pinopsida; order Pinales; family Pinaceae; genus Picea; species Picea engelmannii. The sequence continues at coordinate 161,406 of ML802936.1, forward strand.
GACAGGTCAGAGAGACATTCTCTCTAGCCTTACAAAAAAGAACTTTCCCCAGAAAGTTACACTTGCAGATGATTACCAGTAGCCTATCAAAGGAGTGGGAGAATCCACCTACAAACTTGATTTAGGGACCCCAATGAAGATGAAGGATGTACTATATGTACCAGGTTTGATAAAGAACTTACTTTCTATCTCAACTTTAGATAAGAAAGGTTTCAAGGTTGCATTCATAGATGGTGAAGTTATTATGTGGCCTAAAGGCAAAACCATAGAAGATGCAATTGTTATTGGAACAGAAGGTGGCCTATATGAGTTAAAAGGTCACTCAGATGTAGCCTTGACTCACTCCACTAAGATTCCATGTGAACTTTGGCATAGAAGACTAGCTCACATCAACTACAAAGCCTTACCATATGTAACACCACTTTTCGGTTACCAAGGCTTTTATCGCTCTCTATTACCAAACTGTACACACCTTTTACATAACTCATACAGGCATTATATAAACCACATGCATTTAAGCATATTATTTACTGCTATAATTAACAATCAATAGCATTTAATAATAATTAATACACACAGCGGAATTCATGATAACATAAGCAACACAGTCCTGCAAAACATGATTAAAGCATAATCAGATACTTATCTTTTAACAGTGGTAGATTCCACCAACCAAGTGCAGGCCTTCCATGAACCTCCCAGCCTTAGACCGCACTGCTCATCAAGCTCAGCAGTGAGTCACCCCCGAGCTGGGACTAAGCTCCACCCCGAGACAAGGAATCCTAAGCTAGGCTGAGGTTACAGGGAAAACAACACACAACCACAAGGATGGGATTCTCTCCCAGGAACCTCTCATGCTCACTGCCCACAGACCCTCATTTCCCACATGCTTGTTCCACCCCAGGAGTATACACCTTCTCTGTCACCTAGACAGTCCTTCAGCTGCTAACCTCCCTTGCCTTGGGTTACAGCAACAGACCGGACCGGAAGTCTCCGGGCTCTTTGGCAGCTACAGGGTTCCTTCCAGGAGTCCTCTCCTTCCTCTGCGCACTCTCTCCTCTAGAGAGAGACGCTCACAGGCCAAAACCACTTGTTCATCCAACCTCAACACCACTCTCGCCTGGAGAGAGAGAGTTTCACAACTGGTCACAAGCCATACGCAGTCCAGCACTACATGGCCACAACAACCCATGGGAATCAAACACAAGCTTCCTCAAACTGGTTCAGCGATGGCAAATCGATCTCATGGCCACGACTTCGGAACAGAGATCTTACGCACAGGCTCGATCTCGGGCAATGGATGCACACAGATTCTCCAAACACAACACGGGATTTTCCGGTTCAAAACAGAGGTGAAACCGACTCTTTCAGAATCGATCACAGGCTTTTGGTTCAGTACGGAGGTATACACGAGTTTTCTCAGAGCCAGACACAGACTTTTCGGATCACAAGGATGCACGAAGGTTCTCTGCAGAACTCGGGTCAGTGGTACTGCTCAGAGCACGTACACGCTCAGGCAGTCCGATCAAATGAGAGAAGGAACCCCCTCACGGTCCACCCTGGTTGTTTTATTCGCATGCACCAGGGTCGACACTTGTCGCCCTGGAGACTGCATGTGTTCCACCAACACGCATCACCTTCCCTTGGTCAGGAACTTAGGATAAAAATATAAATGGCACATGTTCTTTTGGAATAATAATAAAATAGTATCCCCAGGCTTAAGCGCCCTAGACTAAACACTTAGCCCCTTTTCCCATCTTCCAGCCTCTAATTCCTTGCCCTCTCTATGGATGCTTAGTCCCCCTTCACTCATTCATCGTGGTCGGTCTGCACCTGGTGGTGTTTACAAATTTGTATTAATTGTTCTGCATGATTACAAATACAACAACAGACTCCTGGCCTTCAACACTTAGGCTCCCTGGCCTAACAAACACATAAGCCACCAGCTTATAAAAACTTGGCTCACCAGCCTATAAAACATAATTACAATTCCTTTCGGAACATGATTTACGACAGGGCTCGGCCTTGGGGACACTACAATCCCCCTCCCCTTATTTTTGCACTGTCCTCACTGCAACTTACACTGTCTCTGCAAGCCTTTCAAAATTTTCAAAAAGATGCGGGTACTCTGCCCACATAGCATCTGCATGCTCCCATGTCACGTCCTCAGGACCGTACCAGGTCCACTGGACCTTTACAAGCTCTATAGCTCGATTCCGGAGTTGTTTGCTTTTCCTGTCCAATATGCGCACAGGATGCACTTGCAATACACCCTCTAGTTCCACCTGAATCACATTCCAATCGATAACATGATTAGCATCAGGTACATATTTCTTAAGCAGTGAAACATGAAACACATTATGTACAGTCATAGATGCAGGTAATGCATGCATGTATGCAACTGGCCTAATCCTTTCCAAGATCTCAAATGGCCCACAAAATCTTGTTGCCAATTTGGCGCAACTTCCCAACTTCAAGGAACTCCTGTTAGTCTTCACTTTCAGGAAAACATGGTCACCCACTTTGAATTCTCTATGGGTTCTGTTACTGTCAGCGTAACTTTTCTGCCTATCCTGGGCAGCTTTCAGATTCCATTTAATCCTTATCATTTGGTCTTCCATCTCTTTGAGTAGCTCAGGTCCAATCACTGCTCTGTCAGTTGGATTATCCCAGCTTACTGGTGTGTTGCACTTTCTTCCATAAAGTGCTTCGAATGGGCTCATCTTCAACGATGTATGATACCCATTATTGTAGGCGAATTCTACTAAATGCAGGTAGTCTTCCCACCTTGATGGTTTATCCATCACATACATTCTGAGTATGTCTTCTATTACTCTGTTCACCCTTTCTGTCTGACCATCAGACTCAGGATGATACGCTGTACTAAAGTTCAGATTCGTTCTGAATCCCTTGAACAGTCCTTTCCAGAAATTCGAGGTGAATTTTGGGTCCCTATCAGACACAATTGTCTTAGGAATTCCATGCAAGCGTGCAACTTCTTTTAAAAAGATATCAGCAACATCAGCTTCCCTGTGGGTGGTTTTCAGTGGAATAAAATGGGTAGCTTTAGTAAGCTTGTCCACCACCACCATGATTGAATCATGCTGCTTGCTTGTTCTAGGTAGTCCAGTGATAAAATCCATTGTTACCACGTCCCATTTTCATTCAGGAATGGGTAAAGGCTGCAGCAACCCTGCTAGGTGCCTATGCTCAGCCTTAACCTTTTGGCACTCCATACATCTGGCGATGTAGTCAGCGATTTCTTTTATCATACCTGGCCAAAAATAATGGCTTTTGACTGCTGCCACAGTCTTTTGATATCCAGGATGTCCAACATAAGCCACGTTATGCATTTCTTTTAAAATTGCCAGCTTCAATTCTTGGACATTGGGTACATACACTCTGTTTTTATACATAAGTAAGCCATCAGTTCCCAAGGTGTAACTTTGCTTGGTCTGTGGTCTCTCACGCTGCTACAGCTTTGCTACTAAACCTCTGTACTGCAAATCAGCATTTCCAGCTTCCAAAACTCTGTCTTTAATCTCAGTCCTGTACATGCTAATGGTTGTAGCATGTAATTCGTGCACTTTTTTGTTGAGTGCATCAACCACCTTATTTTCTTTCCCTTTGATATGCTTGATATCAAAGTCATATTCACACAGAAACTCCAGCCATCTGATTTGCCTGGCATTTAAAGTCGGTTGATCAAATAAATACTTCAGACCGTTGTGGTCTGTTCTCAACTCGAATCTTTTGCCCATGAGGTAATGTCTCCAATTCCTCAAGGCGTAGACGATTGTTGCTAGCTCTAAATCGTGAGTGGCATAATTCCTTTCATGCTCTTTCAGCTTTCGAGACTCATAACAAATTACAAATCCCTCTTGGCTGAGAACTCCTCCCAACCCCTCCTTACACGCATCAGTGCACACTACGTAATCCTTATTTGGATCTGCAATCTTCAAGATTGGAGCGTTGGTTAGCAGCTGCTTCAATTGCTGGAAGTTGCTCTCACATTCTTCAGTCCACTAGAACTTCTTCTCCTTCCTTTGCAAGGAAGTGATAGAATGAGCTATCCTTGAGAATCCAGCTATAAACCTTCTATAGTAGCCTGCCAGACCCATAAAAGATCTAACTTCCGCCAGATTCCTTGGCACTGACCATTCTCGAATGGCCTCAACCTTTTCAGGATCCACAACGATCCCTTCCTTTGATATAATGTGCCCCAAGTAATGAATCTTACTTTGATAAAATGAGCACTTGCTCAGTTTTGCGTACAACTGGTGTTCTCTCAACACCTGCAGCACCATTCTCAGGTGTTGCTCATGTTCTTCCTTTGTCTTGGAATACACCAAGATATCGTCCAGGAAGACTATGAAAAACTTGTCCAAATAATCTCTGAACACTCCATTCATTAAGCACATGAAAACARCAGGTGCATTTGTCAGTCCAAACGGCACCACTGTGAATTCATAGTGACCGTACCTTGTTCTAAAGGCGGTCTTGCTAATGTCCTCATCATTTATTCTCACTTGGTGATATCCAAATCTGAGATCTATTTTTGAAAATATTTTCGCATCCTTCAACTGATGATGACTTAAAGACTAGAAGGTAGGGTTCTATGGTGCTACAAAGGTAGGGCCCTAGAATCAAAACCCTAGGGGAAAGAGGTTCACTCCGGTGTTGCTTAAGCAAGGCCTCGTGCTCTTTCCTCCTTCTTTAGGTCAACTTGGCAAAACGGCTAGCATAAAGAATAAGTCTAAGGGAGAAAGTGTTGTAAGGACAAGGCTTTCAAACCCTAGAAGATGAAAACCCTAGGTGTAGATAACCTAGGCCTAGGACATCACCCTCTTTCAACCTATAAACTTCAACGCTAGCTCAAAGGAAGAAGCATGATAAGTGTAGCAAAGGCTAGGCTCTATCTCTTTTCTTCAATGGCTGAAAAATCTTTCTCTCTAAGGGGACATGTAACAATGACCTACTTGTGTGCTTGTTACCTAGGGTTTTAAATCAGCAATATAATAAGTAAATGCAAGAAATTACACCTACAACCATTCATTTAAGAAGTTTTGCAAGAAAATTCACTTACATATCATGAAGAGAAGCATAAGCAAACCCTAGTTGTAAACCTTCCTTGAGAGAAATGCCATAAAATGCCAAAAATATCCTTCCAATAGCAAGTGCGCCTCACTTAGACAACAAATCTACCCAAGAAGGGTGCAAAAATCAGACCTCACAAGTGTGAGTCAATTGTGTTATGTCAAAATGAGGGAAAACATCCTCAATTTATATCATCTAATGACCTTTAATAAAAATTGGGTCATTAAAACAGCCGACAAGGCTAATAACTAAAAATCATACTGTCTTACATTAAACTGCTAAAAGAAAACCCTAAATGAGCAATGAGCAAGACATCTAGCCCCTTTGAGGGAGACGTTGGCCCTTTTTAGGGCAAATCACAGCACTAGAAGACAAACGTTGGCCCTCCCTGGGCCTCCAAACTCTGCCACACGTGCCAAACTGCCCTGTCAAAGTACCATGCGCTGGAGGTGACGTCAAGGGCCTCTAGAGGACGTCCTGGGTCAACAAAGGGAGACGTTCCACCTGCAGTGGGTCAACCCCCAAGGGTTGGGCTCAGCCAAGGCGTCCTAGATGAAAATGTCCTTCTTCTTCTCTCGTGCAAAGGCTCGACCAATCAATGTCCTGTCTCTGCCCCTGATGAGGTCCTAGCAACCATTTGATGGGCTCTTCAACCCCATGGAGGTCCGAACTAATCATCTCCCCATGTGTACCGGTCCACTTGATACCTGTCTGTCGGGCATGGTCATGCACATCAAAAACTTCGCCCTCCATGGGCTCATTAGTCTTCGGGATCATAGCAATGTCAATCATATTTCATCATTAATTTTATCAAATGCATGCATAAAACCCCTAGCATATCATCTAATAGCTCAAAGACATTACAATGACCTACTATACAAAGATGAAAAAAAAGACAAAATGCCCTATTGGGCTAGCATCCATAAGAAAATGAAAGTTCCCAAAGGATATCATCCGAGCCATGTAACACGAGGTGGTGTGGTCAAAGGATGTCCAGACATAGTGGAAGACAGGGGTGATATTATCCGTGGGTGCCTTTGTAGGAGGCGAGCTATACCTGTTATGGATGCAATTCTTTCCAAGCCCTTTATTGCCTTTATTCTTTCTTTTCTTTATTCCTTTTTCTTTCTTTTATTTCAAGGTCTAACTAGAGGACACTGCCTTGGCGTGGTGACCAGAGCTGACAGTGTTACCCACGAGTACTTTCACAGAGATGATAAGGCTGGCTCATGATGAGACCCCCTTTCCGTTGGCCATGCAACCAAAGGTCACTGCCCTAGCGTGGTAACCAGATAATGGAAATGTCATACTGCTAGGTACCTATGAACATAATGGGTTGGCTCGTGATGAGACGCCCCATCCTCTTGGCTAGTTCTTGTTTTGTTAATTTTCTTAGGGTCCCTCTTGCTTCTTATAGAGAGGCATTTTATTGCCTTCTCGGGGATCCCTGGGCGAGGCATCTCTATGTTTTATTTTTTTATGGATTTTATCTCTTACCAGCTGCTTTTACCCCCTGGGCCTTTAGCCCCTTCTTCCCACAGGATAAGGTGTAACCCCACAAATAAGTCATCCTAATGTCCAGACTAGGGGAATGGGATAGATGAATGGGAGATAAGATGTAAAAGTGATAATATGATGGGAGTGGACGATGGCTCTTCAAAATCCCCCTGGTCGCTAACCAAAACCTATGGGCACAAGCTTGCTAGGGTACCCTGTCAATCCCCCCAACCATGGTTAAGTGGGTTAGTGTAAGATCCAAGCAGTTGTCAGAAATGAAAGGAATCTAATGCATATATCTGAAAGTTATAATGATCAAACATGACACATATCATGATACCTGGACCAATTACCTCATGGAGCAAGAGTCTTCTCCGATGCAAGTCCAAGCCGAAGGTGATGGATACTGCTGCTGCTGACAGGACAGGTCTGATGAAGAAGAAGAAAGATGGGCCCTCCAGGGCCATGCTCAGGTCAATCCTGCTCTCAGTACTCCATGTCTAGGACCTGTGGGCCTCAAGACATGATCTCCTAGTTATCCCTAGAAAT
>ML802937.1:0-25739 GCA_009831015.1 Picea engelmannii
AATTGAAGGTCGCTGACACCCTCTCGCAACTCAAAAACTAATTCCTGGAGAATGACATAATGCTCCCGCGGCAAGGAGGTAGGACGCTCCGGCGAAGGCTGACTGGGATGGCTGGTGCGAGAAGGCGGAGGGGAGCTGGAATGTTTGACGCTACGAACAGGTTGTGCAGGAGGCCAAAGGGTGTCCACCATGGCCCAATTGTCCCGAGTTGAGACCGCAGGACCAGAGGGCGAGGTAGAGTTGCTGGGGCGCCGTGGGTGCCATGGAGAGCCCCGGCGAGGACGCATACGAAGGCGAAGGCGAGGCATGGTCAGACTCGGCTTCTGCAGGGGATCTGCAGAGCCAAGTGAAATGACAAAAATTACCCAGGATACCATGAAAAACGCAGAGCACTGGAAGAAACCACACCGTCGAACAGAAATGCCAAGAGATCGCCGCATGATGCAATACAAAGAGTCGGTCGAGGAGGGAGGCGTTAATGCTTCTGGCATCGGAGTAAGTAGGCATTAAAACCCCCGGGTGACGGCTGCGTGGGGCACGAGCTGGGCACATGGCTCCGTGCCCCGCTGGCCTTCCCCCTCCTCCATCCTCTGCCAGGTGTCCCACGATGGCACCCCATCCGGGGGAAATTTAAATCCATTTTTACATCAACTAACAAACATCATTATCAAATACTATGTTATAAAATTTAGCCATAATTATGTCATTTATGTTCATTTCAATTACTTACAAAAATAACTACATTTTTATATAGTTTATCTACTAAGTGTTCATTGTGCGGGGATATACCTATGTAGAGGTAGGGAAGTCGGAGTATATGTATGTGTTAAAGATGTATTTTATTTACTAAGTGTTCATTGTATAGGGATATACTCATGATGAGGTGCAGAAGTTATATATGTGTGGAATATATGTTTATGCTCAAGATGTATAGTTCAATTTTATTAAATTAATAATTAAGTTTTTTTTTAATACACGTATATACGTAAAATGCATTTTGTTAAGCATATTTATATGCATAACAATATTCTATCATTGATAACATTGATAACTATTATACTAAGTGTATTTTGTGCAGAGATATACTTGTGCTACCATGTGGAAGCTATATGTTTGCAGACTATATGTCTATGTTGAAGATGTATTTTTTTTACTAAGTGTTCATTGTACAAGGATATATCTATGTAGAGGTGTGGAATCTATATATATGTGGACTATATGTCTTTGTTGAAGATGTATTATCAACTTTTATTAAATTACTAGTTAACTTTTATTTTTAATATAGGAATATATGTAAAAAACATTTTTTTAAGCATATGCATAACAGTATTATATTATTGATAATATTGATAACTATTAGACTAAGTGTGCACAGTTGTGGAAGTTATATGTGTGTGTACACTTTACATTGGTTCTAGTCCATCCTAACCTCCAAACATTTTGCATTTATTCTAGCATATATTAGCCTCCCATTGAACACTTCACTTATTTACATTGGTTACAACATATTCTAACCTCCCCATTGAACACTTCACTTATTTACTATGTTTTACTCCACTTAGAACACTTTACCTTTTTTCTTATATTTACAAAGTTTTATGCTAAATGTTCTTATTCAAAACACTTTACATTGCTTCCCACATGTGCTAACTGTTAAAATATTTGATGTGCTTGTTTTACCATAGAAAATATAACAATATGGTCACCAAACCATAGGCACGTAGCCACCCTTGAGCACCATAACATTTTCTAGATAGAATGATTCTGGAAGCAGCACTAGAACCAACATATAACCAAGAGAGCGCATCTTTCTCCAAAGATATATCACCAGATAAAAAGTCTCAAATCCACAAAACAAGAACAATACTTTGTTTCAACAGTTGTTGTTTCAATTGCAGTTACAGTTACAAATAATACCACCTATGATATCACCAAGAATACCACCAAGAGATACTATAAGGTAGGGCACACATCTTAGTCTATATGGTGCTAGATAGAGAGACCAAGAAACATTCCAGAGTATCCACCTTCCTATCTTGCAACTGCAGCTCCAAAATTGTGTTATCCTTGACTCAGAGAGTGAGTGAAGTGAGTGTCTACAAATGTGATATATCATATCGTATATATAGTGTTTCTTGTCACTTATCTGGGCCAACTTGTCCTTTTAAAAGCTAATACTTTAATAATAATTATTTTACTGAGCCGACTTTTCTTCTAGGGTTTTTACACATATGTTTAGGGTTTCTATGGCTTCCAGAATATTCTAATCTAGTTAGAGGCTATACGTCGAGGTTGATACCTCCCACGGCTACCATAATATCAACACTAACCTCCCCATTGAACATTTCATTTATTTAATAACTTTTACTCCATATTGAACAGTTTGTTTTTTTTTTGGCTTATTTTTACGATGTTTTATGCTAACTAATTTTACTTGTTTTTACTTTATTCTTATCATTGTCCTCTTTACATAAAAAATAATGTCATTTTTATTTATTATATGAATTTTCTCTTGACAAAGATTATTCAATATCTATGCATTTACTTATATTAGTCTCATTGTTCAACATATATTTCCCACTCGGCAGGGACTATGTTATACTTTAATTTATATGTTACATTAGTGTATTAATTAATTAATACATTAATACTTTAACATATTAATGTATTTATGTATTAATGAATTAATTAATCGACCATTATGGTTGATGATAGTTGACGTTTTCCATGTGACTATGGTTGTCTGGGGTTGAAAATGGTTGACCATGCCCATGGGTGAGCTTTGTAGACCATGTGGACATGATCATGGCGGTCCATGTTGATTATGTTTAACCATGGTTTACTATGGCACTATTGCATTGCAATGTAGATCAGGTTTTGTTTGTCACATTGTGACATCAAGTTTTGTTCATCACATGACATTGTGAGGTTATGGTCATCACATTGCAACTTAGGGTTTTTTTTGTAACATTCCAAGAGTGGGTTATGTTCATCACATTGTGACTGTGGAATATGTTAGTCTCGTTGTAATGTATTACTAAAATATTAAAGTATTAATAAAGTATTAATGCATTATTAATAAGCCCTTCTAAAGGGGAGGCAGGTGCGGGGGGGGTACTCTTCGAACCCAGAAGGAAAATTTCCTTAAGATAACATTGGAATATGGGGACGGAAACTAACAACAAAGTCGAGGCGTACACTCTACTAAAAGGAGTTCAAATCACTCAAACTAATGAAATCTGAGAGCTTGTAGTCCTAGGGGACTCCAAAACCATAATAAGATTGATGATATAGGGAACAAACCCCAGAGACCTAAGATTAAAACAAACCATGGATAGAATTAGGCTGGTATCCTGAGATATCAGAACTACCTTCTACCACATTTTAAGGTAAAATAGCAGTGAAGCCGACAAAATGGCCAATGCAACAATAGGGGAAAATCCATGCACCCTAAGTATAGACGAGGTTTCAACCCTAGTGCCCCTTTACTAATGATTATTTTTTATTGGAAGATGTCCAGCGCAAGAAGCTACCCCACTTTGGCCCCAAACAAAACTCAAGGGAACATGTGTAGGAAGTCTTTTCGGTACCCCCAAAGGGACAAAAGGGAAGGGGGATTATCCGCGAAATCAAGAATGGGCCCATCAAGTGAGTGGGTAAGAAACCCCAAAAGCATAAGGCGAACACTTGCTGTCATCCACCTGGAGCAGGGAGTCAACGTGCTAACCAGGTGGCATGCAACATGAGTGGGCCTCTCTGCTCGAGACAAAGAGGTGGCTAACGACCCCAACACCATCATCACGAAAAGTGACAAATCCCTGGTTCGTGTGGGAAATCCAGACTCTCACCTTCAAAGGTTTGTGATAGTGGTACGAGACTCTCAACTTCCATAGCGTAGTATCTCCCTTGACATAAACCTCACCTCTACTCTCACTTCCATGGCTTCTGATGGAACAGTATGTAGGGAGCCTCCCACAAACTTCCAGGTAAGTATACCATATCTTTTATTAGAAACCATGTTGTTGTCCTTGTTCAATTTATGTCTCTTTTTCGATTTCCCATCCACTCTCTAGTCATCCCTGGTCCAACTTCTATTTATCCTTGCTTCCTCGCCACCCTCGTGGTATTCCTAGCTCTTGTTAAGTGCACCCAGGAATTCTCTGTATCCTCGCTTTGATACCTACTTCCTAGCTCATAAGACTCTCTTCCCACCCTCCCTTAGAGCCATGTCTACCCTTGTGCATCTTCAGGACCCCTTGAAATCATTTTCTGGCGAACCTCAGAACTTCTAGAATCCTTTGAATTCTCTGTCATTCTCTGCCTACCTCTTATATCATCGACCTCCCTTTCCCCTGCAAGTCTTCATTTCACCTTCGTAGGTCAGCACCTCCCTTTCCCACCAGTGGCTCTCCCCTTTCTCCATAAAAAATCTTCAAGGAACAGTCAGGTCTGGTCACTCCTCAGGAAGCAACGAAATGCAACATGAAAATGCAGCCAAAGAGGACTCAGGAAGCTGGTCAGAGGATGAATGGGAAGTGGTTTGTGGTGGTTGCAGCAGTCTAAGACTTCAAATGGGCGCAATGAGTGCCAATCATGCCTTTGAGCTGGAAACCTTATCCCAGCATTGATTCATGATTGGTAAACTTCAAGACTAAAGAGATGCCCAATGCATTCAAATTGAAACCAACCGCATGAAGATCGAGATCTTGCAGCAAAGACTAGACCAGCTAGACATCTCGCAGGCTCCTCCAAGCAATTTGGGCTACCAAAAGGGACAATCAAGGAACGTCCATTCAAATTCAGTCAATCAAGTCCCCGACCTAAACGAGCCTCTTCCAGAATTTAGTTCGGACATGCAAAAAATAAAAGTTGAAAAGGGTAACTAAGATTCAATCTTTGTATGTTTTGTCGAATAATTTATATCAGTGGTACTTTTTGCTGGAGTTATCCAAGAAATTCAACATACAGAAATTTTGAAAATCATGGGGGATTGTATATACTCTATGAAAATCCCCACTTTTGTAATCACCTCTCCTTAAGAGGGAACTCTAGATGGTCTGAACAAACCTTTTTTTTGTAACCCTAGTGGATTCATCCACATAGTTAATATAATTTTCCCAGTTTTTGTTAAAAAAAATAAAAAAACCTTTTAACAGTAGGACTCATAGTTGTGCATTTTATTCGTCAACTCATATCACATTATCCTCAATGCATTAAGTGAGACATAGGCACCCTCAAAACACAAGCGAAGATCCTGGAATTAGAGGAATTACTTCGAGATTCAAAAAAGCTCCACTCTCCATTACGGGCACTAGTGATGGACAATACACCCTTGATCCACCAATTACCTTATCCAACAACTATCAAGCAATATAAGTGAAAACAACCAATCCCACACTTGTGATTCTGCATTATTACATTAATACTTTAACATATTAATTAATAAATTATTAAAGTATCCAAAAGTACATTAATATATTAAATTATCAGTACATTAATAAAGTAAAAAACACATTAATAATAGATTTTTACATAAATGCATTAAAGTATTCATACATTAATATATCAATAAATTAATAAAGTATTAATAAAATAATACATTAATAAAATAATACATTAATAAAGTAATACATTAATAAAGTAATAATGCATTGGTAATGTATTAATACATTGATGTGATAATACATTAATGTACTAAAATGTACATGCCTACAACGTTAATGCATCGGATCCCAGTAGAACTTCGCATGTAAGCATGTTTGTGCTAGAGTACTATTGGGATCGGTGATCGTCTGAAAAGTCCTAGTGGTTTACAAGTCTATGGCATTAATAGCTCCAAGGGTTAGCTCAATCGATCTTGAGCCGACATGAGATATCCCCCCAATAATCAGTTGGGGAGGTCATTGGTTCTAATCTCTAGATCCCCTTGGGGTTAGGATCTGTGATTAGGGTTGAAAGTTTACCACATTTACCATCCATGAAATATGGGGAAGCACTGAGAGGGTTTCCCATGATTTATTCCATCGGAAAAACATTAATGTACTAAAGTAATAACACATTATGAAAGTATTGATACATTAATAAAGTATTAAAGTATTATTAATTGATACATTAATAAATCACTAATACATTTAAAAGGTATTAATGTATTAATAGTACAATAATAAATAAATAAAACACATTAATAATACATTATTACATAAATACAAAATGTTAAAGTATTACATTATTACATTTAAGTATTAATACATTAAAAATACTTTAATAAAGTAATACATTAAAAATACTTTAATAAAATGTTAATACATTAAATTTATACAATTTGTTAGTAATACTTTATTATTATTAATGTATTAATACTTTAATTTATACATTACATTAATGTATTAATTAATTAATAATTTAACACATTAATGTATTTATGTATGAATGTATTAATTAATATACCATTACGGTTGATCATGGTTGACCTTCACCATGGTTGACTATGGTTGACCATGCTCATGGATTACCTTTGTAGACCGTGTGGAGTTTATTCTCGTGGGCCATGTTGATTATTTTTAACCATGGTTTACTATGGCACTATTTCATTGCAACATCAATGTTGATCAAGTTTTGTTCATCACATTGCAACATCAGGTTTTGTTTATCACATGACCTCATGACGTTATGGTCATCACATTGTGACGAGGGTTTTGTTTTGTCACATTATGGAGTTGGAATAGGTTTTTCGCATTTTGATAGTGGGTTATGTTCATTACATTGCGACGGTGGGAAATGTATGTCTCATTCTAATGTTGGGATTTGTTTATCACATTATGGCATTGGGTTGTGTACATCACATTGCGATAATGGGTTATGTTCATCACATTGTGGAGTTACTATGTTCATCACATTGTAACATTACTATGTTTGTCACATTGCAACGTTTGGTTTTGTTTGTCTGATTGTGACATCGAGGTATGTTTTTCACATGACAATGTTGGTTTGTTTTTGACACATTATAAAAAGGAATGTTTTGCTAAGTTTAAAAAAAAAAGCTAAGAAAGTGTTTCCTTTGTTAACTATTGTTGACCATGACCAAGAGTATGGTTTACTATGGTTTTCCATGGTTGAATATGGTTAACCATGGTTGAGCTTGACCTCAACCAAATTTGAGTATGGTTGATCATGGTTTAGCTTCACCATGGTTTACTATGGTTGACCATGACTAGGATAGACTATGGAAGACCATGCCTATGGTTGACCTTTTCAAACCATGTGGAGCTAGATGAGCATTTCCATGCCTTGTAAAAATACCATCAATAGATAAGATGCAACAAAAATTTTATTGTAAAGGTATAGGTGCACTTTGGTATACCAAGGAACATCATCTCAAATAGAGACACTAAATTTATCAATGCCTTTTAGACTACACTTTGGGACAATATGGATGTTAAAATGGAGATATCTACAACTTTCTAGCCATAGAAAGATGGTCATATATAAGTAGTAAACAAGATATTGGTTCATATTTTAAGAAATAATAATCAAAAGAATCCAAGTACCTAGGATTAAAATAGATTTATATTCATCACTTCTATAACAAATTAATCCACACTTCACACTTCTACTAGTAAGTCCCCATTTGAAACTTTATTTGGGGACTTTCCACCTTTTCCCTTAGATGTTGTATATGGATAGAAATGATGGAAATTACATCAAGATAATATCATATATATACATTTACAATTACATGAGACATTGAATAAATCATAGGATATACAAGGAAGAAAATGATCAACAAAGAATTGAGAAAACATTCAAGATGGGAGACAAAGTTTGGTTGCATATGAACAAGGAAAGGTTATAGGGTCTTGGTACTCAAAGATAAAGGCTCTATGGTTTTTTACTTGTTGGTTGTTGGATAAGGTATTTTATAGTGACTATAGAGGAATTCTTCCTCCATATATGTACATTTATTTAGTAGTGAATGTGGAGAATCTAAAACTCTACAAGCCTTCCATTTTAGAATGTGAAATTGATATGTAGGTATTACCTACCATAGAGGACATGGCACTAGAAATATAGGTAGATTTAGAAAATGATATATCTTTTCCTAATAATTCCAAAATTAAACAGGGGTGATATTAACACTGCTAGGTTAGGTTGAAAGGATAACTTCTAGGCAAGGCTAAATTGTACTTGTTGGATGATTCTTGTTTGTGCAGGGGTTATCATACCCAGGGTTAGGGTTGAACATGACCAACAAAACCCTCAAGAAATTGGCCCTTTTGGCATTACCTTCTTATGTAGATGAGGTCTCACCCAAGGTAACTATTGGGGCTACAAGAACCAGGTTTCTGCAGCAATAAGGGAAAGGGAGGTTGATGCATGAATCATTCTTCCTGATATTAACTTATGTAAGTTATTTATTGTTAAATAAACTATCACAACCATACATGAACATTCTATCATAACCAATTCATAGACTAAATTCATCCTATGAAGTATATCATCATTCATGAATGCATAAAGACCAGTAAGAACACAAGACACAATATCCTTTCTAAAATCCTTCTTTATTCATCTTATTTCTTACCAACTCATGATCTTTCCATAACCTCAATTCTCTTTCATGTGCATCCTCTCACACTTTAATACGCATATATCTATATAGTTCTCGCTATATCTATATGTTTATGTTATCCTTCCTTATATCCCAATCATGTTACATATTTATACCCAAAAATATAGGGTTTCAAGTTCTATTATTATCTATCCCAAAATAACCCATTACCATGCATGGCATAACCATCTTCAGTTAACGAGCTATCTTCTTCTACTTCTTTTTCTTTATACAACTGTTTTTTTGCCCTTCTATTTCTGGAAATTCGCACTATCGTCGTTTGCGTTGTTTTTTCTCTCTTGCTTTCTTTATCCTTTTTTCTTTTTGCTATATCTGTCCTTCACATCTTTTTATGCCCTTTCTATCTTCTATGTGAATCCTTCCTTCTAAGAAAATCCTTCCTTATGAGTGAATCCTTTCTTCTTAGATTCTTCTCAAAATTATATCCAAAGCTGCATGTCCAACATGCCCCCAACACTTACCTGTGGCTCGTCCCGATCCACTCAGGCATGTTGCTTGTTCTTCCACACTGTAATGAAATGTTGCGTCGTAGCCTTAGATATTTCCACCTCTATGACAATGGTGGCCTCATTTATTGTGCCATGTTTTTGACTTCTTATTTGGTCTTGTTCCTTTGGTTCTTTACGTTTTTTCGTAATACGCCTTAGAGGGTCCTCCTTTTGCCTCTTGAAGGCATCTTCTCGCCTGATGGCAGCTTAAGTCTAGACGATGACATAAACAGGCATGCTTCCAAGGGGAAAAACATCGCTTCTCAGAGGCCCAATAGTTGGTAAACCTCCTCTTCCTATAATCTTCTCCTTTGTTGGTAATCTGTTGAGGTTTCTTGAAGCTGACAACCTCCTCCTTTCCTCCTACATATTTTGTCCATGTCTTCCGATTCAGTTGGGTCGTCATATACGAGGTCAATTTCTAGTCAACCTCACTTTCGATGAGATCCTGATCTGTTTCCTTCTCTTTTACTATCATGAAGCATTCATAACCCTTGAAGAGGATATTGACTGTGGTTCAGTCATTGTGCAATTCTATGTAGGAAACAATGTGAGTCCCTTATTTTGGTATGCACTCATCACCTGGGTATGGGTTCTCATCCAGCTCCAGCACTGGTTGTGATTTGATAACATCTTGTTCCATAAACTTCAGGTTTGTAGGTTTGTCCACAATATCGCCTTCCCTACTCATCCCTAGAGAGGTTGGTGGTATTCCTAGTGGATCTTTCCCCATTTGTCTAAAGTTTCTTCTCGACAAGCTCAAGCTTAGCTCTGTTCTCGCTGGGTCTCTCCTACCTGCTCAATGTGAGATGAAAAAATTGAGTTCTACTTCCACTGTTCTTATGTTGTTGTGGTTTCGTGTCGACTGTACCTGTCCCATATTTTTTTAACTAACTCATCTCCTTCACCCTTGTATTTGATGAGTTGTTCCATTATTGCATCTTATATAAAATCCTTCAGGTGATTTCTCTCGTGTACCACTGATCAGCTATGATTTCTAATGTATTTTCTGAGTAAATGCTTACACAGTGCTTTAATGACCCATCATGTCAGCCATACAATTGTCTTTTCCATGCCTAATTGTATTTAACATCCTTTTCATGCCTAATTGCTCATTAATGTGTTGCTCATTGTAGGTAGGCATGTCCATATCTTCTCATTTAACTTGACACATTTTTCACTTCGTGTAAGATAAGCATTCTAACTACACAAGAGTTGATAACTTGGATTCTTCTTATTCCTTTTTTGTCTCATATAACTAAATTTTTATTGTTTTTCCTTTTTTTACTTTTTATGTGGTTTTTCTTTCTACTATGGTACATATACTATAATACAAGGGTTTTGTGCATCATAGGTCACTGCACATATGGTAGGTTGTCTCTATAGAGCTTCAGTCGACTTCCATTCACCATTCCATCTGAGATATTTCCATCCAAGGTTCCCAACCGTGTAACACATGTCTCTGTTATCTGTTGGATCTCATACTGTCCTAACCAGTGCATGCGAAACTTCCCTAGGTGTTGTAGATACTTGTTGTCATAGAGTAGTACCAAGTCTCCAATTTTGAATATCTTGGTTCTAATATGTTGATTATGCCAGGCCTTTTCTCTGGTTTTTTTCCCATGTTGATGGAATCCAACCAAAAACTTGTCCTCCTCGAGCTAGACTAACTGCACCAATATCTCATCTATTGCACTTGTGTCTGAAAGCTCAATAATGGTTGTAATGCACAGACTAGGTACAATAAAATCCATTGGCATTACTACTTCATGTCCATAGACCAACCAGAATGGTGTCTTCCCTTTCATCTTCTTACTTGTAGTTTTCTATTCCCATAATATCACAAGGATGTGTAATTCCCAATCACCTCTTCCAACATTGCAGATATTGCTTAAAGCATTCTACAAATTTTTATTGAACGCTTCTATTGTTCCATTAGCTTGAGGGTGATATGGTGTACTTTTCTGATGATGAATCTGAAATTCCTCAATTAATGCATAAATGGTTTGGTTAAGAAAGTGTGTATCTTGATTTCTTAGTAATATGCATGGACATCGAAACCTGGTGATGACATTCTCAAATAAGAACCACACAAAAGTATTTGTAGTGCAATCAACAACCGGTGCTACTTCTTCCCACCTGGTTAAATACTCGGTCGCAAATGTGGTTTTATGTTTGTCCTGTACGTGATTTTTATCTGATGGTATCTAGAGAATCCATCAGTAAATGAATATGCTTCTTGATCTCCTGCATTTTCCAGTACTTCATCAATGGATAGTGTTGGGAATGGGTCATGTAAGCATGCATCATTCAACTTCCTTAAGTCAACGCAGATCTTAATCCCTCCAGTCTTCTTTTCCTACACCACCATAGGGATAATCCATTTGGATTCTTCGAATGGTTCAATTATGCCAGTGTTGAGAATTATATCTAGTTCAACCTTAACCTTCTCCTTATACCTCGGGTTCAACCTGTACAGTCTATGTTGTATTGGCTTAGCTCTAGGTTTTAGTGGAATCTGCATCTCCCCTAAGTCCCCTTTTATCCCCTTCATCTCTGAGAATGTAGTGGGAAATAAGTCTTGATATTCTACTAATAAATCTGACACCTTCTCAATTGTCTCACCTTTCCAATAATCTCCTATGTGCACAAACTTAGGCTTCTTCATTGTCCCAATGTTGACTTTCTTTGTTTTTATTGGTTCTGTGTATGCGACGGATACCATCTCTGGCCCTTCTACTATGTGTGTGCCTTCAGTATATTTTACTTGGACATTCATGGGGTCCCCTTCATTGTATTCTTCCTCTGTGACATTGTAGAATTCCAATAGCTTGTGGACCATTAATTTGGTTGTGTATGCACTGCCCATGGGTTCTTCCTCCCCTAATTCTACTATTGAGAAGATCTTTGTTTGGATTTCCTGTAGGGCTCCCTGTATGAAAGGAAATTCATGTTCAAATGTGAACATAACTTTGAATATATGGACCAATTCTTCCCATGATTTTTCCTCTTTGCATGTCTCCAATTCTAAATACCAATTCCTCGGGACTGTATCCGATGTCTATATGAATAGGTGTGTCCATTATGTTTCTGATACTGAGCGCCATATAGCCCTACATTTTTCCATGTGAACCAAGGGATCACTTTCTCCTATGTATTTATTCTCGCTTACTTCTGTGTCAAGTCTGAGCATATCTTTATGATTCTACTGCATTGTGCCTAGTCCTTAATACTCTTTATGTGTGTGGCCCACCATATAGCTAGAGTTGATTTTAAGATGACATCTATTGCTAACAGCCTTTGTTGTTCAGGTACCTGTAATTCAAATTCTTTTATAAACATATTAATCTTATTTATTCCATCATACCTGGGTGGGTCATATAGTTCGTTTCCAATCCAGTGCAAAGATCAGTTTATACATGTACATATTCTAGTTGATATTTCATGCATCCTCTACTGCCAATTATCTAGACCAGTTTCTGAATGTGATGTGCACGAACTGAAACTTCTCCAACTGAGCACACCATCCATTGTTGTATCAACATAATCCTCCATGCATGCAATTAGATTATATAAATTTTCCATGTCATTCATTCTTACTGACTTTGTATATCTCTTCCCTTCTAATGGGTCCAAGGATGCTATAACCTTTAGATCCCCAACCTCAAAGATCATCTCCCTTCTTTTGAAGTTAATAATTTCTTGTTTATCAACCACCCATTCCAATCCCATTAAATATGGATATGGTTGACTATCGTCTATGATCTCAAACACTTCAAAATATGCCATAATGTGCACCCCATCTATGTTTACAGCTACCCCTACCATTTGTCCTATCGAGACTATCTTATGCTGATTCGTGAGCCTTAATTCGACAAGGGACCATATTAATTCAAGTTCACACAGCATCTCCCATGTCTTCTTAGGTAGTACATTCAAATATGATCCTAAGTCTAGGATAACATTATCCACATCGTATTCCCAAATATGTGCATTAAACTTGAATTCCCCATTGCTTTTCTTCATGCGTAGTACTTGATTTACCATTCATTTTGTGACAGGGGTGTCCCTTCCTTTTGTGCAATGATCAATCATTTTGTATAATATACTAAGCACAGTTCCATCTCTCATCAGTTCTACACAACTCTTTAAGAATTTGGTTAGTGTACTTACTTGTGCACTTGACTTTTCATGTACCACTGGGTCTTCTAGATGAGGTAGTGATGATGTGGATGCTTCCCCATGTGGTTCAAGTATGTCTATTTTTCCTGTTGTGGGTTGAATGTTTCCATAGGCTCTGTTGACTTCCTTACCCACTGATCTATTTGATTTCCTTGAGTTTCCATATCAGCACTTGTGTGAGCTCCTCCATGTGTAATGATTGTGATTTTTGGTCCTTCACTAAATTTTTCAACTAATATCATTTGCACATTTTGATTATGATGTGGATTTTGGTTTAGGTTTCATTTAGCTTTCAATTTTGAAACTATTTGGGGATAGTCCTCTGTTGCATGATCCAGTGCTCTGCAATATGTGCATGTGGTACACAGGTTCTGTAAATCTTGGGCCAAGTGTCCTAGTTGGTTACAGTTATAATAGATAATCTGTCCTCATCCTCCGTGACCAAAATTCCCTCTTCCACAGCCTCTGCCAAAATTTTTTGCATTCCCCTGATTGAAACCTCTATGAGTGTTATACTGCGCACCACTCTCATATGTATCGGTATTCTCTTCCTGGATCTAGTATATATCTGATGTGTCCTTTCTTAGTAGGTCAAACGTGTGACAGACCTTTTCTTCATGTCCTACTAATTTTCAAAAATTCCCAAACAAGTTATTTGGAGTACTCTAGTATTTATGGAGTAATGGACACTCAGTGGGATGATGTCCCCATTTTTTACAGATATTGCAATATCCTCCTCCGGGTAGTGGGTTTGATACCCTACTACCAAGTACTGCACAAATGTTGGGAATTCATCCTTTTGGTGGCCCTCTGTCCTACACTTGGTACACCAAATTTGTTATCTTTTTTCCATTCCTTATGTAATCTCATCCAACTGAATTGTCAATTTGGCTAACTACGTCTAAAATTTCACCATTCCCCCAGGCTCTCATGTTGGTGATGACTATAATTTCATCGCAATTTCCAGTGCCTCGGTTTGTGACACAACCTTCTGTTGGATTATTGGTATACAAATGTGGGTTATTAATATTGCGATAAACCACTCTTTATGTTGTTTATATAGAATTTGGAAAGTCAGTATTCCCATTACATCCTTAAAGTGTTTATCATAATCCCATACTGACTCTTTTTGCACTTGTTTGATATCCTTCAGTTCAGTAATATACTATGATTCTGAATTTGGCCTTTCGAACTCCTTTAATAGCACTTGTTTTATTTCTTCCAAAGTCCTAGCATGTCTGGTAGGTGTAATACCTTGTAACCTCATATACCATACTAGCGTGTGGACCCTAAACATTTTCGGTAGCTGCGCAATCTTCATTGCTTCATCCTATATAGTTTTAGCGACCCAAACTCTCTCACAGACAAACAAGTGTTGTTTTGGGTCCTCTAAACCTACTCCCTTGAATTCAAGAATTCTAAGAGTATTCTCTATACCCTCCATGTTGGTCTGTGTATTCCTTCCTCTTGGTGATGTTGGTACACTCTGATTTAGACTATGTGCACTACTCCCACTATTTCAATTGGTATTGTTTTTTCCTCCTTGGCTCACTATGATGGATTTTGATAAGTCTTCAAATGTTATTTCTGATTGTGGTGATGTACATTGGGTCATGGATTTAACACATTATCTTATCTTAATAGGACTCACCAACTCTTCTATTACTAGAATGTATTGACACCCTTCTTCTCTACCTCCTATATATGGTATCTCTACAATTCGAACTTGTGCACAAGGTTCTCGTACTTCTGGATCATTGTGTGGATCTTCTCTCATAGCCCTAGTATTTTTCCTTTTATACCTCCTTCCTTCGTGCAAATCTATAAATTTATAGTCTTCCTCTAGTGTACTACCTTCTTGCATCCTCAATCCCTTCTTTCCTCTTTCATGGCTTCCTCCATTTTCTCAGGGGATCCTTTTGTTATCATCCAACTCCCCTATGTGCACAAAGACCATTTATTTGTTGGACTCCATTATCATCACATGTTTTTCACATAATAGCATCTTTATCCACATATTCAATGATTTCAAGAAACTCCACATGGGCCTTTAAAAAAAATTATTTTTGCAACATTGTATGACTGAATGCAATCTACAGTAAATTTTGTAACATAACCCCCTAGTATATTATCCAAACAAGAATCAATTGCTTGATTCATTAAGTTACTTATTGATTTTAGTTTCCTTACCAGTTCCTGAGTCCAATTCTTTGGTGCTACAACACTAAACCTTCTTGTCTTCTCTACTAACCTTTCTAGCCACTCAGTCAGAATTTCTGGGAATTCGCCAAAGAAAATTTCATGTTGATCTGTGAACACATACTTTTGCATCCATTTCTTGTCACTCATCTGAGGTTTCTTGTTCTCTTGTCGTGCGAAGTCTCATTCTTTTCGTTCCAACTATTATGATATTTATTTCTTATTCGGCCTCCAAAACATTCCCTTAGTCGCAAATTCCTGGTCTCGACAACAGAATCATTTGTTGGTTGATTCTTGTCTTCACAGGGATTATTAGAACCAGGTTTCAGTTGACCATGACCAAAAAAACCCTCAATACATCGACCTTTTTGACATCACCTTCTTACGCAGATGAGGTCTCACCCGAGGTATCTATTAGGGTTGCAAGAACCAAGTTTCTGCAGCAATAAGGGAAAGGGAGGTTGATGTGTGAATCATTCTTCTTGATATTAACTTATGTAAGTTCTTGATTATTACCTAAACTATCACAGTCATACATTAAAATTCCAACATAACCAATTCATAGACTAAATTCATCCTACGAATTATATCATCATTCATGAATGCATAAAGACCAATAAGAACACAAGACACAATATCCTTTCTAAACTCCTTTATTCATCTTCTTTCTTACCAACTGACTATTACATTCATGATCTTTCCATAACCTCAATTCTCTTCCATGCACATCCTCTCACACTTTCATATGCATATATCTATATATTTCTCGCTATATCTATATGTCTATGTTATCCTTCCGTATATCCCAATCTTGTTACATATTTATACCCCAAAATATAGGGTTCTATTCTTATCTATCCCAAAATAACCCATTACAATGCATGACATAGCCATATTCAGTTAGTTGGATATCTTATTCTACTTTGTGTTCTTTATATATCTTTTCTAATGTCCTTCTATTTCTGTAAAGTCGCACTAATGTTGTTTGTGCTTCCTTTTCTTGCTCTCTTGCTTTATCCTTTTGTGTTTGCAGTATATCCATCATTTGCATCCTTCTACACCCTTTCTATCTTATGTGTGAATCCTTCTTTCTACGTGAATCCTTCCTTTTGCATGAATCCTTCCTTCTTAGATTCTTCTCAAAATTATATCCAAAACTACCTGTCCAACAGTACTCTAGGGAAAAGATAGAGGAAAATTTTCCTCACCTCCTTAAATAAATTATTTTTGGGACCAAAATCATCCATAAATGGTGAGATATGATCTAGAATGTATCATTATATAATTTTCCATTTGTTTTTGTATTTTATGGGTTGAAATTTTGGACCTATTGGCTTGTAGGGCCCATTTTAGGGGAAATTCCCACTTTTGTCATTTGGAGTCCAAAAGCATTTGGAGCCTATTTGAGGCATCAAATGGAATATTTTGTGGACAAAATTTTATGCAATATTGAATATATTATATAGATCAATATATTTCAAATGGTACAAATATCACCTTAATCATAGTTCTTATGAGGAATTTATGCCTCTCACAACTTGACATATCTTGTTGACCACCATGATACTGAGTTGATGCCACATCATCTTCCATTAATCAGACAAATGGAGTTAGTTACATGTGCACTTTCAAGAATAATATAGAGCATCCAAAATCCTAACCCTAACTAGGAGTTGTGGCATGCAAGAAAAAAAACTAACCCTAACCCTTAACAGTTATCAGAACATTATTAAAAATTTGATTGCTAGCATAGGAAAGGGTTACATTCTTATTGTATTGTTTATTATTCCATACTATATTAGAGAACTAGAAGTGGAATATTGAATAATAATAAAGTAAGTAGAATATCTTGTAGCCACCATATAGGGCATAATGTCCATGTCAACTCCATAGTGACTGCACTTTCTTTGTTTTTCATTTCATATCTAAGAAGAAAAGACCAAGTCATAAGCCTCACCTTTTATCTAGGATTTTACCATATTGAATTTTCCTAGGGTACATCTTGTGTTCATTGTGTCGATGGTGTGTTATTTTCTTATCTTATTTCATTTCAATTTCTATTTATTTCAATATTTTGTGCATTAATATACTAATATTAAAGATAAATATAAAGTAAAACACTTCATAATAAGAGATTGCACAATATGTGTAAGGTCTGTTGTCATGAACTATTCTAGTGGAATATCCATGGTGTTGCTGACATGGTAGATTGAAGGAAAGAAAAATGATACCTAAATTCAAAGGTGGGAGTCACAACCCAATTCTTGGAGAAAATATACCACTCAATGAAATCTCAATGATGCAGCAGGAGACTCTCATCTAGTGATTCGTCAATAAGATACACTTTGCAAACTCCCTCTTCCATTCGACTAGTCAGACCTTATTTATTGTTATGGGGTATGTCCTAAAGAGCCTAGTCCTATACAAGGTTTTGATGGTGTGGACTTTTCATTCGGCCTTGGATACCCATAAAATACTCATAAGCACTTCGTATTTTGGAGCATGGGCCTTATTTCTTAAGAAATGGTCCATTCATTTCTATGTCACCTCTGAGATAGTGGAAATATCCCCTTGTTTGGGTTTGGCTCCTAGGCCTTCCCCTAATATTTTGGTCGAATGAGGTTTTCAAAGAGATTGGGATTATCATCGTTTATTACTATGAATTTGATCACTCCTACATCACCTCATGCTATATGGGAATGGCCCATATTCTGGTAGGCATCAAGTTGTCTAAAGGATTAGCAGAGGACATCACTATCTCTTTCAGAGGAACATTCATCAAGCAAGCCCTAGATTGTGAGGTGATACCCTTAAAATGTAGACAGTTCCACTCATATGAACATATTACTAGGGATTGCACCAAAGGGGACCAATGACTAAGATGGATGAAAAAGGTCTTTGGAGGTAAATTTTCTTTCAAGAAGTGTCCCATGGTAGAGAAACCTTTGGTTTCTCCAAAGAATCCCTAAGTAGTGGATGTTCCCCTGGCTCCAAAATAACTTTCAAGTGAGGTTATTCTTCTCCCAAGATTCAAGCCTGTGGATAAACATATGGGTAAATTCTCTCCTTCTCCTCCTGTTTTTAATCCTTTTTATATTTCTGGTGTTTCTAGTGGAATAGCTACAACTTATGTTGATGGAGGATTTTTCAGACACCCCCTTTCTTATAATCCTCTTGAGACTATTGTCCTCCCACTCTGACCCTCTTATTCCCTTATTTTCCATTGGAACCTCATCTTCCCCACCTTCCACGACCCTAGTCAAACCTCCCCCCTCCTGCGCCTTCTTCCCTCCCCCCAGTCATTGTTTCCCTCCCCCCTTCCCCACCCCCAAAATAAAATCTATGCTCCATATCATATTCCCTTTCCTCCTCCTTCCAAGGTATTCTCGGTGGTATTGGGTCTATTGATCCCCTAGAT
Organism: Picea engelmannii; assembly: GCA_009831015.1. Lineage (NCBI taxonomy): Eukaryota > Viridiplantae > Streptophyta > Pinopsida > Pinales > Pinaceae > Picea > Picea engelmannii. The sequence continues at coordinate 18,917 of ML802937.1, forward strand.
CAAAAACCGCCTTCGCAGGGAAGAAATTCATACTTTTCTCAATCTCAAAAACTAGCCAGCACTAATGATCTGAATTATGTTGAGATTTAAACGAGATAAAAACAAAAATATAGTATATAAAATAGAAATACGGTGAAACCCAAATTCAATTAATGAATAAGAGAGAAAAAAAAAATAGAACACAAAATGGCAGAATGGGGTAGCTTATCTTTGAAAAAGAAAGAGATGTTGGTTATGCTTCATTTGCAACAAGTTTTACATCACACTCCATTTCATGCTTAAAGGGCCTCCTTCACCTCAACTATATATGAGAGAGTGGAAGACATCAACTCCCATGATGAATGTGGGATAAATTGGTCTACATTTATAAAATTCCATAGGCATGTAAAACACTAGGACTTCCCGAGCGGTCACCCATCCCAGTACTACTCTAGCCCAAGTGCACTTAACTGGGGAGTTCTAATTGGATCGAGTGAATTAATGCTATGTTGTAGGCATGTCCATAAGACCACTAGGAAATCATTTGATGATGTTTGTAATTAACAAATGAATATGGCATTACATTTCATTCCCCATCAAAAGGGTGAATATCTGGTTTATCAATACCATAGGCTCGAAATGTTGATTCAGTGGAAAAGGTGGATGGCCACCAAGATCCACCTAGATCATTCCTCCCCCCTTAAGAAGAAATGGTCGCCATTGCATTAAGTTCCCTCAGAATATGTGTAAACTTCGGTTGAATATGAACCTTGGTGAGTTGCTTTCCTTGTTGAATTAGATTTCATGCTTGTACTTTGCTTGTGGAAGGATGCCATGAACCTATTGGGGGTGTTGGATCCATTCAATAGATTTGGTTGCATGATCTGTCTTGTTCATAGTGTGGGAGGACTATGTCAGTGAAGATGCAGCAAGCAGAGCTATATCAATGGGGGCTAATGGTTAGAACCCCAAGAACACCTGAAAAGGGTTATGGCCACTAGAGTTATGTTGAATATATGGAATAATCTCATTCTATTCATGATCCTCTACAATCTTGTTGACTTTCTTCTGTTATATATAAATCTCTTGGTATAATTGGATTGTGAAGAGGGAAAAGTTTTTGGTCTAAGAGATTACTCTATGGCATTGTTTTTATTAGATCAATGAAGTGGAAGTAGTGAGAGATACCTCTAGTATATTGTAGATTTGACCTCCTAGAGTAACAATAATACTATAGGGTTGAGACTCATAGATAGCATGGCATTTCCACATATATGGTTTTCCTAAAATAAAATCTAAAAATTCAATTGGGGCAACATCACACATTATCTCATCCTTGAAAAGATTGATTCCATAGGACAAGCGACATTGTTGGATGACACGGATATCTCATCCTCGGCTCAACCATCTGATGGTGTATGCTTGGGGGTGTGGCATTGTTGGCATATTTAATCTCTTGAAAACCTCAGTTGAGATCTATTTATTATGACTCTCGTTTTCAATAATGAAATGCAGTGGGGTCCCCTTTACCCACATATGTGAGTGGAATAGGTGCTCCCCCTCCTCAAGCTCCTTTGGTTCTTTTGGTTGTACTATTGTGGTCACAATTGTAGTCATGAGTTATGCATCGATGATTTTTTTCCATTTATTATGCTTTGAATAAAATTCCAAGTTAGGTTCTGATTCTTTTTCTTTTATCTCAGCCACCAATTATTGTTTCCAGTGACATTCATCGGTGTTGTGCCAGGGGATTTTTTGAGACTCACACCACTTTTCGATGTCTTTCTTAAACTTCCCACTACCCATCTTTGTATGCATTTCGTACTAGATGTATTAAGGTTGTTCTTCCTTGATGATCTATCCTTCATTATGTGAGTTAGGTTTTCCTTTTCCATGCTTGTGTTGTGGCATATTTTCAAACCCGAACTCCCACTTACTCCATTGCTTGAATTTCTACTTGATTTTGACTACATATTGATAAGTAGCTCCCAGTGAGGATATTTACAAGAAATCCATCTCTACTTGGATGTACCTATGAAGACCATTGTACTTCAAGACCAGGTGTCGCTTGGAGTCTTTTATACCTAGATTTGAGCACAAGGTATGTAATATGTTAGTGTACTATGGCACCATATGGTCTCTTTTTTGACACAAAGTCATCCATCTCATGTATTGGTCATCATAGTTTCCAACAGGTTAGAAATCCTCCTTTAGGGCGTCTACAAAGGTCTTCCAAGTGGGTTCTCTCCTAAATGGTGTATATTCTCCCGTGGTGTACATCTCCTAGTAACCCTCCCACCAAGATCTGACATGGGGAAGGGATTTAAGGAGCGCAAAGGTGATATTTTCACTCTTGTAAAATGTTTTGATAGAGTAATAACCTTCTATCATATTGAACCATTTTTCTAGAGCATTTTCATCTATCTGGCCTTCAAATAAGGGTATATCAAAATTGAATTGTACCTTGAAGGGTTTCGCACCTCCAAAATGGTTGCTTGTCGAAGATGCCTCAGTCACTGCCATCAATAGTCTTTGAATGATTTGAGAAACAAATTTCCATCATCTCATTCCTCTTTCACATGAGGGGTTCCTCGAGAAACATCTTGAAAGGATATATTGCTCTGTCATCTCTCTTTTATTCCTCCATGGGAGGTTTCTTGGGATGGTAAGAGAGGTTTTCTCAACTAAAACTAGATAAAGAACCAACTCTATATACCCTAACCTCATTGGGGACCTTCTCTGAGAAATGACAAGGAGCGAAATTCTCTGATACCACTGATATGGATTATGTTGAGAACAAAACAATACCAAAAAAAAAGTATAGTGGAGAACACTAAAATACAATGAAACCCAACTTCCATTAATGAATAAGAGAGAAAAACATTGTAGAACACAAATTGGAAGAATGGGGAAGCTTGTCTCTGAAAAGAAAGAGATTTTTCCTATGCTTCATTTGCAACAAGTCTTACATCACACTCCATTACATTCTTAAAGGGCCTCTTTCACCTCAATTATATATGAGAGAGTGAGAAGAGAACAATTCTCATGATGCATGTGGGATAAATTGGTCTACATTTATAAAATGTCATAGGCATGTAAAACACTAGGACTTCCTGGGAAGTCATCCATCACAGTACTACTCTATCCCGAGTGCACTTAACTATGAAGTTCTAATGGGTTTTGGTTCATTAACTCTATTTTGTAGGCATGTACATAAAACCACTACGAAATCATTGCATGATTTTTGTAATTAAAAAATGAAGATCGCATTACATTTCATTCCCCATCAAAAGGGTGAATATCATGGTTTATCAAAACTATAGGCTTGAAATTTTGATTCAGTGGAAAAGGTGGATGGCCACCGAGATCCACCTAGATCAACTAATTTTTTTTCTATAAAACAAAAAATTCTTCTTAGGGCCCTTAGAGAAATTTCCCCTAACTAAGTTTCAAAATGATTGTTTTATCCCACAACTATCACAGGCTAGGTAACCCTACAAAAAGGTTATTCGTCAAACAACTCGCCGATCTACATTCTCCCTCCATTCTTCTTCTCCAAGAGACTGTTATTTTCGGAAGCAAATAAGTGGATTCTCTCACCACATCCTTCCCTAACTGGGAATTCCTAGTGCTATATGCTCTTTGGAAATCTAGAGGAATTCTTACTAGTTGGATGAAATCTTCCCTGAATCTCCTCAACTCCTGGGACTCTCACTCTATTATGGGCACTCGTTTCTTCTCTAAAGAGCTAAATTTTGACTTTCTATATGTCAACATCTATGGGCCATATTCAAACATAAAATATTTTTGGAAAAAAAACTCCAACTCAAATCATGGAATCAAAATTACGTTTTCATTTGAGGGGATCTAAAATTTACCCTAGGTGACTATGAAATTTCGGGTCCCTCTACTCAGAAATACCCTCTCTCCTATTTTTTCATTCAAAAATTGGATGAGGATAGCCTATTTGACATTCAAACCATCAAATGCACCCTTGCTTGGAGGAACTTGTGATCAAGGGAAGAGAGGGTAGAAAAAATTATTGACATATTCATTTTGTTGGAGACTTTTCTTCAGGGATCCCTATGCTCCAGGTAGTGGGTGGCACCAAGTGGCATCTATGATCACAATCCTATTATTATAGAACTAGCCATAGAATGGAAGAATCCCCCCAGTCCCTTCAGATTGAACCCTCTATGGATAGAATCCTAATCATATATACAAACATTAAGTGTTGGCATGTTTACAGGCAGGTGTGCTTGTCATTGATGGCAAGATTAGAGTATGCAATGATGGAAAAACAGGGACAATGTAATCTCAGAAGAGATAGTGCAGAGGTGCATGAAGAGTGCAAGAGTGTGCTTGTTTATTTGATGGCAAACAGGCAGGCAAGGAAGAGCAGCAGCGCAGGGATAATTCAATGGAAAGATCAGAAGCATAAAATCCATTTAAGAGTTTCGGATACCCGGCATTGGAGGAGTCAAGGAAGAAACTCACGACAAGAATTTCAAAACAGCGAAATGAGAAACAACGGAATACGTTGATCCGACTCCATTTTGGAGTTTTAGATACCGGGAGATTGAGAAGTCAAGAGTTGAGACTCTTCAACACAAGAGTCCCGGAGTTACGAAATCTGGAATCCCAAAATCCCAAAAGAGGCACATCAACAAGAGTTTTACAGACCGGGAAATAACTCCATTTTGGAGTCCCAGATACTGGGAGTTGAAGTGTCAAAACACTTCACCACAAGAGTGTCGAAATGTCGAAATGGTGAAATGTGAAACACTAAAATCCCGAAAAAGGCACATAAACAAAGAGTTTCGCAGACTGAGAAATAACTCCATTTCGGAGTTTCGGATACCAGGAGTTGGAAGAGTCAAGACTGTTCATCATCAGGAGTCCTAGAATCGCGAAATGAGAAATGCCAAAATCCCAAAAGAAGGAGGACGGTTTTGGATACCAAAATTTGGAAGAGCCAAGACTCTTCATCATCAAGAGTCCTGGAATCACGAAATGTGAAACGCCGAAATCCCAAAAGAAGGAGGATAGTTTCGGATACCAAGAGTTGGAAGAGTCAAGACTCTTCATCATCAGGAATCCCAAAATCGAAAAATGTGAAACGCCAAAATCCCGAAAGCAGGAGGACATTTTCGGATACCGGGAGATAGAGGAATCAAGACCCGAGACTCTTCATCCTAGTAGTCCCGAAGTGCCAAAACGCAAAATTGCGAAATGCAGTTTTTGAATAAGGTTGTGGTCACAGCCATTGGTCACATCGTTGAAGAGCTGTAGAGAAGAGCTCGAAGAGTTAAGCTCATTTTTTAGAGTTTCGGGGATCGCGACTTGGAGAGTCGAGATGCCTCGCAACAAGAACTCGTGACATGCAAAATCGCAAAGTGGAGAAAAGAGAAATGTCGAAATGATCAAAGCTAGTCCATCTAAGCTCCTTGTTTTTTGGAGTTTTGGGGATCATGACAATGAGTGTCAAGATAAATATTCACCACAGGAATATCAAAAGGCCGAATGCCAAAATGTCGAAATATTGATGTAGTTGGTGGTCACCGTCGGTGGTCGCATAAGTGGAAGGAGCTAGCATAGCTAGGATCCATTTCAAGGGTCACTCTGTAACTGTTAGAAATCACTGATGGTTTCTGCCAGAGGAATCGAAGAGACTTCAGTGTGATTTCCAGAGGAACTGAAGAGTCTCAAGGCATATATCAGAGGAATGAAGACTGCTCATAGAGGTGATTGACATATGGAAGAGCGTTGAAGCCTATAACTGCAATAGAGGGGATGAGCTCGACTGTGACAGAGAAGACGAAAATTCTCAACTGCAAGACAGGATAAGGAATCTCGGCATAACACCCAGTGATGATGGATGCATGGGAGGAATAGCCAGAGAAGCTGAAGAGTTGCAATGATGATTAGGAAAAGCAATCAACATGGTGAGATCATGCAGAAACATTGTTGAGAGGGCATGCAGAAGATGCATAGAGACTATAAGAATGAAGAACAAATAAGAGATTGGTGTTGTTGTTGTTGAGAGTGATTCGGGAAAGTAGAAGGAGGAGTGTGTAGCAGCTGAAATACAGAGAAGAGGAATGGTGCATTGAATGGAGATGGCACACAGAGCATAAAAGGAAGAAACACAAAAAGCACAAGGAGGTGTGCAGAAAAACATTGAGACAGTAAAGGAAGGTTGAGGTGCTCTTGTAGAGAAAAACAAAAGATCAGAAAGTGCAAGAAGATGCAGACAAAGATACATTGATATAGGAGAGCAGTGTAGCATAGCAGACCAGTGATAAGTCTGGTAAGCCAATGATAAATATTGTATCATTGTGATAAATTTACATAGAGAAAAGATTTATATTCCAGGGTGGTAGGGAGGTGCTAGGGAGGACCGTTGTCCTCGGAGGTTCAAGTGGGTGCTTGAACATAGGGAGTTGTAGCTTCCATCTGGTTGCAGCCAGAGAAACCAGGGTGGCAGGGTGGTGCAAGGGAGAACTTTTGTTCTCTATTATACAGGTCGGTGCCTGTGTGACTAGAAGTTAGTGCTTCCATCCAGTTGGTGCTGGAACACTTAGGGAGTTGGTGCTTCCTTCTAGTGGGTGATAGAGAAACCAGGGAGTTGGTGCTTCCTTCTAGTAGGTGCTAGAGAAAACAGAGAGTTGGTGCTCTAAGCAAGTTCCATCTTGCAAAAAAGAGGTTGTAGCCTCATTATGAGTTGGTTCTCATAAGTATGATAATGTACAGAATGTAAAGATTACTTATCATATAAAGAAGAAGAGGTTTTTACCCTTTATGGGTTTCCTCAGGAAATATCTGTCTTTGTATATTTCATATG
>ML802937.1:36280-47759 GCA_009831015.1 Picea engelmannii
TTTCTTCTTCCATGGAGTCTGAGTTTGAAATGTCTATGATAGGTGAACTGTCATTTTTTCTTGTTCTGCAAATTACTCAGAGGTCTGAAGGGATGTTCATTTCTCAAGAAAAATATCTAAGAGAAATGTTGAAAAGGTTTCAATTGGAAGACTCTAAACCTGTGAGCACACTTATGGTTACTGGATGCAAATTAAGTAAGGATGATGACTCACCTGATGTTGATCAAAGTTCATATAGATCAATGATCGGTAGCCTGTTGTACATCACATCATCTCGCCCAAACATAATTCATGATGTTGGAATGGTAGGAAGATATCAGTCTGCACCTAAACAAAGTCATTTGCTAGTTGTCAAAAGGATATTTAGATATTTGGAAGAAACAATGAATTATGGCCTATGGTATCCTAAGAATCAAAATTTTCAATTATCAGTCTACTCAGATGTTGATTAGGCTAACTACGTGGATGAAAGGAAAAGCACGAGTGGAGGTGTGTTCTTCTTAGGAGATTATCTAGTAGCATGGTTGAGTAAAAAGCAAGGTTCCATTTCTTTATCAACTACAGAGGCAGAGTATATTGATGTTGCTACATGTTGCACTCAGGTATTATGGATGATTCAGACACTTGCAGACTTAGAGGTAAAATACGTTGCACCGATCCCAATTCATTGTGATAACACAAGTGCCATCAGTGTGTCTAAGAATCTTGTATTCCACTCCAAGACCAAGAATATTCCCATAAAATATGATTTTCTGAGAGAGTAGGTCACCAATCAGGTTGTTCAGGTCCATTACATTCCAACCACAGAACAAATTGCAAACATCTTTACTAAAAACCTAGCCAAGACACCATTTGAATATCTCTGGCAAAAGCTGGGTGTCATCCCGTATCACACCTAAGAGAGTCATTCCTGTTAGGGGGAGTTTTGTATTGATTGAATATCTGATACCTCCTAAAAATATTGCAACAACTCAGGGGGAGCATGTTTTCTTTGACATTGATGTCAAAGGGGGAGAAAAAGGAGTGGTCCAGACCGGATGCTACAGTTGGAGGTCCAAACAGATTAGTGAAGTCATTCAGGTTTTCCATCAATGCCAAAGGGGGATATTGTTGGCATGTTTATAGGCAGGTGTGCTTGTCATTGATGGAAATATCAAAGTATGCAACGATGGAAAAACAGGGACAACGTAAGCTCAGAAGAGATAGTGCAGAGGTGCACAAAGAGTGCAAGAGTGTGCTTGTTTATTTGATGGCAAATAGGCAGGCAAGGAATATAAGCAATGCAGGGAGAATTGCATGGAAAGATCAGAACCGTAAACTCCATTTCGGAGTTTCGGATACCGGGCATTGGAGGAGTCAAGGAAGAAACTCACGACAAGAATGTCGAAACAGCAAAATGTGAAACACTAGAATACGTTGATCTGACACCATTTCGGAGTTTCGGATACCGGGAGATTGAGAAGTCAAGAGTCGAGACTCTTCAACACAAGAGTCCAAGAGTTGCGAAATCCAGAATCCCGAAATCCCCAAAGAGTCACATAAACAAGAGTTTTGCATACTGGGAAATAACTCCATTTCAGAGTCCCGAATACCGGGAGTTGATGTGTCGAAACACTTCACCACAGGAGTGTCAAAACGCCGAAATGGCGAAATGCGAAACGCTGAAATCCCGAAATAGGCACATAAACAAAGAGTTTCGCAGACCGGTAAATAAATCCATTTCGGAGTTTCGGATACCAGGAGTTGGAAGAGTCAAGACTCTTCATCATCAGGAGTCCCAGAATCGCAAAATGCGAAACATCAAAATATCGGAAGAAGGAGGATAGTTTCGGATACCAGGAGTTGGAAGAGTCAAGACTCTTCATCATCAGGAGTCCCGGAATCACAAAATGTGAAACGCCGAAATCCTGAAAGAACGAGGACAATTTTGGATACCGAGAATTGGAAGAGTCAAGACTCTTCATCATCAGGTGTCCCAGAATCGTGAAATGAGAAACGCCAAAATCCCAAAAGTAGGAGGATAGTTTCGAATACCAGGAGATGGAGGAATCAAGACCCGAGACTCTTCATCCTAGTAGTCCCGAAGTGCTGAAACGTAAAATTGCGAAATGAGGGTTTTGAATAAGGCTGTGGTCACAGTCGTTGGTCACATCGTCGAAGAGATGTAGAGAATAGCTCGAAGATTTAAGCTCTATTTTCGGAGTTTCATGGATCGCGACTTGGAGAGTCGAGATGCCTCACAACAGGAACTCGCGACATGTGAAATTGCGAAGTGGCGAAAAGAGAAATGACGAAATGATCGAATCTAGTCCAGCTAAGCTCCTTGTTTTTCGGAGTTTCATGGATCATGAAAATGAGTGTCAAAATAACTCTTCACCACAGGAATACCGAAAGGCCGAATGCCGAAATGTCGAAATATCGATGTAGCCAGTGGTCACCGCCAGTGGTCGCATAAGTGGAAGGAGCTAGCATAGCTAGGCTCCATTTCAAGGGTCACTCTATAACTGCTAGAAATCACTAATGGTCCTGCTAGAGGACTCGAAGAGACTTCAGTGTGATTGTCAGAGGAACTGAAGAGTCTCAAGGCATCTGCCAGAGGAATGAAGACTACTCATAGAGGTGATTGACAGATGGAAGAGCGTTGAAGCCTGTAACTACAACAGAGGGGATGAGCTCGACTGTGACAGAGAAGACGAAGAGTCTCAACTACAAGACAGGCTAAGTAATCTCGGCATAACACCTAGTAATGATGGACTCATGGGAGGAACAACAAGAGAAGCTGAAGAGTTGCAATGATGATCAGGCAGAGCACTCGACATGGTGAGAGAATGCAGAAACATTATTGAGAGGGCATTCATAAGATTCAGAGAGACTATAAGAATGAAGAACAAAGAAGAGATTGGTGTTGTTGTTGTTGAGAGTGATTCAGGAAAGTAGAAGGAGGAGTGTGTAGCAGCTGAAATACAGAGAAGAGGAATGGTGCTTTGAATGGAGATGGCCCATAGAGCATAAAAGGCAGAAGCATAGAAAGCACAAGGAGGTGTGCAGCAAGAAAGTGAGACAGTAAAGGAAGGTTGAGGTGCTCTTGTAGAGAAAAATAGAAGATCAGAAAGTGCAAGAAGATGCAGACAAAGAGACACTGATACAGGAGAGTAGTGCAGCATAACAGAACAATGATAAGTCTGGTAAGCCAATCACAAATATTGTATCACTGTGATAAATTTACATAGAGAAAATATTTATATTCTAGGGTGGTAGGGAGGTGCTAGGGAGGACTATTGTCCTCAGAGGTTCAAGTGGGTGCTTGAACATAGGGAGTTGTAGCTTCCATCTGGTTGCAGCCAAAGAAACCAAGGTGGTGCAAGGGAGAATTGTTGTTCTATGTTATACAGGTTGGTGCCTGTGTGACTGGAAGTTGGTCCTTCCATCCAGTTGGTACTAGAACACTTAGGGAGTTGGTGCTTCCTTCTAGTGGGTGCTAGAGAAACCAGGGAGTTGGTGCTTCCTTCTAGTAGGTGCTAGAGAAAATAGAGAGTTGGTGCTCTCAGCAAGTTGCAGCTTGCAAAACAAAGGTTATAGCCTCATTATGAGTTGGTGCTCATAAGTATGATAATGTACATAATGTAAAGATTACTTATCATATAAAGAAGAAGTGGTTTTTACCCTTTATGGGATTCCTCAGGAAATATCTATCTCTGTATATTTCATATGTGTGAATGATGTTGAATGTTCGATTGCTTACTTCCCTGCACTATTGTGATTGTCATTCAGTGCTCTGAAAAGAGTTTAAAATAAGCATAATTTTTTAAGCTCGGTAACAACTGATTCACCCCCCCCCCTCTCAGTTGTCCAACATTAAGGAATGTTGGGTTCCTTATAATCCCCTCCTTATGGAATATCCATCTATAAAATTTATGAAAATCTTAAAAAGGGTGAAGGAGACCTCCATCTCTTGGAACAAAAGGAGAAAGAAGGAAGAAAACAAATCCCTTTCTAAATTGAAGATAAGATGAAATCCTGGAAAGAGAAAGAAACAATGGGCCATCTCTTAGTAGATATGAAGGAATAATATAAAACCCTAGACCTTCTTAGGAGAAAAACCCTACAAAACAAAGAGTATGAGTGGAGAATGATAAGGAGGGAAATTTGGTTACAAGTTGGGGATGAAAACACAAAATTCTTTCATCACTTTGCAAATGGAAGGAAACTCTCCAACAATATTTGTTATGTAGAAATAATGGATAGCTCGAAATATTCTTTCTTTGAAGACATAGCACAAGAAGGCACATCACACTTTGAATCTCTCTTCAAAGAAGACTCCAGGGTGAAAATACACACTATCAAAAAGGTGGTGAGTCTCTTTCCTAGATTCATCAACCCATAAGACAATCAAAAAATTATGGTGGAGATCACAAAGGAAGAGTTGGAGAAAATTATTCATAGCTTTCAGAATGACAAAATATCGGGCATGCATGGTTTTCCAATTGAATTCTACAAATTATTCTTTGAGATCATCATGGAGGACCTCTTAATCCTAATTGAATATTCAATAATAATTGGTCAGATCCATGCTCTCTTCAACACTACCTTCATACCTCTCATTCCAAAAGTGTACAATCTAGAAAATTTTGACCAATTTAGGCCCATCTCTCTCTACAATAATTTATAAAAAACCATCTCAAAGATTATTTCTCATAGAATCAAAGATATGTTAAGTGAAAATGTCTTTGAAGAGAAATTTGGGTTCCTCTAAGGAAGACAAATCCACTAGGAAATTGGCATAGCACAGGAAGGTCTTCACTCAATCCACACCCAAAATTTGAGAGCCATTACATACAAAGTGGATCTCTCAAAGGCCTTTGGCAGGGTCAACTAGATATATATCAAACTTCTTCTGATACATTTGGGTTTTGGACACTCATTTATCACTTGGGTGATGAATTGCATATCTACCACCTCATTTTCTATTCTCATAAATGGTTTGGCCACCTCCTTCTTCAAAGTTGAATGTGGACCTCATCAAGGATGCCCTCTATCCCTGTTATTCTTCTTTTTGGTGGTTGAAAGTATCAACAAGATTATCCATAGTCAATTCATCTCAAGAAACCTCAAATGTATAAAAATCAGTCTAAACTTCTCCTTAACACATCTTCTCTATTTAGATAATATCTTAATATTTTGTGAAGGAAATATATCATACATCTCCTTGTTGGAGCATAACCCTAACTCACATTAGTTTATACGTATCTTAGACTCCTAGATCATGGTTAATACATTCATTTACACTTTATTTCACCTAATTTTTACACATAAAGAAGAAGGGTGCCTCATCCCTAGATTTTAGGGAAAACTGCTATTTTTAGATCAAGACTCAACTCCCGGTTCTTGATTTTCTTGATTTATTCTTGATTTTGTTGATTTATTCATGATTTATTCCAACTCCCCCATGAAAAAACTCATCTATTATTGGGGAATTCACACCTCCTCTTTGAGTGAGAGATTTATTCCTTAATTAATGATTTTTGTCATTACTATTATTAGTAACTACTATTTCGGGTCAGTTAAGTGAGTTGGAACTACTTCTCTTGTCACTTAAGTGAGCTTAAGTGAGCTACTGTGAATCACTTGACTCTTTTGGACATTAATGAGTGTGTGACATGTATATTTAGTGGTCTAGGTCGAACTATGTGGTCTCCCTTAGCTTATGACACCTATTTTAGCTATTTCTAGCTTTTTTTGACTAGAATTTCTATGTTGGAAATTCTATATATTCACCTCCTCTCTTCTTTTTGAGGATGGTTGCTCATGTATATTCATTTTTTATTAATATAATTCTCTAATTTATGGAGCAAAAAAATTTTGCCATCTCTTGAATATCAGCAAACTGTATGTGTTCAATTTAACTAGAATTCTATATCTATAGGGGTTTCTGCAGGAATTCTACATGGTATCAGAGCTAGATTTAATCTAGTGGATTGTACACAGTTTTATTTGCAGTTATAGATCATCAGGAGGTGCAACAAGAAGAAATGGATCATCTCTCTCAGCCCACAAAACTCATTCTAAATAATTTCAATTACTTCAAATGGAAGACAGAGATCTCTCTGCTCCTCCGAAGCAAAGGGCTTTACAGGGTAACAATGGGAGCAAAGAAAGAACCGACTGTTGCAGCGGAGAAGATAAAGTATTTCAATAAATTAGATGAAGCAATTGGGATGATATGCCTATCAATTTCCAGAGATCTCCTATTTCATGTCAGTAGAGCCACTACTCCCGATGTGGTCTAGACCACATTGGAAGGACTATTCGGCAAGCAGGATGCAATGAGAGTGCATCAACTGGAGAATGAAATCATATCCCTAAGTCCAATTCATTTCATCAACCTGCAATAATTCTTCACCAAGTTCAAATCCATCCTCGTTGAACTTAATGCATGTGGAGTCACGAAAGAGGAAGAACAACTCATCCTTTCAATTCTCTCGAAATTAGGCCCTGAATATTCCGTATTTGTGTCGTCTTTTCAAGCATCTAAATTGACTCAGGAAAAATGGAAAATGCCTCCATTAAATGATTTCATTGCAGCATTGACTCAAGAGAAAGCTAAGTTAGTCCAAATGGGTGCCATCAAGCATTCCAAGAACCAAGCACTTGTGGCTACTAATGCTCCCAAGAGCAGTGGAAAAGACAAGAAAAAAGGAACGGGTAAATTTCCTGAATCGAAGAAGGAGAGATCCGCACAATCTTCAGATAACTATTCTAAGCCTAAGGGTAAGAATAAGAAGGAAAGAAAAATTTGCAGCTACTGTTCCAAATGTTTTCATCCCGAAGAAAATTGCATGAGGAAGACTATCGATGAGATGGCTAAGCAATTACAACGACACAATCTCATGGTGGCCGAAAATGCAAAGAAGAAAGATGATAACAGAACGGGAGGAAGAGTACGAGATGGTCATGCTTTAATGGTTGTCACATCCACTCCATCATCTTTGATCCTTGATTCAGGTGCATCAAACCATATGGCTGCATCAAAAGATGATTTTTCCTCCATCGAAGAAAGCACCACATCCCCAATTTACTTGGGAGATGCCACACCCGCAAAGGTGTACGGAGAAGGAATTGTTGATCTTGAAGGGGGATTCTTCACAAATGTTCTCCATGTTCCCTCTCTGTTCGCAAATATTCTCTTGATATATCGGATCACTCATTCCATCTCTATAAGGAAGTTGGAGTTCACTTCGAACTCCGCAGTGATTACCAACATTTCCACAGGCTCACAACTTGCACATGGAATTGCAGATCACGGTTCTCATTTGTATTTATTCTCCCACTTTGATCCTAAATCTATTAGCACTATATTTCTGTCACAATCTAATGATATTAGTAGGTTATGGCATGAAATATTTGGTCATCTAAACTATAATTACTTGCATCAACTCAACAAGGAAAACATGGTAGAAGGATTGCCAGCTATTAAATTCACAAGCAGTGTATGTCAAGGATGCATTCTTGGCAAGAATCCAGAGAAAAAGTTTGACAAAGGGAAGGCACAGAGAGATTATTCACCTCTTGGTTTGACTCACATTGAAATCATGGGCCCATTCCCACAACCTTCAATCAGTAAGGCTCGATATGTACTCACCTTCATAGATGATTTCTCTCTCTTTACTTGGGTATTTTTTTTTAAATTAAAATCGGAAGTATTTGAATGCCTTATAGAATTTAAAGCACTTGTTGAGAATGAGTCTGGGTGTAAGATTAAGATACTCCATACTGATAATGGGGGGGATTATGTCAACAAATACGTGCAACAACTTTGTATTGATGCAGGTATACAACTACAACACACAGTGCCATATACACCACAGCAGAACGGTGTTGCGGAGAGGAAAAACCAGTCCCTAAAAGAGATGGCCAATTGTATGCTACAGTCAAAATCATTAGCTCCCAAACTATGGGATGAAGCTATTAATTGTGAATCATACATTCAGAATGAGTTCCTCAAAAATCACTCAAAGGCACCACTCCTTTTGAATGTTGGACCGGTAAGAAACCAAAAGTGTCGCACTTTTGTATTTTTGGTTCACGAGCATGGGCTCACATTCCGACAGATAAGAGGAAGGATTTGGAGCCTCAAAGTGTTGAATGAATATTTGTTGGATATCCTGAAGGTTTCAAAGGATATAGATTGTTGGAATCTCACACTGAAAAGTTCATTCTAGCTCAAAGTGTGAAATTTGAAGAAGAATCATTGCATGATTTTTCAGAAGACCATGTCGAGGAACCGCTTGTTGTCACTGATGAGGAGGAGTCGGAAAATTCTTCGAGCACTTCAGAGAAGCCATCAGAGAAAAAAAATTGGTCTGATATAGAGGATGAGGATCAGTTAATGGCTGCTCCAACTCAATTGCCAACTTGGGCAGAGAAAACCCTTCAAGATGCGGGTGAACTAGTCAGTGATCCTACGGATACAAGAAGGACTAGATCACAATTTTTTGGGGCTCCTCAAGCCCTGGCTACCAAAAAACCTTTGCTTCCCATACATTGTTATATTTCACTTGGTTCAGATCCAAATTCACACTTTGAGGCTGCTAGAAACCCACTCTGGGAGGCTGCCATCGATGAAGAGTACTATGCTCTTATGCACAACAACACATGGGACTTGGTTCCACTTCCAAAACGAAGAAAGCTTGTTCGATGCTGATGGATATATAAAACAAAGATTGTTTCATGTGGTGATATTAGCAAGTACAAATCTCGACTTGTCTCAAAAGGATACTCACAGGTACATGGCATAGACTACACAAAGACATTTGCACCTGTTGCAAAAATGGACTCCATTCGACTAGTTTTGGCCACTGTCGCTTCTCACAGATGGGAAGTTCATCACATGTATTACATCTGCGAGATTATCCATGACAAATTCATTTCACTACAGTACTGCCCCACAGAGCAGTAGGTTGTATACATCTTCACCAAGTCCTTCACTGAAAAGAAATTTTCAGAACTGAGAGCTATGCTTGGAGTGGTGGAGACAACTGAGTAGGTAAGTTTTGGCCACTCAACATTTTTTTCCTCTTTTGGGGGGGGTTCCCATGAGGTTTTCCCTCTTTCCTCTTTTCATGAGGAGTTCTTTTATGTAATGAGTACCTAAAATGGTCAAGTTGTCGAGACTCAAATTTTTTTGTCATTATAGTTAAGCTTAAGGGCGGGTGTTGGAGCATAACCCTAACTTACATTAGTTTATACCTATCTTAGACTCCTAGATATTGGTTAATACATTCATTTACACTTTATTTCACCTAATTTGGCCACATAGAGAAGAAGGGTGCCTCATCCCTATATTTTAGGGAAAACTGTTATTTTTATATCAAGACTCAACTCCCAGATCTTGATTTTCTTGATTTATTCTTGATTTATTCTTGATTTTCTTGATTTATTCATGATTTATTCCAACTCCCCCATGAAAAAAAAATCTATTATTAGGGAATGCGCACCTCCTCTTTGAGTGAGATATTTATTCCTTAATTAATGATTTTTGTCGTTACTATTATTAGTAACTACTATTTCGAGTCAGTTAAGTGAGTTGGAACTGCTTCTCTTGTCAGTTAAGTGAGCTTAAGTGAGTTAATTCACATCACTTGACTCTTATGGACATTAATTAGTGTGTGACATGTATCTTTAGTGGTCTAGGTCGAACTATGTGGTCTCCCTTAGCTTATGACACCTATTTTAGCCATTTCTAGCTTTTTTTTACTAGAATTTCTATGTTGGAAATTCCATATATTCACCTCCTCTCTTATTTTTGGGGATGGTTTCTCATGTATATTAATTTTTTATTAATATAATTCTCTAATTTATGGAGCAAAAATGTTATGTCATCTCTTGAATATCAGCAAATTGTATGTGTTCAATTTAACTAGAATTCTAGATCTATCGGGGTTTCTGCAGGAATTCTACACTCCTCTCTCAAACAGATTCTCCAAAATTTAT
The DNA here is from genome assembly GCA_009831015.1 of Picea engelmannii. Lineage (NCBI taxonomy): Eukaryota > Viridiplantae > Streptophyta > Pinopsida > Pinales > Pinaceae > Picea > Picea engelmannii. The sequence goes on from ML802937.1 coordinate 46,271, forward strand.
ACTTAGCCATGGGAATGAAAATAAACATGGATAAATCCTCCCTCTTTTCCTATGGAATGACTGAAAATGAAAATAAGCATATATTTGGAGTTCTTGGAACTCCAACAATGGGAAACCTAGAAGGGATGAAATACCTGGGATTCTCTTTAAAGGAAAACATAAATAGAAAAAAATACTGGAAAATACCATCTGAAAAGTTTTAAAAGTTCCTTCTCTCATGGCATAATAGATGGATTTCTCGTGCAGGAAGACGTGTTTTAGTAAAATTGGTTTTATAGGAAATCCCAATTTGTTGGACCTCTTTGTCTTGAGTCCCTAAGGGAATTATTGAGAGAATCATCCATCTCTCATTTATATTCCTTTGGTCAGGATCTGATGAAAAAATACCCTTAGTTCCAGCTTCAAAAAAAAATATCAACACAAAAGTATTTTTGGGGATGGGGCTTAAAAAAAATCCATCTATTTTCACAAGCACTCACTACAAAAAATGTTTGGGGGGTCATCTCCAACATAGGTTTGATGGGTCATATTATTAAAGAAAAATACTTTCCTTTGGACTCCATCATAGATCGGGTCTGGAGGCCCCAGAAATCCTCCAAGAATGGATATGTTATATGGAAATCCATGGTAAATGCATTCCCCCTTATTATAAGCTAACTTATATGGAAGGTTGGAGATGGTGATGACATTCTTATTGGAAAATACCCATGGATTGAATGCAAAGGAAATCCCATCCTCCTAGATCCTCTTATTTAGGACATCAATATTAATGCATGTTTCTTCAATATACAACAAATATCTAGAAAGGATTTTGTGACAGGCACAACCCACTAGTTAATTTGGAAAGAAATAGGGATTGTTGAAGCACATGCACCTATTTGTAGGAAATACACCAATTTTATCTCCACCTCCCTATTCAACCTCACATATCAAAAGGAATCCATCATCTGGTCATTTAATCCCTCTGTGAATTATTCTCAAAAGCATGGATACATTGTTTTAATTATGGAGCATATTGATGGCCTTGCCCCTTTTTGGGGGGAAACACTCTAAAAGATAAAATTCCCATCAAAATCCCAAATTTTCATGTGGATTATTCTCACAAATAAATCTCCCACCTGGGAAAATATGCAAAAATGAAGTTTTTTCAGACCTAGTCGATGTTCCCTCTACAAATAGGACAATGAAAATATTTCTCACATTTTCTTGCATTTTTCGGCATTTCTCCTTCACTAAAGCAGTCTGGGTAGAAATATTCACTTCCCTCGGGATGATATCCTGATGGGAAGGTACCACAATTGAGCAATTCCTACAATCTTGGCTATCATCCCCTACCACCTCTCCCCATAAATCCCTCCCTCTAATTACAGCTTGGGGCATCTGGATTTCCTGAAATCATTCCATTTGTTAGGATCATGATCCCTCCCTCTCCCATTTTTCCATCTCTTCCTTGACTATCCTCCCATATTCTCCTTAATCCCCTTCCCCC
>ML802937.1:47780-93731 GCA_009831015.1 Picea engelmannii
TCATCCCCCTTTGTGTTCTTTGATAGTGAAAAATAGGGCTCCCCCTCTTCAAAAGCAGCAGAGAGTGTCCTACATCTAGATTCTTCCACCATAATTTCCTATTGCGCACATTTGGGGGAAGAGACCAACAACTATAATGAGTTTAGGGAAGTTAAACTCCTTTTAACACTAGTATTTGAAATATGAGTCACACATTCAAATAGTTTTTGGGACTTATTGCTTGTGATAAAATTATTGAAAGGAAGACAAACACTGCACACATAAACTCCTCAACAAATATTGGATGACATCATGATACTCCTATCCTTCACTCATGTCTCATTTTCCTATGTCTACAGGATTTGGAATCAAGAAGCGGACAACCTATCAAAAATTAGATTGGACCTGGACTGAGGAAGATGGAAAATATGGGAAAAGAGCCCACTTAGCTCCATAGAATTTATTCAAGAACCTTGGTCCCTTATCTAACTAAAACATTTTCATCCATTAGGCTCAAAGCTATATTGATATAGATGATATTTTTTATTGCAAGTTATATTAGCTTGGTTTCTCCTCTCTCTGTATACAAAAGAAGGGATTGGTATAAAGAAAGATAAATTGGTGATACTGAGAAGGGGGGTGAATTAGTAGAAATTATAATTTATCACCTTTTACAACTTTAACTTTTCAATCAAATAAATGCATTCCAATATATAATAAAGAGAAGAAGAACAAATACACAATGTACAATAGATTTACATGGAAAAAACACAAAATGATTTTCTTATATAATAACAACATTACATTCATAGGAAGCTACAACTTCCAACATTATCCAGATCCAACTGGAAGGAGGCACCAACCCCCTAATTTACAAGAACCAACCTAAAGGAAGCTACAACTCCCTAGATTCTCCAGTTCCAACTGGAAGGAAGCTCCAACCCCCTTTCCTTTTCCCCTCCTTCCTCCCTCAAATATGTATATAAAAAAATCAACATGTCATTGTCACTTTCAATGTCACTATCATTGATACATCATCATCATCAAACTGGGTCCACATAGAGATCCTAGGTCCACACGGGTCCACATATAAAACCTAACAACCACATAAAAACATGTGCCAATCATGTGCCAAAATCTCAAAATTATGAGCCTCACAAACTGGGTCCACATAGAGATCCTAGGTCCACATGTGTCCACATATAAACCCCAACAACCACATAAAAACTTGTGCCAATATCTCCAAGGATATGCCTCAAATAATGTGCCAAAATATCCAAAATATGAGCATCAAATCATGTGCAAAAATCTCCAAAATATGAGCCTCAAATCATGTGCAAAAGACAAACCTTAAATCATGTGGAAACCCTAATGCATGAGATATTAGGTCATCAATCCTTCCTCAAATTCTCCATCAAGAGAGAAATGCCTTCCATATTGTAGTGCATCCATATCAATGATCAAAACGTCATCAAAATATTCTTCATAAGAGCTCCTTATCTTCCTTGTATCTTCGCTACCAAACTTGTGCTAAGAGATCACAAGATTGAATTGTGAAAATGAGAGGTTCTTAATGTGTATTTATACCATTCCAAGAACTTCATTTACTTAACTTTAGGTCCAACCTATAACTTCTTGTTTGCAACACTTTTAGGGGAAAATTCACATGATTGTCTTTAAGAGGGTATATCTCCTCAACCATGACGAACCACGTGGCATGCCACCTATCGTTGGAAATGAATTGACGAGGGTTATCAATATATGGAGGTTTTGCATGCATTTGCAATTCCCTTCATACTCTTTTTATTCAAACATGTCAAGAAATGCAAGACATGTCCACACTAATCCTATCAAAAGAGAAGAACAATTTAATCAAGAAATCAAATGACACAAGCAATCACACAGTACACCAAGATTTTACCCTGGAAACCCTTAACCGGAAAAAGCATTCCTTTGAGCATTTTTCTCTCGTGTTGTTTTATTCATTCATAATAAAAGGTTACATGTCTAACCTTGGTCCGCACCTAAGACACAATCGACATCATACCCTCTTGCACAAGCAAGAACAACCTTGTAGCCAATTTAGCTTACATATGCATGACCAATAGCCTACACTTACACATGCATTGACCTGCAAAACTGAATTCTATGATCACCTTACAACAACATCCTTTACGACCTTTCAACACACCTCTTTATAGGATTTACAATAGGCAAAAACCTAAATATTGGCACCCAAAATCGATTACAGATCCTTGCATATCATTGGCTACAAATCCTGCAAATCTTGAGATTATGTTACAGTCAACCCCAAGTCGAGTTTACCAGTCAGCCTCCATTTAGTCTCTATTCGGTTGTCTCATGCCCACACTTCAACCTCTTTTTGGTTGACTTTCCATCAATATCTTCGACTTCGACTTTACTTGGTCGACTTCCTCGACTTTCAAATTTCTATCGATCTACCTCGAATTCGACCAACTATTGATGTTTTTGATCTACCTCGACTTCGACCATCAGAAAATTCACCTCGATTAGACTTTCATTGCAAAGAATATAACAACCCAACATTCTCCCACTTGTTGTCTTCTTTATTGAAAGAGGATATTCCTAAACTTTCACTCACATCCCCAGGGCAACAATTCTCATTGCCTCTTTGCACCAAGAGAAATTCACAGCAGTCACAAACTTGGTCAACGAGTCTGCTATGTTTTCCAATGTGTCTACTTTCTCCAATAGCACCTTTTTAATTTCCACCATGTCTCTTACAAAATGGTATTGTACATCAATTTACTTATTCTTTGAATGATAAGCAGGGTTATTTGCCAGAAATATTGTTCTTTGATTGTTACAACTTACCTTCATAGCTCTATGCTCAAACCCGATTCATGAACACAACCTTTGAATCCATACCACTTATTTTCTTCCATGAGTGGAAACCATGTATTCAACTTATGTTTTCAACAAGGATACAATTTCCTGACACTTACTCATCCAACTTATTGCTCCACCGAACATCTTGAAGACATACTTTTTGGTCGACCTCCTTCGATCCAGATCTTGAGCCCAGTTGGCATCGACAAATACATGTACATCTAATTTACCACTTTCACCTCCAAGTCTTCCTTGGTACTATATAGCATAGTCCTTTGTGCCACACAAATACCTGAATACTCTCTTGACAATTTTCCAGTGCTTCTTTCCAGGTGTAGACATGTACCTACTCAACACTCCCACTGCATGGGAAATTTTTGGTCGAGTGTAGGCCATTGCATATATCAGACTACCAACCACACTTGCATAGGGAAAACATTCCATGTCCTATATCTATTCATGTGTCTTTGGAAACTGCTCAACAGTAATCCTTTCTCCCACTGGAATTGGCACCTTTGTCGATTTACAATCCTGCATGTTGAATCATTTCAAAATTGTTTCAATATACTTTATCTGATTCAACCAAATATTTCTAGCAGCTCGATCTCTCTTAATATCCATTCCCAGAATGAATTTAGTTGCACCGAGATCCTTCATGTCAAACTTGGAGGATAGTTTCTTCTTCACCTCCTTTATTGCGTCCATGTTATTTCCAAGCAACAACATGTCATCGACATACAAAGATACATGTATGAAACATGCACCTTCTTCCTTGGAATATATGCAGTGATCAACTTTGATTTTCACAAATCCTAAACTAAGGGTGTATGTGTCAAACTTTTGGTACCACTTCCTTGGCGATTTATTTAGACATAAAGGGATATTTTGAGTTTGCATGCCAACTCTTGCTTGCCCTTTACTACAAATCCTTCAGGTTGTTTCATATATATTTCTTCTTCTAGGTCCCCATGTAGGAATGTTGTCTTCACATCCATTTCTTCTATCTCCAGATTGAATGTTGCATCCAGAGACATTATTACTCTAATGGAAGTTAGTTTTGAAACAGGGGGGAAAATATCACCGAAGTCTACTCCCTCGACTTGGGAATATCCTTTCGCTACCATTCAAGCTTTGAACTTCTCGACTTGTCCTGCAGTATTCATCTTCTTCTTGAACACCCACTTGCTACCGACGGGATTTATTCCACTAGGTAACTTGACTAAATCCCGTGTCTCATTTTTGTACAAGGATTCCATCCCTTCAACCATGGCGTCCTTCCATATTTTACCCTTTGTTGAGTTGATTACCTCACCGACCGACTTCGGCTCATCGTCGATGGAAGTTAGAACGAATGTGGAACGGAATTTAGGTGAACTATAACTTTTGACTGGTTTTATTACTCTTTTTGACCCTCTTACCACCAGAGTTTGTTGTTCCACCTCTTCCTCTTATTCAGTTGACTCATCTAAATCATCTTCTTTGTTCCTCAGTTCAAACCACACCGTATCATGATTATTCTTGGTCTAAACAACTTCACCATGCTCAGTTTTACCTCTGACTTCTATGAAGACCACATCTCAATTGTACATTGTTATCCTTAATGTAGGGTCCCAGAGCTTATATCCTTTCATCCCTTCTTTGTATCCGATGAAAATACATTTGACTACCTTCTTTTTCAGCTTGCTCTTGTTTTCCTTGGAAACATGCACAAATGAATCACAACAAAATACTTTGAGATGTGCCACCGAAGGATTCTTACCTGACCATACCTCATTTGGAGTCATGTCGACTAGCACTGACAAAGAAGACATATTTACCAGATATATTGTAGTCTTGAATGCCTCCACCCACAATTCTTGTGCAAGCCCAATACAACTGAGCATGCTCCTTATCTTATCCATCAATGTTATGTTCATTCTCTTGAAAACTCCATTTTTTTATGGGGTATATGGTGTGGTATTTTTGCGTGCTATGTCACACTGCTTATAGAACTGATCAAATTCCTTGCCACAAAATTCACCACCATTGTCAGTTCTCAACACTTTAATCCTCTTCTATGTCTGGTTTTCCACAAGAGCTTTAAACTCTTTAAATCTCTCGAAAACCTCTAATTTATTCCTCAGTAAATATATACATGCATTCCTAGAAAAATCATCTGTGAAGGAGACATAATATATGGATCCACCAAGGGAAGGCATTGTAACTAGGTCAAACACATCACTATGCACCAGTTCTAGAATCCCATTTTCCCTTGTCGCTCTAGTTGGGAACCTCACTTGACTTTGTTTCCCATATATGTAATTTTCACAAAAGTTGACTTCTAAACCACATTCAGGAAAACCTTCGACCATACCTTTACTATGAATAGCTCGAATTCATTTTTCTCCAATGTGTCACATCCTCTCATGCCATAACCTAGTCAACTAGAGTTCATCATGTCTTGTTGAGTCGATTTGAACCGACTTGGCTAGAGTCGAGTTGAGTTGTGTCAATATCGAGTTGAGTCAAGTCACATTCAAGTTGATTTCATGAGCAATGATGTTGTTGCATCCAGTCGAGTCGACATTCCCTAACAACTTGTATAGGGTACCAATATGAAATTCTCTCATTAATACCATTGGATCTCTGACCATATTGCATGAATCCGTCTGAAACAGAGTATGCACACCTACATCTAACATCACTCATCTTGCTGACAGACATCAAGTTTATTTCCAAACCCAGAATGTGTAGCACACCTGGAAGGGTTCTTTTCCTCCCATCCTACAGTATCATTCAGACTCTTCCTTGTCCAACAATTATGTTTGTCGAGTCGTACCCCAAGAACACATCACCCCCATCATATTATTCATATTCACAGAACCATTATTTATGTGGTGTCATATGATAGGATGATCTTGATTCGATCAACCAAACATCTTGATCTGACCATGTATTGGTCCACGCCAGGTACACATCACCTCCCTTGTCTGAAGTTGTCTTTCTCTCATTCGACTACTTCTCGTCAGATCCAAAATTGCCTTATGTTGCTTTCAACTTACAGTCCTTTTTATAATGCCCAACTTTACCACATTTCCAGCATCTTCACGCTGACTAAACCAGGGATTTATATCTACCGTTCGACTTGAACTTTCTACCAAAGAATATTCCTTTGTCTCTGTCTATCGTTCGACCTCTCACTACCAGAGCATCTTTGGTCGATCCTTCCATTTTCTTCCTTCTCATTTCTTCCGACAACATAGAAGAAACCACGTCCTTTAGTGTTATTTTGATTGTATTACTCCCAATAGCCACGACTAAGCTATCCCAGGATTCTGGCAAAGAACATAATAGGTTGATACACTTCTCCTCATCAATGATCTTTATATCCACAGATGATAACTAGATTAACACGGTGTTAAACGCATTTAAATGCTCAGTCACCGAATTGCCACCACTCATCCTCAAAAGATACAATTTGTTTCTGGGAAACAAATTATTTACCAGATATTTCGACCGATATAAGCTTCCCAGCTTATCCCTCCGTTTCCAGGATGAATCTTCACCTGATATATTCAGCAACACCAAATCTTCAAGACAAAGTTGTATCGTACTTTATGATTTTCTTTCGAGTTTCCCCCATAATTCCATCGACATGCTTGTCAGTTGGGTACCTGGACAGACTTTTCTCCATTGTTCTCAATCCACAAGAAGATCTTCCATTTTAAGCTTCCAAAGCTCAAAATTATGACCATTGAATCTTTCTATCTCTATTTTGGAACTTCTCTCCATTCTTTACCACAATCTTTAAAACAATTTATGACTTACAACTCTTACTGTACCTAGGGTTTAGTTCTTAGATTCAATATTTGCAGATCAAGATCTGATATACTGGCCAACTCATTACACCTCTCTGATAACTCACTTGTCAGGGAATACCTAATATCTAATACCACATGTATTTAAATGCAAGACATTTCCACACTAATCCTAGAAAAAGAGAAGAAGAATTTAATCAAGAAAGAAAATGACACAAGCAATCACACAATACACCGAGATTTTACCCTGGAAACCCTTAACCGGGAAAACCAACATTCCTTTGATCATTTTTCTCTCTTGTTGTCTTATTCATTAAAAATAAAAGGTTACATGCCAAACCTTGGTCCACACCTAAGACACAATCGACATCATACCCTCTTTCACAAGCAAGAACAACCCTATAACCAATTTGGCTTACATATGCATGATAAACAACCTACACTTACACATGCATTGACCTGCAACAGTGCATTATATGATCACCTTACAACAGCAGCCTTTATGGCCTTACAAAACGCCTATTTATATGCTTTACAATAGGAAAAAACCTAAAGATTGGCACCCAAAAATGGTTACAGATCCATGCATATCATTGGCTATAAATCTCACAAATCCCAGGATTCTATTACAATCGACCCCAAGTAGGGTTTACCAGTAGACTACCAGTCGGCCTCCATTCAGTCTCTAGTCGGTCGTCTCATGCCCACACTTAGACCTCTTTTCCGTTGACTTGTCGTCGATATCTTCGACTTCGAATTTACCTGGTCAACTTCCTCGACCTTCAACTTGTTGTTGATCTACCTCGACCTTCGACTTATTGTCCATCTACCTCGACTTCGACCTACTATCGATTTTGTCAATCCACCATCGCGACTGTTAGCGACATTATTCCTCTTGGGCTCAAAAATACCCAGGTCTGCAGGTTACATGGGAAGCGCCCCAGCGCAACGCAGGAGAATCTCTTTTTTGATCACAAGTCAAGCGAGCGGGCGAAGTTTTGATGTCAGCAGCCGAGATCCACCTACAAAACTGATCGACGTACATCGGGATTTCGGGTCTGCCAAGTCGCCTGGGATTTAGCACGAAGGATAGTGCCAATAGTTCAAGGAAAATTTGGGTCATCCGATCCAGTTGAGACAGGTGGCAGTCAGTCGGTGTATCGGGGATCGGTGTTTCAGGAGACGAGGAGCCTCCCATTCTTTACAGCTGAAATCACCGATCAGGGAAACACCGAAAGCACCTTTGGAGCCAAGCCCATGATCCTATCACCAGGTCACATCAAGCGAGCCTGTAAATGGGGGCAGCCCCCCTTTTATAATAGCAAATACTATCTGGGCCATTCATCTGAAGGGTGCACGGCGCACATCCATGTCACATCGGCATTCGAAAGTTCAAGGGGTAAGTGCACCTCGTCTTTGCACCTCCCAAAACCTCAAATCCCGAAACGCCGGAAACGCCCAGAATTAGGCTCATGGTTTTGGCGCCTGGTCACAAAGGAGCAGGCCTAAAGGAGGGGCACTAATGTTTATCATTCGACGAGACGAGCCCCAAAGTGCCAAGAGTGATCTTATTCATTCATCATGGATGAATACATGGTGTGTGATTAGGTCCTCCTGACATTTCGCCCATCACGATTTCAAAGTGTAAGGAACAGCTCTCTCATATCCCCGAAGCGCGAAGCATAGAAGTTGTCTCAGACCCGGGCCCGCAGTATTGCCGAATCAGTTCATAACCATCAGATCAGTGGGGGGACGTGTGGCGACTGTTAGGTTCTCCCGACATTTCTCCCATCACGATTTCGAAGAAAGAAGACTTGCTCCTTCATATCCATGAACCCCGAAATGCCGAAAGCACTCTGGAAGATAGATGTAGGGTCACGGCCCCTGGTCACTTGAGAATGTAAAAAGGATTGTACAAAGGGGAGGCCAAAAGCGCCAGGTTGGGTTTTAGAAGGGGCCATTGTGTTCTCCAGATGCCAGTTCGACGTAATCTAGATCCCGATACCTGTTGGGAATGAATGAAGAAGAAAGAGGGTGGTTGAAACCTCCCCTCACTCATTAATTGCAAAGTATGGGTGTTCCGGCCGAAAGCCTACCTAAGATGGTCTTCTGTACTAGTTATTTTCATGGAAGCCACACCGAGTCCTCGACTCGCCAGGGAAGCCTGCACACGCTAATTCATCATTTAAGGGCTCAGCTACCCCCTGGCGCGATCCATGCAAAATTAAGGTGGCGTATGACAGAGGAGTGTAGGCCAGATTTGATTGAAGAGACTCCTTGTCCCGAAAGTTCAGTAGGCCTCTGTTGGGCAATTGTTTAGGAGTATATATACTTAGTTTTGATATTTTTCAAGCTATCGATGGTAATGTTTTAACAGACACTCTAGTTCTCTGGTTATGCATCTGTATGTAAGATTTCTTGTTTAATGAAAGACAGTTTCCTTATTCCATCTAGTTTTCATCTCATACTAAGGGAGTTCATGATTGATTGATTCACATGAATTATTGCAGTTGTGTTATGATAAAGGATTTATTGTGGCACTATTGTATTCTCTGGTTTTCTACGTTTGAATGTAAGAAAATCTCGCATTTAAATGCATTCTCCTACAGTCTTCTAGAAATTTGATGTTGACAATAGACCTTTGCATCTCTCTGATACAAGTCTTCCCACTACTCACCTCTACTACAACTCACTGTCTGGAGTATGTCTAAGACCTCACTTGCCCATGCATGTCTGGCCTAGTTTGGGATTTGAAACAATATCGTCCGAGTTTACTTCCATTCGATCAACCCTTTCATACACAAATAGTGACATAAATTGATGGGCGTCGGGCTCTTCTCCTGCTGCAATCCAGGAGTGACTTCCGTCGCCAACATTTATGGTGTCGTTGTCGGGGACGAAGTTGAAAATCTTCCCTGGGATTGAACAACATTGAGCTTCTGATTCTAAAGGTGCATCAAGCATCAGAGCCCTTGAAGATTGCTACTGTGCACCTAGCGACTCCATTGTGACGACTCCACTGTGGTGAACCTACCGTGTCAATTGTGGCTTTCAGAGGCAGACACACATGGTCCCATCCACAGTTTCCTCTAGCTACACCTGAGACTGATCGTGAGGTGGTCCTTGGAAAAGGAAAGGCCTATGAAGGAGAAGTTATCATCGTTGAACCAGGTAATCCGCCATCTCCTTCTATAAGAACTCCATTTTCTCCTCCTGAGTTTCCTAGCAGACCGCCTTCTGAAGTTTCTCGTTTCCTAAATTTCGGGAGTGTTCCTGTTGAAGTTTCCCCCCCTGGTCTGGGATTAGAGGGAGAAATCCTTGTCACTCCCATTTCTCCTAAAGTTGTACCTTGGCGTAGACCCAAGACCACAGAATATTTCCCCACTCTTGGCTTTACCGCTCATCCTCTTGTTACTGTTGTCGCTTCTGCGCAAAGGGAAACGTCATCCGACTTAAGCTCACTAGCCTTCTCCCTAAATCCCCTATCGTTTCCCACTCCCCTTAGAAGCTCATCCCAAGTATCCCCTTTTCAAGCTCCTTCTCCTCCGAGTTCTCCTCCCCACAATATCCCTATGGCAGGAGCAAATCCCCCTATGACCAGAATGGAGGCCATTATAGCCACTAGGTATGATCCCCTCGTGCTACTGCAGCCTCTCAATGCCCTCCCAGCAAATGGTTACCTCAAACAGCTACCCAAGTTTATAGGTGAGGGGGACATAACTGCAGAAGAACACCTAGAAGCCTTTTACCGTTTCACTGATGATAATGTCATCATGCATGCAGACGTATGGATGAGGATTTTTGTACATAGACTTCAAGGTGAGACTAGAAAATGGTTCAAGGCCCTGCCTCCTAGATCTATTGATGGGATTGAAGCTTTAGATAATGCCTTTTTGAGACAGTGGGGAGATAAAAAAGGCTTCATGTATTACATGACAGAGTTTGGGTCTTTGAAGAGAAAGGAACGAGAGTCTGTCTCCGACTTCTCCAAGAGATTTAATAAAATGTACAACAAAATCCCTGCTAAGATAAAACCCTTCGAAGCTTCTACAAAGATCACTTATGCTAGCACCTTTGATCCCGATTTCTGCCTCTTGTTGAGGGAAAGAAGAGCCACTACTCTGGCCCATATGCAAGATGCAGCGGTGGAGGTAGAATCTAATATATTGGTTGTTGACCGACTCAGGAACATTGCTGGTAGAAACATATCCAGGCAGAGGCATGAAGCTTCCTCATCCAGCTCCTCTCCCCTGCCCCTTCAGACAGATGAGACAGCTAGAATACTAAAGTCACTTTCTGCTAGAATGGAAAGGTGGGAGTTAGAAGGGGAGCCCATGTACAGAAATCCCCAGAATGTTGATGGTAGAGGTTTCAGGAGGCCTAATAACAATGGACCACGGGCCTCCCCAAGGGAAAAAATGGAAAAAGACAAAGAAGATCAAAGGATTCAAACCCCTATCCAAAATAACCTAGTTACTCATGAGGGAGGGGAGGAGATAGACGAGTTCGACCCCGAAATTCATTGTGTTGAAGAAGATCCTCCTTTTCCCCATTTGACTCAGTCTGCATATGAAAAATCCCTGATGAACATCCAAATCCATGAGTTAGGTAAGGGAGAAAGGGTCGATCACACCTCTAATAGATACAATCTCAGGTCAAGAAAGAAAGAAGGAGACTTTGACAGCCAAGACCAGCCCCTCATAGCAGATAGGCCTACTAAATCCGCAGCAGCCAAGGAGCCTGTCACTGAGGTAAGGGAAGCTCCTAATCCTATCCCCTCCTTCAATTTTGAGCATGAGATTCAGAAGATTAGAATTCCTATACCCCTATCTAAACTCGCTAAAAATGAATATTTCAAAAGGTCCCTCTCCAAGTTGCTACAATCTGAGTCCCCCCAGCCTCCCTCTGACTCAATGAACCTTCAAGATGAAAAGCCAGCAGTTGTCCAGGGGCCCATGGTAGAAGATAGAGATTATTCATCCCCTCCCTTCTACACATCCCTGAATATACATGATAAAGTGCTGCATAACTGCCTCATGGATTCAGGGGCTTCCCATAACCTTATGCCCAAAATAGTAATGGAAGAATTGGGACTGGAGGTGACAAAAACTTATCATGATTTGTACTATTTCGATTCAAGAAGAGTGCAGTGTCTAGGAGTCATCAAAGACCTGGTGATCTCTTTGTTTCAGCTACCCATGAAGAGTGTGGTCATGGATATTGTGGTAGTTGACATTCCCCCCAAATTTGGCATGCTATTGTCTAGATCATGGATTAAAAAGCTTAGGGGAACATTACAGGTGGATCTCACGTATGCCACCATTCCAGTCTTTGGAGGGGAAAAAAGGAGGTTATATAGAGAAGCTCAGTTGGCCTACATTGTTAGTGACGAAGAAAATCCCACCAATCACCCCATCTTTGCACTTGACACCGACTTGGGGTCTAGTTTATTGCAGCTCACCGATGCTCCTAAAGACCCTTTCCAAGTCAGAAAGAAGCCCAGTCCTGATTATCCGATTCCCCCTCCAACCCCCTCCATGTGGAAGATGTTTTTCGACGGAGCTTCTTCTAGCGAAGGCGCTGGCGTTGGGGTGGTTTTCATATCACCTTGTCAAGAGGCCATATCCCTGTCATACAATATGGAATTCAAAACCACCAACAATGTGGCGGAGTATGAAGCTCTTGTTCTGGGTATGAGGGCCGCAAAGGAAATGGGAATTAAAGAAATAGAAATATTTCGAGATGTTGAGTTGATTATCCAGCAAGTCAGAAATGCTTATCGTGCTAATAATCCCCAGCTCGGGAATTACAGAAATGAGGTATGGGACCTGATTGACAATTTATTCTTAGCCTTTAACATTTCTTTCATTCCGAGGGAGGAGAATACTTCAGCCGATTCTTTAGTTGTCTCAACTAGTTTTCTCAAAGTTCCTCCGCTGCCTATGGTCAAATATGATGTTGAAATAAGACATAGGCCCTCTGTACCGGATAACGTCAAGCATTGGAAGGTATTTGAAGATGACCTGGAAATTGGAAAATTTCTCCAATCTGTTGATGAATTTTCTGCATTGCACATTGATCAAGATCCCGACCCGGAAGGTGACCCTCACCCTGAGGTGTTTTTAAATAAAATTGCTAATCACCAGATTATTCAGCTGCCTAGCAATCACATTTTGAGGGGACTAATCCCTTTAGAAAGATTGTTCAATGGGAATGATGTGGCCATAAAGGGTAAGGTTTCAAATCAAGATGTTGATACAACCGAATGCAACATTGGCACACAGGAGGAGCCTAGGTTTGTCAAATTATCAAGCAGTTTGACCAGAGAACAGAGGGTCGAATATACTGAGTTGCTAAGAGAGTTTGATGATGTGTTTTCATGGTCATACGAGGACCTTAAGACATATGACACATCTGTCATTAAACACAAGATCCCATTGAAGGAAGGAGCTAGGCCATTTAGGCAGAAGCTAAGACAGATAAATCCCATGTTGTTGCATGTCATGGAGAAAGAAATGAAGAAGTTGCTAGAGGCCCAGATTATCATCCCCTTGAGATATTCTGAATGGGTGGCCGATTTGGTTCTGGTGAGGAAGAAAAGTGGAGAAATCAAGCTTTGTGTCGATTTTAGGAACCTGAACAAAATCTCAAAGAAAGACAATTACCCCCTACCTAAGATGGAGCACATGCTGCAGAGGGTAACTGGTGCATCCAGGATATCCATGATCGATGGGTTTTCTGGCTATAATCAGATATCGGTCATGCCTGAGGACAGGGAAAAGACAACCTTCACCACTCCTTGGGGCACATTCATGTATGCCAAAATGCCTTTTGGATTGATGAATGCAGGAGCAACATTTCAGCGAGCCATGGACATAGCCTTCATCAGGGAGAAGGACCAGTTTGTGGTAATCTATCTAGATGACATCACGGTTTTCTCCAGGTTAGACAAGGAGCACCGTTGCCACTTGAGGAAAGTTTTCCTGAAGTGTCGGAGGTTTGGCCTATCCCTAAACCCCAAGAAATCTTTGTTTGCTATGAAGGAGGGGAAGTTATTAGGCCATATAGTATCAGCAAAGGGAGTGAGGATTGATCCTAGCAGGGTAGAGGCAATTCAAAACCTGTCACTTCCTAGATCCAAGAAGGAAGTTCAGGCCTTTTTGGGGAAGATTAATTTCTTGAGGAGATTCGTCTCAAATTTTGCTGAGTTGGTGAAACACATCACAACCATGCTCAGGAAGGGAAATGAATTGAAATGGACCGTTGAACCCAGGGAATATTTTATCCAAATAAAAAGGGCATTGATTGAGGCACCTATGCTGATCAGTCCTGACTATTCCAAAGAATTCCTAATTTTCTCTTTTGCTTCTGTGGATACAGTAGCAGCGGTCTTGTTGTAGAAAAATGAGGAAGGGCGAGAACAACCCATTGCCTTCTTTAGCAAGGCATTAAGAGATACAGAGATCAGGTATGAAATCATGGAAAAACAGGCCTATGCATTAGTGAAAGCTCTCAAAGCTTTCAGAGTCTGTGTATTGCACTCAAAGGTAACCGCATACGTTCCTTCGGCTTCTGTGAAGGACATCCTTGTGCAGCCCGATATAGATGGGAGAAGAGGCAAATGGATTGCTAGAATCCTGGAATTTGACTTGGAAATAAAGCCCATCAAGTTGATTAAGGGGCAAGGTTTAGCTAAGCTACTGGCTTAATCCAATTACGAAGCCTTGGGTGTTAGTTTCATAAATACCTGCTCAGGAATTCAGCAAGCTGAGTTTCCCAGTCAACACTCTCAGGAAGGCATATTGCTGGCAGAGTGTGCCTGGTATCATGACATTTTGTACTTTCTGCAGGAGTTGAAGCCCCCAGATGGAATGTGTAAAAGTAAGGAAAGAGATTTGAAGCTCAAGGCAGTCAGATATAGCCTCATTGGGCAAGTCTTATAATGGAGAGACCCTCTAGGAGTGCTGCTGAGATGTCTGAACCCACCAGAAGCCCAGAAAGTTATGTTTGATTTCCACAGAGGCCTTTGTGGGGGGCATCATTTCTGGAAGACCACAGCTCACAAAATCCTCAGGGCTGGGTATTACTGGCCCACTTTATTCGTTGATGTTAGCAGAGAAATCAGGGCCTGCATCAAATTCCAAAAGTTCTCAGGGAAATAGCAACTTGGGCCACTACCACTGAAGCCTGTGATAGCTTCAACACCTTTTCAACAGTGGGGGCTAGACTTTATCGGGGAAATTCATCCTCCCTCAAGTGGCCAGCACAGATGGATCCTGACTGCAACAGATTATTTCACCAAGTGGATAGAAGTTGCCCCCACCAGAAGTACATCCCACAAAGTAATTATCAGCTTCCTGGGGGATATCATAGCCAGAATTGGTTGTCCCAGTAGGATCGTCACTGATAATGTTGCTTCTTTCAAATATGAGCCTATCATTAAGTTCTATGAGCAGTTCCATATCTCGCTAATTCACTCCACCCCCTACTATCCCCAAGGAAATGGTTTAGCAGAGTCCTCCAACAAGGGCATGATAAGGATCATCAAAAGACTATTGGAGAACAACAAAAGGGCCTAGGATTCGAAGTTGAAATTTTCTTTATGGCCTGATCGAGTGACAACGAAGAAATCCCTTGGCACTTCGCCTTTTCAGTTGGTTTACGGAGCAGAGGCGGTTTTTCCCACTCAATTCGCCTTACTTGTCGCAAAGTTATTTCAAGATTATGAAGGAGATCAGGATCATATGATCAGAAGGATTCATCAGATAGTAGAAGTACAGCAGATCAGGGAACAGGTGAGGGACACAGCTCATAGTCATCAGCAAAGGGTCAAATAGGCTTTTGACGGGAAGGTTAGGAAGAAGGAGTTCGAGATCGGGGATTTGGTACTTAAGTGGGATGCACCCAGATAGGATAAGGGAAAACATAACAAGTTTGACGCCCTCTGGATCGGCCCCTTCAAAATCTCTGAGGTCTTCTCAAACAACACATACCAGTTGCACGATCTGGAGGGTGAAGAGGTTTTCAACAGCCCAGTAAATGGGAATTTTCTGAAGAAATGTTTTGTTTGAGCCTTTGATGGCTCCTTTGTTTGTAAATATTGTCCTTTAGTTCTTTGTTCATTTTCTGTTTGTATATTTTCGGCTTAGTAAATGACTCCATAGCCCAATAGCAAGGCACTGAAACTGCAGAATGAGTTCTTAGAGCATCACAGGGACGACTCTATCCCCCATGGAGCCTAATGTTAGAGACATTATTCGTCTTGGCCTCAAAAATACCCAGGTCTACAGGTTACATGGGAAGCACCCCAGTGCAACGCGAGAGAATTTCTTTTCCGATCACAAGTCAAGCGAGCGGGCGAAGTTTTGATGTCAGCAACCGAGATCCACCTACAAAACTAATCGATGTGGATCAGTATTTCGGGGCTGCCAAGTTGCCCGAGATTTAGCATGAAGGATAGCACCAATAGTTCAAGGCAAATTTGGGTCGTCCGATCCAGTTGAGACAGGTGGCAGTCAGTTGATGTATCGTGGATCGGTGTTTCGGGAGACGAGGAGCCTCCCATTCTTTACAGTTGAAATCGTCGATCGACGAAACACCGAAAGCACCTTTGGAGCCAAGCCCACGATCCTAGCACCAGGTCACTTCAAGCGAGCCTGTAAATGGGGGCAGCGCCCCTTTTATAATAGCGAATACTATCTGGGTCGTTCATCTAAAGGGTGCGCAGCGCACATCCGTGTCACGTCGACATTCAAAAGTTCAAGGGGTAAGCGCACCTCATCTTTGCACCTCCCAATACCTCGAATCCGGAAACGCCGAAAATGCCCATAATTAGGCTCATGGTTTTGGCGCCTGGTCACAAAGGAGCAGGCCTAAAGGAGGGGCGCTAATGTTTATCATTCGATGAGATGGGCCCCAAAGCGCTGAGAGTGATCTTAGCCGTTCATCCTGGATGAACACGTGGTGTGCGATTAGGTCCTCCCGGCATTTTGCCCAACGTGATTTCAAAGCATAAGGAACAGCTCTCTCATATCCCCGAAGCGCGAAGCATCGAAGACATCTCAGACTTGGGCCCGCCGTATTGTCGAATCAGTTCAGAACCATCAAATCAGTGGGGGGATGCGTGGCGTTCGTTAGGTTCTCCCGGCATTTCTCCCATCATGATTTCGAAGAAAGAAGACTTGCTCCTTCATATCCACGAACCCCAAAACGTCGAAAGCACTCTGGAAGATAGACGTAGGATCACGGCCCATGGTCACTTGAGAATGTAAAAAGGACTGTACAAAGGGGAGGCCAAAAGCATCGGGTTGGGTTTCAGAAGGGGGCATTGTGTTCTCCAGATGCTGGTTTGACGTAATCTAGATCCTGATACCTGCTAGGAATGAATGAAGAAGAAAGAGGGTGGTTGAAACCTCCCCTCACTCATTAATTGCAAAGTATGGGTGTTTCGGTCGAAAGCCTGCCTGAGATGGTCTTCTGTACTGGTTCTTTTCAAGGAAGTCGCATCAAGTCCTCGAGTCGCCAAGGAAGCCTGCAGACGCTAATTCAGCATTTAAGGGATCAGCTACCCCCTGGCACAAGCCATGCAGAATTAAGGTGGCGTATGACAAAGGAGTGTAGGCCAGATTTGATTGAAGAGACTCCTTGTCCTGAAAGTCCAGTAGGCCTCTGTTGGGAAATTGTTTAGGAGTATATATACTTAGTTTTGATATTTTTCAAGCTATCGATGGTAGAGCGAAGCTCCCAATTGTAATGTTTTAACAGACACTCTAGTTCTCTAGTTATGCATTTGTATGTAAGATTTCTTGTTTAATGAAAGAAAGTTTCCTTATTCCATATAGTTTTAATCTCATACTGAGGGAGTTCATGATTGACTGATTCACATGAATTATTGCAGTTGTGTTATGATAAAGGATTTATTGTGGCACTATTGTATTCTCTGGTTTTTTGCGTTTGAATGTAAGAAGATCTTGCGTTTAAATGCATTCTCCTACAGTCTGCTAGAAACCTGATGTTGACAACAGACCTTTGCATCTCTCTGATACAAGTCTTCCCCCTACTCACCTTTACTACAACTCACTGTCTAGAGTATGTCTAAGACCTCACTTGCCCATGCATGTCTAGCCTAGGTTCGGATTTGAAACAATATCGTCTGATTTTACTTCCATTCGATCACCCCTTTCATACACAAATCGTGACATAAACTGATGGTCGTCAAGCTCTGCTCCTGCTGCAATCCAAGAGTGACTTCCATCGCCAACAACGACCACAAAAATCCAACCAGAAGAACCAGAGGAGCCTAAGGAGGAGGAGCACCTCTTCCAATCACAGATGTGGGGGAAGGGGACCCCACTATATTTCATCGTTGATAGAGGGAGTCGTAAGAACCTGATCTCAACCGAGGTCATCAAAAAAATGAAGATTCCAAAAATTCCACACCCCCAATTATACACCATCAAATGGTTGAGCCAGGGACGAGACCTTCACGTCAGTCAACAGTGTTTCTTGTCCTATGGAATCAAGTCCTTCAAAGATGAGGTATTGTGTGATGTTTCCCACTTTAAGTTTGTTATGTTATTTTGGGACAACCACATATGCGGAAATGTCAAGTTGTTTATGAGTCTCGACCTCGTAGTGTCATTGTTACTCTTAGCAGTCAACTCTACAGGTTACCAAAGGTAGTTCCAACTACTGCAATTTCACTGATCTTGGAAAAATAGTGTTGCAAAGTAATCTCTCAGACCACAAAGTTTTCTCTCTTCACGATCCAGTTAGAAGGTGAGCAAATGGTCACTGCGACCACTATAGCCCCAACCCAAGAACTTTTTATACTACAAAAACAACTTGACAAGATTATAGAAGAGCAGAAATATATTTTTGATTCACCTATGGGGGTGCCTCCGCACTACCAAATCAAGCATTCCATTGACTTGGTACTCGATGCTCCCTTACCCAATGGTCTAATATACAGACACTTGCTTCTAGAGAATGAGAATCTTCCATATGTTCAACAAAGATATAACAGAGCCCTTCATATCTCTATTGGACACATCCCTTTTGAGGTGTTCTTGGGTTCCATCCATTATCCCCCATTGAGGTAGCCCTTCCCATTGCATCTTCAACATCAGAGTCCTCCCACAGTCAGACCAAGGCAGATCATGTAGCCAAATTTGTTGAACGGATCCAACACCTCCAATAACAGGTTCATGACATCCTTCAAAAGGTTAATGCCAAGTACAAGTAGCGACACGACCAACATCGGGTTCTACGCAAGTTTTAGGTTGGTGACAATAGATCATACAAATCTATCGGGTTGTCAAAGAATGACAACTTCTTCAAAAAGGAAAGTGGCTTACTAAGATTCAAATTCAACAAAAGTATCCCCATCTCCTACAAGAACTTGATGCAATGGGGACCCTTTCTTCCTAAAGGGGGAGGATTGATACAGGTGGAAATCGGTGGACACCACGAATCAACATTTCCGAGCCGATGGTTTTGATAAACCATGGTAACCACCCACGGTGTTTGAAGGGAGGAAATAAATAAAATAAATAACGATAATAAAATGGTAAAATTATGTTTGCACGGTTATTAATTAAGTTTTAACCATTGGTGGTATGAGCCCATGGTTTTTGTAACCCATAGTATTTACCCATGGTATTGTAAAACGAGATAAAGAAAATAAAACATACAGTAATATTAAAACAAGTCAAATAATATGACTTCTGAGGGAAAGGGCATCTGTAAGTTCTATATATAGGAGCCCCCCATTTGTAAAATGACATATTATTATTCCTTCATTATGTAGCCAACAAGGTCACTCTTTGTACCTCTTTTTGCGAATGTAACCGACATGTCTTTCTCTTCATAGATAAGCTACTACCATTCTAGGCAGTTTGTATTCTACAATACTTTGTTATTTTATCATTATTAAAAGTTGGGTTTCATTGTACTTATGTGTTCTCTGTTATAGTTTTGTTTGTATCTCATTTCATTCTCAATACAATCTAGATCAATGTCAGATATGTCAACATACATGACATCTACAAGAGATTTGTTGTGATGCACAAACTCATCCTCCTAGGAAAAAAAGGACCAAATCAAAATAAAAAAAGATGAAATTTTTTGAAGAAACCAATGTCAACTAATGATGATGATCAGCATGAGGTAATTCAACAACAAGTGTCGATTGGGGAACCTAGTTGTTCCTAGAGGGATAGAGACGAAGACATGGATAGGCTCTCTCTATGAATCCTAATATCACGCTTTTTTTCATTTATTATTGGTTATTATAACTCTTTTTTCACATATAGCAAGAAGTTAAAAAGAAAAATGCAAAAAACACTGGATTGAAAATTACTTTATAAAAGACAAAAAATTAACATATCCATTAATTATGTAATTTTAATCCTGTAAGTATAATATGCAGTTACACTTTTGTAAGTTCAACATACACCTATGCTTAATTTTTTAAATATGTTTTAAATATTGAAAAAGATTGTTTTCATTTTATAATAAAATAAAAAGTACAATTTCACCAACAAAGAAAAAAATTTGTTTCATTATTTTATAGTCAACTATTTCTCTAAAAAAAAATTAAGTTAATCATCATCCTATTTTTATCTTTTAAAAAATTAAAATTATTTTAGTCTCAATTTTATGAAATTTTTATTCTTCACACTTTCTACTTTCAAAATTAGTGTAAACTTCTTCATCATCGCCCTTTATCTAAAGTAGGAGACCCTATAATTCAATAACCTGATTAAAAGTTTCAGCACATATAATATGTTTTAAGTATTGAAAAATACTATTTTCATTTTATAATAAAATAAAAAGTGCAATTTCCCAAACAAAAAAATCATTTCTTTATTTTATCGTCAACTAAAATATTTAAGTTATTCATCATCCTATTTTTATTTAGTTAATACTCTTTTAAAAAATTAAAAATATTTTAATCACAATTTTATGAATATTTTATTCTTCACAGTTTCCACTTTCAAAATTAGTGCCCAAAAAAAACAATAATTTTTTATTTTTATTTTATCGTCAACTATTTCTCCTAAAAATTAAGTTATTCATCATCTTATTTTTATTTAGTTAATATACATTTAAAAAATTTTAATTATTTCACAGCATATACGCACTCTTTCGGACTACAATTAAAATTATTAATCATCCTATTTTTATTTATCGTCAACTATTTTTCCGAAAATGATATTTATCCAGGCAAATAAGGACTACAAACGCCGTCTGTGGGAATCGAACCCACGACCACGTGGTTAAAAGCCACGCGCTCTACCAGCTGAGCTAAGACGGCATTTTTTTAAATTATTTTCAATAATTATTATTTGTACTCGATATAATATTTTAAAATTATTTTCATTAATTAAATTTTTAAGTATTTCAGTTAGCTTTTCAACGAAATCATTGAACTTTGTAAACTATCCGAAAATTTATTAAATATAAAAGAAATTTGAAAAAATATATAAAATTATAAAAAACAAATAATTAAAACATTTACCTATGAGATACGTCACATAAAACCCGGAATGGTGAACAACTACTCACAATTAAGAGTATTATTAGTCCCTGCCCAAGGTTAGGACTCTAGCGACCCCAAATTACTTTGCGGTTGACTATTAATATTTTTTATAATAATTAAATTTCTTTTATCAAACAGATTATAATAAAATAGTTTTTTTTTATGATAATTAAAAAGTTTAAATTTTTTTTATCAAAAAATTATAATAAAATAATTATTTTTTATAATAATTAAATTTCAAATATTAGTTAAAAAAATTATATCTTTTATCATAAAGATTATAATAAAATAGTTATTTTTTATGATAATTACGCCTAAAGGCGTACACCTATTGACAATGAGCACAATTAATTATCTTTTAATCTAAAATTATAATCTAATGGCTAAAAATTGAAGATGCTGGCATATTCTTAGTCGTCCTCTCAAATCAATGGATGAGATTTTGATAAATTAACTTTCGCTCATTTATAAAGACATACGTTTATGTGATTACTTTTTCACATTTACTAAATAAGATTAAAAAATTACTTACTCACCACCAGATTGCCACATTCAATCATTAAAATTTGATTATACTTAAAACAATACTAAATTGACAGGTGCGAACTAGCCGCCTTCTTTTGTAACGGTTAATGACCACGTTTTTATGAAGGTGAAGCGCCTCGGCTCCCATTTAAATAAAATAGCAGGTGTCGATAACAAGCACGTTTTTACCTTTGTTTACGAATACAATGCAAATCCTGAGATTGATATTTAAGATTCTTTTTCATTACTGCTCGGATTTGTCTGGCGACAATCCTGATATTCGATTCCTGGTTAATCATTTGATTATGAGCAAGGTTTTGTTGCACATTCCCGAGTAGTATTGAATATTTTACCTTGGATTTAATATCCAAACAATATACACGCGCGTTTTATTTTTTTATTGGCTTCTTTCGATGTTAATCAGCCACAGTTTTAAGTGGCTGTGCTAGTTAAATTTCTTTTATCAAAGAGGTTATTGGCTAAAAAAAATTATACCTCTTATTGGAGAGAAACATTTTTTCCATGTTACTTTTGTGTATGTAGACTATGCCATAATGCATATGCATTTATTTAATCTTAGATAACCTCATACTTTAACGAAGCTCTTTCCAAGGATAATGGCAATGCCTGAGAGCATTTATGTGAGGCTTTATACTATTATGACAAATGATAAGGATAATGGCGATGAGCACTTATGTGAGGCTTTAAACTATTCTAACAAATTATCATGTTGCTTCATAAATGTTGAGCATTAAAGCCACTACCGCCTCCATCTCCACTGCCTTCACAACTTGCGGCCACAGCCTCCAAAACTTGGCCATAAATGTTGTTGAGCAGTAAAGCCACTACCGCCTCCATCTCCACTGCCTTCACAATTTGAGGCCACCGTCTCCAAAACCTGACCGCCTTCACAACTTGAGGCCACCGTCTCCAAAACCTGGCCACCTTCTCCACCGCCTTCATAAAAGATAAAAGGGCTCAACAATATTCTTTTCAGATTACTCAGCAAAAAGGAACAAATCCATACTACAAGGAGGAAATGGAAAGACATCTATTGTTGGAGGAACCATACTCATGCTATGCACCTGTAAATCATTTAATCAATGCAACTGTAAGTCATTTAATCAAATATGTGTGTCAATCAAATATGTGTGTCTCTTTACTCTATATCTGAATTTATGTGTCTCTTTACTCTATATCTGAATTTAGTTTACCAGTGTGAAATCTTTTTCTAGCTTTAAACTATATCAAAAAACTGAATTGTTGAGTTGTTGTTGCTTCTTTGTTACAAGTGAAATATTTGTCTAGATTTACACTATATCGCTCATTCCATCGTTGGTTTGACCGAGAAGCTTCTCTTAATAATCATGTTCTTCCCTCTAATAGTTTCTTGATCGCAAGTGCGTGTTTCTTCTTTGAGTTTCAAAGATGTTCGGGCATGGCAAGGGCGGTAAAGGTTTATGCAAAGGTGGTGCCAAGCGCCACAGGAAATTTCTTCGTGATAATATCCAGGGTATTATGAAACCTGCAATCAGGTGTCTGGCGAGGCGCGGTGGTGTAAATCGTATCATCGGGTTGATCTATGAAGAAACTAGGGGTGTCCTGAAAATCTTCATGGAAAACGTTATCCGTGATGCTATGACCTACACAGAACACGCCAGGCGTAAGACTGTTACAGCCATGGACGTCGTCTATGCCCGCAAGAGGCAGGGAAGGACCCTGTATGGTTTTGGCTGTTAAATTTCTCTTTGCAAAGTCGTGGGGTCAAGAACTGGTGTCTTTAGACTATATAAAAAAAAATGAATTTTTGAGTTGTTTTTTCTTATGAGTTAGCTACTATGAGCATGCCCATATTTTCCTACTCAAGGAAGTAAATAAAATTTACATAGGTATCAGGAGCATCCACCACCTATGACCAAGCAGGACCGATATACACCTAGCGACAACTCCACGGGACAACTTTCAGACTTTGTATTTAAGTTACGGGTAAGCTCATTTTCAAGGAAGGAAATAATGCAACTAGCATGACATATTACATTGTAATATGTCATGCTAATTGCATACATATGTCATGACATATATTATAATGGAAATAATGCAACTAGCATAACATATTCCATTGTAATATGTCATGATATATTATGACATATTACAATGTAATATGTCATGATAATTGCATGACATATTAGCATGTAATATGTCGTGACATATTACAATGTAATATTACATGACATATTACAGACTTTGTATCTAAGTTAGAGGTAAGCTCATTTACAAGGAAGGAAATAATGTAACTATGGCTAACTCTGTTGCATGCATGATTTGGGATGATTTGGGATTGTGCCTATATAAATGGTAGTGGATGAAATAAATGGTACTGGATGAAAGGAATACCTATGGTACATAAATTATCGAATAATTGAACATACCTTACAAATTTCTAGACTTTGGACGTTTTGATTGCTAATACGTTCATAACAGTCTTGTTAAATATAATGTACACTGCCAGTTATCCTGGCCAGCTGTACTATCATTTCTTGACTTGCTTGAGCCTATTTAGCTCAGCTAGTTTCCCTTTTCTATTGTACTCTTTTACTTGCATTTTTACTTGCATTTCGTACTATTTTCTTCATTTACCTAATATACTGAATTCTATTTATGTTCTGCTCTTTCTCTGTATTCTTTGCTTCACATTTTATCATGGTATCAGAGCTTCAGCTGTAAGCCTCTTTACACAGTCTGGAGAGCAACCCGATCCTCAATAGCATTGAGCTTACACTGTGAATGAGAGCATAGGACGCGAGATTCTTCACAAAGCCTGGAGAAAAATCCATAATCCGCCATCCACTCAAAAGATCATCATAAAAAGCACACACGAGGAAGCATAGCGCAATACGCTCAAAAGATTGAGGATTCAGAGCTGCAAAAGGCAGAAACATTTGAAGAATTCAAAGAAATTCTTTCAAATTCGTGAAAGGTTGCTGCAGAAAGCAAAAACATCTAAAGATCTTGTGAAATTCTTTCAAATTCGTGAAAGATTGTTGTAGAGGGAAGAAACATTTAAAGAATTCATGAAATTCTTTCAAATTCATGAAAGATTCACGAATTTCCTGCTTCAGGAGAAACTCTTTGCAGAAGCAGCAAAGAACACGCTAAAGAAGAAAAGGACAAGCAGACGCAGCCATAAGATCGGTTCTGCTAACAGATCTGAGGCGTTAATCGAGTTCAGAAAGGACGAGGAGTGCACAGAAAAGGCAAAAGATTTACAGCCGTCAGATTTAGCGCAGAAGACCGATAGCCATCGGATCTGTGAGAAAGTGCACGAGGTTTAGTCCTCTGGAGCACACAGGAGAAAAGTCGAAATTGCAAAATCGCGGGGTGGAATTTCGGCATTTCGGAGTTTGAGACTTGGAGCAACAAGGAGTTGTGAAGTCACTGCCTCGCGAAGTCTTGATTCGCGAAATCCTAAAGGAATCCAGACCGTTGGATCTAGAGCACGGTGGCCTGAGAGCCACTGGATCAAAACAGACTAAGGTCTGTGAGTCGTCAGATCCAGGAAAGGTGCGTGAGGTTTAAACTTTGTCTCAGCAAAAGGAAGTGGAGTCCTTCGACTTCGCAATCCGGGAAATCCCGAAAGGATCGTGAGCCGTCCATTTTGGAGGACAGGTGTCGAAGATCTATATCTACCGGGAATTCGGGTATCGAGAGATCAAAGAGGCAGGAGTCATGAGACAAGAAGTCCCGATTCCCGAAATCGCGAAAGGAGATCTAAATCTACCGGGAATTCAGGTACCGGGAGATCAAGGAAGAAGAGTTAGGAAACAAGAAGTCTTGGCTCACGAATTCCCGAAAACATTGTGACCATCCACAAGGACATGTGGCAGCATTCGCGGTTTCGAGGAAATCCCCGAAAGGAGCATTTTGGCTACCGAGAATGCAAAGGGTAAGAGTTCGGAACTCTTGACCCACAAAATACTGAAAGGATCTGAGCCGTCGGATCAGGGGAGGCTCACATCCGTTGATCTCCCGTAGCAGTGGAGTTTCGACATTTCAGAATTCGGTACTTCGGTATTTCAGATACCGGAAGTTCGAAGGGTCAGGAATTGGAGCAGCAGGATTCACGAAGTTCTGAAACATGAAATCCCGAAAAGGATTTCGAGAAGGATAGACACCAGGATATTTCGAGTTTCAACATTTTGAGGAACAAAGAACCGACAAAGTGTTTTCATCGCAATTCCCTGAATCGCGAAAAGCCGGTAGCGCTTGAACGATTAGGCGCGTGGTCACCGGTCGTGGTCACATAGACGGAGACTAAGGGCCAATATTGGGTTGTTAAGCGCTTTTCGACATTTCAGCGACCGAGAGTTGGGGAGACAAGACATTGGAGGACTCGTATACAGGAGTCCCGAAGTCTCGAAGTGCGAAAGGTAGAAGTCGCCCGAAGTCAAGACTTGTGAAATCCCAAATCGCGAAGTTCTGAAGTCACTGTAAGAACTTAGAAGACCTAGTTTTACACGTAGGAAACAGGTAAACATGAAATTTTTCCAACAAATTCTTTTTTGTTTTGTTAAAATTCTTTAAAGATGGCCACGTCTAGCAATTTAGGACCAACTCAAGGTCTGATTCTTCTTGGAAAGAATTATGAGTTTTGGTCTCTTCGAATGAGATCCTTCTTGCAATCACAAGAGTGTTGGGATCCAATGGATCGTGGATATGTGGAACCAGATCCAACAGACCTTTCCACCATGACGAACCAACAGATAATTACTTAGGCAACACAGAGGAACAGAGAGAATAAAACCAAATTCTGGATTCAAAATTCAATGGATTACTCGATTTTCTCAAAAATCACAGGCGTTGGTACTTCAAAACAGGCCTGGGACATCCTTAAATCAACCTACCAAGGAAATGACAGGGTCAAAACAGTCAAACTGCAGACCTTGAAGACGCAATTCGAGACTTTAAGAATGACAGAGTCTGAAAATGTGGATCAGTTTATGACCAGAGTCATGGGAATCGTGAACCAGATTAGATTGACTGGTGAAATCATCCCTGATCAACGCATTGTTGAGAAAGTCCTTAGAAGTTTACCAAAGAAATTCGAAATGGTTGTTCCAACAATCCTTGAATCCAAGGATCTGTCACGTTTTTCAACAAATGAACTAATTGGTTCCCTGGTGACACATGAGACCAGACTACATCTCACAGATGAGTCAATCGTCAATGCCTTCAAAACTCAATTCTCCTTCAACAGAGGAAGAGGTAATGGTCACCAAGGATGGGGGAGCATTACAAGTAACCAACACTCAAGTGGAGGTAACAAACAACAGAACCAGAATCAAAATTTCCAAGGTCACAGACAACAGCACTAGAATCAGAATTTCCAGCCCCAAAGAGGCAAAGGGAGAAGATCAAACGAAAAATGAAGCATACAATTCTATTACTGCAAAAAGTATGGGCACTATGAATCTGAATGTAGAAAGAAGCAAGCAGATCAGCTCTCAGGCAGAGCACATGTCTCAAATCATACGGGAGAAACCTCGGGAGGTATGTTTCTCTCATGTCACAAGACTGAAGAACAACCTAAAGATCTCTGGTTGCTGGACAGTGTATGCAACAATCACATGACATGTAACAAAGATTTACTTTCATGCATTGATTTGTCAATCTCATCTGATATTACACTTGGAAATGACTCCTTAGTCAAAGTTCAAGGAAAAGGAACTGTACATATTCTTACTAAACAGAATGTAAAGAAAGACATAAACAATGTCTGTCATGTTCCAGATCTGAAACATAATCTGCTAAGTGTAGGACAACTCATTGAACATGGCTATAAGGTACTTTTTGAGGGAGCATCTTGTAGGATATATGATAAAGTCCCCTGCGGAAAATTGATTTCTGAAATCCACATGACTCAGAATAGGATGTTTCCCCTGACCCTCAGAACTACAAATCAGAACCAAACATATGCACAAAGTGCATCCACCCCCAATGAAACTATGGTTTGGCATACAAGATGTGGACATCTACCCTTTCAGAGTCTAAGTCTTCTACATAAGCACTCCATGGTCAAAGGTCTCCCTATCTTCAAAGAGAAAAATACCCCATGTGAGTCTTGCATACTTGGAAAACATAAGAGAACTAGTTTTCCACAGTCCTCCACTCAAGCCAAACAACATCTCGAACTTGTTCACACTTACCTATGTGGACCAATGCAAACAGAGTCAATAGGTGGTAGTTTTTATTTTCTAACGTTTATTGATGACTTTAGCAAGAAAATCTAGATCTATTTTCTTAGACACAAGTCTGAAACTTTTGCAAAATTCAAAGAATTCAAAGCAAAAGCTGAAAAACATAGTGGAAAATATATAAAAGCTCTCAGGTCAGATGGAGGAGGAGAATACAACTCCAACGAATTTGCAATTTTTTGCAAATCACAAGGCATTATCATGCAAACTACAGCTAGGTATACTCCACAATAGAATGGAGTGGTTGAAAGGAAAAAAGAAACAATAATGAACATGGCAAGAAGCCTACTCAAAGAGAAATGTTTGTCAAATATTTTTTGGGCTGAAGCAGTAGCATGCTCAGCTTATCTATTGAATAGATCTCCAAAAACCAATCTAAAGATGAAATTCCCTCAAGAAGCATGGAGTGGGACAAAGCTAAATGTTGTGCATCTAAGGACATTCGGATGCATAGCATACGCTCACATACCTTCCGAATTAAGGAAGAAACTGGATGATAGAAGTGAGAAATGTATCTTTACTGGATACAGTGAAACATCTAAAGCTTACAAACTTTACAACCCAATCTCAAATAAACTACTTCTCAGCAGAGATGTAAAATTTCTGGAAAATCAACTCTAGAACAAATCTGAAAATCAGCAAATGGACAGTGAAAATCCATTGCTGCCAAGTTCTGAAAACGTAGAAAATTCAGGACTGCCAATACCTCAACTTGTTCTTCCAAGATTGTAGGTACAAGAACAAGTTGAAAACTCTCAGAATAACTCAACTTCAAGCAAAGACTCATCCTCTGAACTTCAAAATCAGAGAACTCGAAGTTTGAGAGAAATCCATCAGCAGTTGGATGACATTGAACAACACAACTTTTTTTCCTTAATGTCATGTCAACCTACATATTTTAAAGAAGCAGCTAAGGAGCCACATTGGGTTCAAGCCATGAACCAAGAAATTGACTCCATTGAGAAGAACAAGACATGGGATCTTGTTGATTTGCCCAGACACAAGAAGAGTATTGGTGTCAAGTGGGTTTACAAACTAAACTCAATGAAAAAGGGCAAATTGAAAAACACAAGGCAAGTCTTGTTGCCAAAGGATTCTCACAACAACCAAGTACTAATTATGGTGAAACTTTTGCTCTAGTAGCAATATTAGACACTGTAAGGACTCTATTGGCCATAGCAGCCCAACACAAATGGCAAGTATACCAGATGGATGTCAAGTCAGCTTTCCTGAATGGTTTCTTAGAAGAAGAAGTTTATGTCGATCATCCACCTAGATTTGAAGTGCAAGAGTAGCCAACCAAAGTATATCGGTTGAAGAAAGCCTTGTATGGCTTAAAGCAAGCTCCAAGAGCTTGGTACAGTAGAATTGGCACTTACCTAATCAAAAGTGGTTTCATCATAAGCCAAAATGAGCCAACTCTTTACACCAAAACAGATCAACATGGTAAAATTTTGATTGTATGTTTATATGTTGATGACATGATATATACTGGAAATCTTGAATTAACCAATTTTAAACATGCCATGCAATCTGAGTTTGAGATGACAAATCTTGGCATAATGAAAAAAAAATTGGGGATTGAGGTTGATCAATCAACCAAAGGAATTTTTGTCTGTCAGAAAAAGTATCCAGCAAACATCATCAAAAGATTCTGCATAGAAGAATGCAATCCAGCAGAAACCCCTATACCCCTAGGCACAAAATTGAGCAAGAAAGATGAAGGCCCTACAGTGGACCCTACCCTATACAAAAGTTTAGTAGGTAGTTTGTTGTATCTTACAGCAACTAGGCCTAATATTATGTATGAAACCAACCTTGTTTCTAGATACATGGAATCCCCCAAAGATTCTCACTGGAAGATGGCGAAACGAATTCTGAAATATGTTGCAGGAACTCTCAATTTTGGCTTATGGTACACTAAATCTGATGATCATCATCTCTCTGGTTACACAGACAATGATTTTGTAGGCAGACTAGATGACAGGAAAAGCACCTCAGTACATGTTTTTCACCTAGGCACGAACCTAATTTCATGGGCATCAAAGAAGCAACCAATTGTATCAATATATTCTGCAGAGGCAGAGTATGTCGCTGCTACCTCAGCTTCCTATCAAGCTGTGTGGCTGAGAAGAATATTGAAAGATATGTCACATACAGAAAAGGATCCAACTCCTATCTTCTGTGACAACACCTCAGCAATTGCTCTATCCAAAAATCATGTGTTTCACAAGAAAAACAAACACATTGACACTCACTTTCACTTCATCCGCGAGCTAGTCAATAATGGTGATATTACACTTCAATTCTATAGCTCTCGAGATCAGTTTGCAGATATCTTCACAAATCCACTGGAAAAATTCGTTTTTGATTTTCAAAGACAACACTTGGGCATCATCAGTGTTGATGTTTGTAACTGTTGAATTTAAGAATGAGTGTTAAATATAATGTAACCTCAACAGTTGTTCTGGCCAGCTGTACTATCATTTCTTGATTTGCTTGAGCCTATTTAACTCAGCTAGTTTCCCTTTTCTATTGTACTCTTTTACTTGCATTTCGTACTATTTTCTTCATTTACCTAATATACTGAATTCTATTTCTATTATTCTCTTTCTCTGTATTCTTTGCTTCACATTTTATCAAGACTCGATCCCCCCACCTCACCCTGACACTCTCTTTTCCCACTACAAGCTTGACCAACTACCCTAACACTCTCTTTTCCCACTACAAGCTTGACCAACTATCTGAGATGTTTTGGAGCTCCTGGTGTTGGGTGAACCCCCATCTTGGCAGCAAGGTATTTGCAGAGACGTATTATAACCAGAAGTGAAGTATGGGGTCTGAGGTGAAGATCAGGCCCTACCAGTTGTTTCACTGCAGTGGATAGGAAAAGTACTAGTTGTTTCACTACAGTGGATAGGAAAAGTAGTGAAAGTTGGGTATTTATCCAATCAATCCACCTCCACGCACCTTACCTTCAATATTTTTACTGCAGCGCCTTTCATGTACATCTTGGTACAAGTTCGCCAACCAATACTCTATCGAGAGAGAGAAATTCTTCGTGTGAAACATACTTAGTAAGAGGAGGGAACTAAGCATTCACCCATTGCATTAACTTAGTTCGGAGCACATCAAGTAAAAATTCGAGGATGACTGGTAAATATATTTGAGAACCAATAGAGACGCTTTGAAATTCCTGCAAAATGATGCAATGTGAGAGTAGAAAATGAATATTAATGTTTACAGGATCCAATCTAGCCAAAGAAACCATGAAATTTCACAACATAGTAAAATTTATTGCAAAATAACTCCTTTGTACTGTAGAAAACGAATACTTATATTCAAATGGTCCAATTTACATGGAGAATCATAAATTCTTTTGACACGCTCAAATTTCCTGCAAACTGGTCCAACCTAACAGTATAAACACAAAAATAATCCACCTAACCAGATTTTTAAAATAATTATCAAGGTCGAACAAATAACTCAAGAGAGGAGGTCAAAGGCACGAGGAAGTAAATGTCAAAATAATATAATTTACAAAAAGAACCCATGAAATTCTTAATAGACTAAGTTTAATTATCCATTCGGCAGAAAATCGAATAGCTATGTGAAAATTATTAAATTTAGCAGGACAAATCATGGCAATTGGTAGCAGAGTAAATTTCATGGCGAAAGTATACATTCTAAAAGCAAAAAATGACTATTCAGGCGAGAGTTTACCAGCGATGTACATCATGTCGACATGAAACCATTGAAAACTTGCTTGCTGAGATACTGTTGAAATTTAAAAATTAAGGTTTCATCAAAGATAAACTTACCTCTAAAACGTTGGTTGTGAATTGAACTCTCTGCCATCGGTTACCATGTAGCAACACCCACTTGGTTCACATGCACATTTGCTACGTGGATTCAAATCCTCTTAATTATTTACATAAATTTGTATCAATCTTACTTATTATAATAATAGTAAGTTTAAATGTTTTTATATAATGGTTTGTGTATGAAATATAAATCACTGAGCTATGTAATATTGTTATATTTTAGAATAATTTGATAACGATAAAATGTATCTCCTCTTTTTTGGTATTTTGAGATTTTGTCTTCATATAAAAATAGAAGGTATGAGACCATATTCAAATACACTTAAATACATTTATATTATTGTTTTTAAAATAATTTTTTAAATTATAAAATCTCTAACATTCTAATTCATAACTCTGGTTTTTATTTTCATTAACATGTATAAACTCGAGTTTGATATGCATCATAGAATGAAACTTTTCTTTGCAATTATCTCAGATTATTGTGATGTTAGTGTTGAAATGTGGTGTTTAGATTGATCTATAATGGCAAATGTTTGTGCGTACAATTGCATAAATTTATAGCAATTGTTTCTGTGATTGTTGCAAGCAAAAGAGGTTGTTTCCATTTACTTATGAAATCTATTATGTGTCAGTCAGATTCTCTCTTCTTTTCAAACCCATAAGAACCTTTCATGTTTGATCACAAGAAACAACCAGACTTGTAATTCTATTTCAAACAAGCAATCTAACGAGATTTTATCAATACCTTCATTGTGCAGAAAGTAATCATTTAATCGATGCAGTCATCCAATCTGGTGCAGTTCTTCTGCTACTCGATAGTCTCAAGATGGGAGATATGGGTGATATGCCTCACTTCCAGGTAATATGCAAGTGCTATATGAAACTTGACTGATAATGTATCAATTTCGACCAGAAAGGAAAATTCCAGCCTTAGATACTATTTAATTAAAAAAATCTCATTGAATACATGAATTCATAATTGTTATAATATAATTTCTATTTAATTAATCTTCATATACTTCTCTCACAGGAATAGAACTTGAACTTATAGGTGGGGGTGGGGATTCGAACTTAGGTGGAGATTTGGATTCTGATGAATATATTCATAATTGTTGTTATTTAATTAATCTCTAGAAAATAAATTTTAATTACCAAAATTATAATTGTGGTGTTAATAACTTGTTATGAAACTTGATAATGCAGTTTGAAGCGGCTTTGGCTCTGACAAATATAGTCTCAGGAACCTCTGAGCATACAAAGGTTTTGATTGACTATGGGGTACTACCTATATTTTTGGAGCTTCTTACCTCTGTGAGCGGTTGATTAGGGGGATTTCTCTTTAGTGATACAGGGCACTGGATGTGTTTCCTGCTTGTTTGGCAATTGTTCTTTTATTCTCAAAATAGTTGGGCAGAGAAACATCACCAAGGATGTGAAGAGACATCTATGTAGAAGATTTAATAATTGATCTGTGAAGAATTTAACAAGCTCTGTAAAGAAAATCACGCATTGTTGCTTGCTTGAGCTGTGAACTTCTGTACAGTTTTATAATCATAACAAACATGGCAATATTTCAACAATATTTAAAGAACTTAGTTGTTTCTGAGCAGTGACCATCCATTGATGAAGAGAATTCATTTCGCAGGTACAGGGTTCGACTCGCCATCAATTCTTAAGATTGCGGCAGATTTCTTTTCTGGGAAAGGAGATTTCCTTGTCGTCGGGGAATTCTATGGACTCTTTCTCAGCTAACTCGGAGGTCAGTTATCAGCCTCACTGTTAAGGATGCAAACTTTCAGTTTTGGTTCTCCTTGAAATTTTGCACTAATCTCACACTGGATTCTCGGAATGCAAACTTTCAGATTTGGTTCTTCTTGAAATTTTGCACTAATCTCAAACTGCAGATTCTCAGATTATTCACAAATGATAATCAAACCTTCAGATTTGGTTCTTCTTGAAATTTTGCACTAATCTCAGACTATGGATTCTCAGATTATTCACAAATGATAATCAAACCTCAAGAACTGAAGGCTCTGAAAGGGACGAGACCATACAAGAACGACCTCATCTATCTTTGATTCTAGAGTACGTTTTCGGGATTCGATGCATTGTCTTTCGGAAAATTCAATTCTGAACTAATTAAACAAGCCCTTGCTTGTTTTTTTTTCCTAGAACTATTTTGCACACATTTGATAGGACGCAGTTAGACCTGTTTGGGAATGGAACTCTCTGGTCGTGCCTTATTATGGATCAACATCCACTTGGCTAACATGCACAACGTCCAGGTGGGTTCAAACCCTAGTTATTATTTTTTATTTACAATGAACTCCTTATTAGTCACTAATGTTAATGAGCTATAATTTATTTTATTTTCTCTATACAAATATATATAAATACATGAGGGCCCTTCATTTAACTGCTTGGGTAGATATAATGCACATTAATATATATTGATTGATTTTCCTTTGTTTCCTTCTTGACCTCTACTAGAACATACTATGGCCTTGAAATGGACTCTATAGCTCAATCTTGAACAGATCCCTTTGCCTTGGCTATTTTCTCTTTTGCTACAACCTCTTGATATCACTCAAGGCTCTGGGCTTAGGAGCTTCACTACATGCTCTAGAATTTTCAAAGATGCTAGACAAGCGGTGGTGGTCCAGAAGTGGGGGGTTTGTTCTAATTCTACAAGTGCTTCCTTCACTTTTATTTAAATTGGGAGTTTTATCAGCATACTGATGGTGCCTGCAAAAAACTTATAAGTATCTAGATAAACACACCAGAATCAATGCTTCACAACAGTCTCATACGTGTTATGTCTAGATGAGCACACCAGAGTTAACGATCAAATGTTGGTTCCTAAGATAAACGTGGCCAATATTCTATGAGAATCATCATGGATGTGGACTAAGTGTTAACAAAAACGCCCATGCCCACACCTATTTCCCTTTCTTGATGTATTTTCTTCTCTTTCAATGTCTTTTCCTAGCATTGTTTCTCTCTAAATTCAGAAGTTGCAAACTCGCCCTGTTAAAAATGTAGTCTTAGAAATC
The DNA here is from genome assembly GCA_009831015.1 of Picea engelmannii. Classification (NCBI taxonomy): domain Eukaryota; kingdom Viridiplantae; phylum Streptophyta; class Pinopsida; order Pinales; family Pinaceae; genus Picea; species Picea engelmannii. The sequence continues at coordinate 82,626 of ML802937.1, forward strand.
CAAAAATGATATTTAAGTCTCAATGAGGTTTTTGAGTCTAGCCAGAATGTTAAAAACTCAAATCCAACAACAGAAATTGTTCAAAAATCAAAACGTTTTTCTTTGCCAGATCAACATATGTTAGATTCATAATGAAGAAAAGAGCAGAAATATAATGGAAATAATAGAAGCAATCAAGAAACCATGATGAACAAAGATAACTAAACAATGGCAGAAAAGGCATACTTTATTCATCAATGCTTCTATAAATAATCATGTACATAGATGTACATATATAATACAAAAGACCATAATTATCATGTAACTGTATAATAGTTAGGTTAACTTAACTAACCAACTAACTTATGATTAGTGTTTTAACATCCCCCCTTAATCATAAGTTCATTCTTGCCTAAAAAACTGCCACTACTTGACAATCACCATGTGTCAAGTGAATATTCAGAGGGCTAGCTGAATATGCTCTCTCAACTCTGAAAAAAATAGTAAAAGTTGATGTCTTCTACTAAATTGGTGGTTTAAGGTTGACCACAAACTCATCTGGTGGTTTCAGGATGACCACAAACCGAATGTCTAGCAGAAACTGATTTCTTCTACTAAATGGCATGGTTTTAAGTTGACCATAAACTAACAAGGGCTCAAGGCTCAAAAATATGAAAATGTAACAAGCATAACTTCATGTCTTCTACTCAATTGGTGGTTTTAAGCTGACCACAAACCATACCAACAACAATATGTTCGGGAACAAGACTGCATACCAAGAACTAGGTTGCATACTTGATCATTTGTTCACAGGATCTAAATCAAACTTGAAACCTGACTCAAAATCAAACTTGGAACCTAACTCAACTAGATTTCCCCCCTGTGAGTGACAAGTGGTTCCAATTCCCTTGACCGTCATTCGCAAGTATGGCCAAGAAGAGATCCAGCACATTAAATTGTCTTCCAACGAAGTCTGAAGACTCGATCTTCAACTCAGAAGACTACATCAATTGGGCCCCAATCATACCCTAAATTAGCAAATCTTGAAAAACATTCATGTCCATCAACTGTAGAAATATCTCCAATCAAGTACGACTATACTTGTGTATAAATCCGGCAATAAGATTGTTCCAATAAATTGGCTTCCAAACGCCAACACCAATTCCCTAACCATCCAAAATGAAGTTGTTTCCTCTTGCGCTTTTGGCACCTTACTGAGGGGTGATTTGTCTTCCCACAAAATTTGTATGGGTGAAGATCAAAACAGTTTGACTTATCATGGCCAAACTGGTGACAGTGTTTGCATTGTATGGGTTCTTGATCTAACCGATTATCATGATTTGGAATATTTGTAACAACATCTTCATCAACAATAGCATGTACCTGTTCCTTACCAATATCCTTAAGCTATGTCTTCTTATCATCATTCAAAAAACCACCACTCACAAAGCAAACAGGTTCGCAATAATTAGGAATATGAAAAAAGTTGTTAGCATCATTTTCATATCCTAGTCCATATCGATTTCGTTTAAAGCGTAATTCTTCCCATGGTCGAACAATTCTAATTTCTTTGCCACATTTATCCGCAACTTTTTTTGTAATAGGGACTTCATCTAATTCATCTTCACGTTTATGCCTTTCATCACTAGTCAATTGAGCGTCTTCATTCTCATCCTTGATGTCATTGTGTTTGTTAAAATCACATTGTTGGTGTCGAAGCAAACTTAACTCATCAGACAAAAACTTGTTTTGATGTTTGAACATATCAATCTTCTTGTGTGTTACTTGTAAACAAGTTATCATTGTACTAAGAGTGCACTTGTTTATTGCAATTGTAGATTCTGTAGTTGAGTTAATTAATGTGCGCAATATTGTAAATATTTCTTCAATTCTTGCCATTATGCAGAATATGGAAGAGAGATGTTTGTTGATGCCACAAAATTCAATTTTGTATCATGTTGTGCATGCAGAGCTATCGTTTGTCGCATGAATGCCAAAAAATTACAAGATAACCAATGACGCACACAAAGATCCTAAGAGAGACCCCCTTATTCAATTTCGGGTGGGTCAAAGAGGACTCCTTATAAATTCCAAAAACTCCTTATAACACCTTTACAAAAAGTCTTCAAATAAATAACAAACCCTTATAACTCCAATTACAATTAATGGAGAAAACTCCTCCATACAAAACTTTATAACTCTTTAAGGACACATCAAAACCTTATAACTCCTTTACAAAATGAATATGATCCCACTTGAATTAAATAAGACTTTAAGAAAATTGAATTTTAATCCACTTCTTATAACTCCTTAAGGTGAATTTTTCTTTTGCTTTCTTTATCATAACATGTAGCTCACTATCCACAATACAATAATCTCCATGAAACATCATCACCAAAATGTTCAAAATGTGTTATTTAAAATATCCTCTCATAAAAATTAACTTCAAATTTAATCCAATGGAATGGCTCACTTCAATATTAATTCTCAAGCTCTCAAATCTCATTTTAATAAAATTGAGATTTGATGAGACCTTATAGCCACTCTTTCCAATATTTGAATTTATTAGAAGCCATCCGTTTCCTTTGATATATAAGGTAATCAATTTTAAATATAAAAGGTCACATGAAATATTATTAGTTCAATACTCCACCATTCGTTCAAGACTTTGTTGATCCTTCGAATTGAAATGGTTGTCCACCATTGGTTCAAGACTTCGTTCAATACTCCACAAAAAATAAGATAATTAAAATTGTTATCTTAAAATAAGAGGACTTCTCATTAAGCTTTGATTTTTTTTTATATGACACCGAAAATAATTAAACTGGTACCTTTACCATACAGCCTCCACTAGTGATCAATCTCCACCAAAAAAAAAAGAGTATATGATTTAGGCATGCTCTTCTCAACCTCCGCAATTCACGCAGCCTCTTCTTGCTCTAGTTCCACAAACCAACAAACGCTTCCTTCAGATCGCAAACAGTCTAGCGGATTTCTCTTGCACGTTGGTCGCTCCTTGACCTAGCGGCTCCTTGTACTAAACTCGTGGCTTCTCAACTTCCAAAAAACTGCTCGTCGTGGCTTCTCAACTTCCAAAAAAATGTTGGTTCACCTTCGTCTTCAGGAGAGGCATTGATTCCAACCTTTAATTTAGGTCTTCGTGCAGCTATTAGTTGTCATACTAAACGTTTTAAGGATACACACTTTCCTGCTAATTCGGGTGCTATTGATGCGGGATTTACGAAGAGTCTTTGCAATTTAAAAAGTTTGTGCATGAAGTTTAATGGCAATTTGTGGGATCCAAAAAGTAAATCAAAAGGCAAGGGTAAAATTGTTGGGCACGCTTCTGCTACTAATGAAGAGCAATTCCAGAGTGTTGTTTCACATATTCTTGTAAGTGCAGGTCATGACAGAAAGAAAATAATCAAGAAGGTAAAATAACTATCAAAATAGAGAAGATAAATAACAATGTTTTCTTCTTCACTTTCATAATCAACTTCTTCATCATCTACCATGAAAAAACTACCATGGTATTATCTGGCACTATAGTGCTCTGAGGCTCATAAGATCAATATCATGCTCTGATACCACTGTTAGATTAATAATAAAGAAAAGAGCAGAAATATAATGGAAATAATAGAAGCAATCAATAATCCATGATGAACAGAAATAACTAAACAATGGCAGAAAAGGCATACTCTATTCATCAATGCTTCTGTAAATAATCATATACGTAGATGTACATATATAATACAAAAGACCATAACTGTAATGTAACTGTATAACAGTTAGATTAACTTAACTAGCCAACTAACTTATGATTAGTGTTTTAACAGCATAAAATACAAATTGCATTTAATTTGCAATGGGCTTTGGCTAGGGCAGCAATAGAGTTAGCAGGTATGCGCATAGAGTTATAATTGTCCTAACTTAAAGCAGTTACTATATCTTTAGCGGAGGTAATGAGATTTGATAGTCTTAAACGCTATTTTAAACATTTTCCTTTGGTATTCCAAGAATTTTCCTCAACTATGAACGGTACATGTGTTCCATTTGTGGCCTGCGTCTCTGTATAGGATTAATTTTCCCATTGTTTCATTTAATGCATTTTCCCTTTGTTCAATTAATGTTTAAACATTGTGAAAAAACCTTCGATGCATAACCGTGGAGTTTCAAATGAGCAAGTGAATTTGTTCATGATGAAGCATACCATAGAAGCACGCTCTGTTGTATTGTTTTCTCTGAACCTAAGATTCATTGATCTCGCGGGCAGTTGGGTTGGTTATTATAGAGCACATAGGTTAGCTAAACATAAATGTATATAAAACGGTGTTGTATGAGATTCTGCGGAAAGATTCGGGGAACTACGAACTGAAAATGATTTATGAATTTTTAAGTTTGATCCCAGTGTCCAGAATATAACTTGCTTGCAAATGCTGAAGTTGATGATAATGGCTTTCATCATCATTTTTCTCTGTCTTGATTCATGTGGTTATAGTTTATTTAGTTTTTTCAGTTTGAGTTGTATATCTCATTAAATGTTACATTGGTTTCAATTACCCTTTCGCAGATGCTTATTAATGACAGTATTATAATTGTGAAAGTATTATATTTGTGAAAGGGTGATGAGGAGAAGGCCCATTGTAAATCCACATACTGCTACCCTTATTTCAAGATGTGGCTTATGCGTTGTAATTTTTACTCATTGCTATAAAGTTCGCTCTCTCTATAGAGACATCACCTATAGCAACAATTTTGGTTTTAGCATCAGTTTTAGTTTTACTGTAGTGATCCAAATCAAACAACAAAATATTTCTCGACCTAACTCAAACTGTAAGTGTTAAAAACTTATCGGCAGGGACAATGCCACTACAGTGGCACTTGTTTCATTAAAGATCACATGGGATTTAATATTCATGCACTTGTAGTACTAAATCATGAATTCATTGATATCACTAGATGATTTATATCACAAAATATTTTTAAAAATAACACAATATTCAATACTCTGTGGAACAAAAATAGTGATTCTTATTATTTTTATATTTAAAATGTGTTAGTAGAGTGGTTATTATAACTCATGGAAGAACAATAGAATCGACATTTACTTGGTATGGCTTCTAATAATCTAATAGCATCTTGCGTTTAATGTAAGGGATAAGGCTAGCTATTGATGTTAATATTTAATTCTTGATTGTGGTAGAGGATTTGAAGCTTATGAAAGGCAAATTGGTTACTAAGAATGTCGTTGTTGATCATACTCTAGATTCAATGGTAGATAAGGTGAAAAAAGAGGTGCTTAAATTTACTAGAATTAGTTTCTTTCAGGTACTTTGGGATTTGGTTTGGTGATTCCAAATCCTATTTTCTTTCTTTGGCATTTCACTCTTTATTGGGCTCAAGCATGGCACAATCTATGGTGTTTATGCAAGTGAACTATTGCTCTCTTTATTACTCTCTCACAATATATTATCGAGAACTGAATGAGATTAGGAATGCTTTTAGGAATCATGAAGGAGTCATTTAGGCCAATAGGACATCAATTTTCACAGCAACTACAAAAATTCATGAGAATGAGTAGTAGGTAGTTACTCAAGTTGTAAAAATTATGGGCACACTTGTACAACAAAAGCATCAAATGGAGATCCTGGAAGTGGAATGCAATATGCTCTGAATGATGGTGATTAACATGAGCAAGGAAGATCATTCAAGGGCATGAAACTAGGTCCAATCCATGAACTCAAATTGCGGCAAGTTGAATGAGGAAGAAATAATGCATCGACTTGATTATATAATAGAAATTGAGCAACCAACTCTAGAATCTAGCAATGCAACACTGGAAGAAGCGATGAGTAGACATACATTTTATCAATCTGTTGTTGTAACGATCCTCCTCATTACGATGAAAAACCTCTCAAACCAAGTGCAATTTTTTTTTTTTTGTGTGCGTGAGTACAAGGGTAACAAGACATTATACTCTGCACTGCCACATGACGACGAAACATGACGCATACAACTACAATGTCAACATAAAGATCTAAGACGCACATCAACATCTGCCAGCAATGAACAACAATCAACCGACAAAATAATAAGACTGACTACCCGCACGTCCTACCCTGCAATGGTTAGGACCTCCAAGACACATAAGCAATGTTCAAGCCCAGGTTCCCATTGATTTTAACCATTTAAGGTCTTAGGGCTGGCGACTGTTCTGAGGAGCATGGAGGTGTCTACATCCCGCCTGACACAAGCAAACCAAGCAATTAAGGATTACAACCAAGTACAACAATAATTAAGTGCAACAATAGTTAACTACACAGCCACATCCTCTACGGAAGATGCAAGTCAGAAGGACTCCGACAACGACCAACTATTATTAAGACAAGACCCTTTCCTACAACTCAATTGGCATTAAAGGAAAGATCAATCACTCCATATGATTTCCAATGGTCAGTGAGTTACCAAATCTAGCCTTAAAAATAATGTAAATTCAATTAATTGCAAATCCCCATTTATTAAGTCATAAAAACTTATTGTACTTAGTTGAAGGACATTACAATTGTATGCTATTAATAACAGTAAAGATTATAATAACATCACCATGAAATAATACCCACATTACCTTTTATATCACAATAACTTTGCAAAAATAACAATCACATTACATTTTAAGTGTTATCCATAACAATAAAACTGCAACATCATTACCATAAATGACCACACCATTACATTTTAAAATTACAACAACTTTGTAATGATAATGATCGCATTTCAAGACAATAACAATTAATACAGCAAATATGGCAATAATCATGACATTAACACGACCATCAGTATCGCAATTAACCAGCTATCTATATTAAGGCAATTTGAATTAGAGAATCATTAATAACTACTTAATTTACTCACTACTACTACAGTGTTGCTTGGGAGTGTACATTTAATCAACTACGAGACAATACAACTCTAAATTCAAGTCTAGATTTTCAAAGTCAACATCCCGCTTTGACATATCTTACAACTACTCCAGGCAACTTGTTAAATCATAATTTAATCGTATAACCAATCGAATTTTCACAGTTAAACAATAAAAACATTACACCATTATCAACGGAACATTATTATCAATAATAATCATCCATAGCAAGTTTATATATATTTTTGTTACCTTTAGATTGATAAAATAATTCCACAATACTTTAAGTAAGACTTAATGAAAATTAACCACCAAGTAAACGTAGGTAAAAATCACATTTTAAAGTTTGGTGTTGAAGGGGTCTTTAATATCTCCAGACATAAATAAGGTTGCTCCCACTCAGGTAAGTCATGGTTGAATTCTCAAGCAGTATTCAGCTGGCAACTATCGGTATGGCAAAAATCAGGAAACAAGAATTAATCGACAACTAACAATGAGGCGAAAATTCAGGAAACCAAAATCACTCGTGGGTACCTCGCAGCCTCTCGAAATTACTAAAAAAGTAGAATTTAATGTGGCAAGACAAAATTAAATTCGTTGTCCCAGCAGTGCATGAACCAGCACCGACTCTACCAATCAACGCATACGCAGAGTTAGGTGGTCAAAATTGTGTGGGTATCCTCTGCCCAATCGCAGAGAACTACAAACAAAAATGCAGAGATATGTAACACCAAAAACGCAACGATTATGTGGTCGAAAATCTCGTGGGTATCCTCCCCCAAATCACACAGAAAACACAAACACAAACGCAGAGATATGTGGGCGAAATCCGTGTGGGTATCCTCCACCAAATCACAGAGAAATACCAACACAAATGCAGAGATATGTGGGTGAAATCCGTGTGGGTATCCTCCACCAAATCGCACAGAAAACACAAACACAAATGCAGAGATATGTGGGCAAAATCGTTGTGGGTATCCTCCACCAAATTGCAGAGAATTATAACACCAAAACACAGAGATTACAACAAAAAAACAAAGAGAAGGGTGATGATTCGAGTGGGTTTCCTCCACTGAAACGCATGGAAATGCAAACAGGAAAAACGCAAACAATACAAACGTAGGGCACAGATGTAGATCACACAGAACCAAGGAAGGTCGGCAACTAGAAACGTGAACCAGGTGCAAAATGGGAACGGAACGAGAATAGGATTTCTTGGTCGAATTTCTGGGAACAAGTTTGAACAAAACATAAGACTAACTATGCATAACAAAAAATGGTTGCCTCTACGTCGCCCGCAGACTGTTATTATCTGTTAAATTTCTTTGTTACGAGTCCACGAAGATTTTCATTGCCAAACGGTAAAATCTCCTTACAGATCTGCCCAACATTTACATAATAGTTCCTTGATCTGGATGTATTTGATACAAATTCAAATGAATTCGAGATAAACTATATGAATTTATGGAACAACTTACAATCATGCAAGTATGATATACATAATTAATTTCATAAAGTCAGATGAAATCATTTCACTACCCTAAACCTTGATGAAACCAGAAGAACCGAGAGAGTCAAGACTGAATACAATTGCAAAGGGTTGTAATTATTAGAGCTGCAGTCTGCAGAAACCCATGTAAAAAATTGTGCATGGGATTGGGAACTAGAAGTATCAATTGAAGCCGCTGAGGTTCAAAACCTAATTGGAGTATCCGCCAAACATAAGAGGGTGGGAGAACATAATACTTTGTCACATGAGAGGTTTAAATAAAAACAACAGCTATAACATTTATAATTTTAATCGCCGAGTAAATAAATAGAAACAGTCATTCATTCCATTTACAAACGATATTTCGATCCCAGCATAAGTTATAATGATTTCTATTCTACCAAAATAAAAAACATACTGTTGCCTTATCTCCTGCTTCGAAAGACATCCCGCGCTCCATGCCACTCCCGCTCGTCGGCCGTTGAGACCTCACCGGTACCTCCCAGTGAACATTAGGGGTACTCTGTTTCCCCCTTAGCCCCCCGAGCCGCAAAGGGCCCACACAATATCCAGATGGTATGTCTAGCTCCCAGCTTGCCTCGCAAGGCTGAGCTACCACTCCTATTTGCGCTAGGAAATCCCAACTCCCCACAAGTAATCAGTCAAGTCACAAATCTCGCAGTGTAACATTACGCTAATAGTCGATCCCCTTCTTCCTTCTCCTCTCTCTCTTTTATAGAATTTTAGAACTTCCATTCTCTCCCTAATCTCATTAAATTTTAAGTTTTAATAAAAATCTTCCAAAAATTCTCCTTTGTACAAGTGTCATCCATCCCCCACTTTCCTCCAATAATTATTTTCTTTAAATTAATAATTGTCTCATTTCCCTCACCCACCTAGAGTTACTCCTAAATTTACTCCTAGGTGTTCCTAGATTCCCTTACAGGTTTTAAATACTTTCCCTAAAATGAAGTTGCTAATTTAGTTCAATTTAGAAGGTTCTTAATTGCAGATTATTTACTAAGTTGACCTCGCTTTTTACCATAAGTTCCCCTCTTTCCCTTATTATGTTTCCTCCATTCCTTAGTCTTCTAAATTTTATATTTCCTCTTTCCCCATCTACTAATAATTTAATGCCTTCTAAAATTATCAAAAGTTTAAAATAAATTAAATGCCTCCTTATATTTTATAATTAACCTCTTTTCATTTTTACTAATAATTTTATGAAGACCAAAATTATTACTCAGTGGTTTTTATTTTAACCCCCCTTTTTTCTTTTTATTATTTTATTTTTTTTATAGATATTTTCTTAAGGGTAGACAAAATTTTACCCCTAGTGAAGTTTTAGACTTAGAACTTAGATTTTGAACTGGGCGACATTTAATTAGGGGAGTTGTTTTAAAATTTCTTAAAGTGTTGATTGTCTTAGGGCCATCTAGGTTCGTTCCTTTATCATCATTAATGCGACATGCCCTTCAGGACGCACTACGTGCTCCAAGGGTGTCACTCGCCTCTTTTGTTTCTTTTGCGCGACGTGCCCTTCAGGACGACCACATGCTCCAAGGGTGCCACTCGCCCTTTTGTTTTTTTTGTGCGATGTGCCCTTCATGATGCACCACGTGCTCCAAGGGTGCCACTCACCTCTTGTGTTTCTTTTGCGCGACGTGCCCTTCAGGATGCACCACGTGCTCCAAGGGTGCCACTCGCCTCTTGACTGATTGGTAGACATCGATAACCCCTGGAGTCAACACTCCGTCAAGTGAACTTGTGGGAGACTAAGGGCTTCTAAGGAATAAGGCCCCCGCCTTATTGCGCGCCCCTTAGAATCATCGCGAGCAACTGTCGCAGTCTGCCCTCGCGGCATCGTGGGTCCTCTCGAACTAGGTAATCGTTGACCTACAATTCGAGCCACGGTAAGAGTGCTAGTAGGTTGTGGCAGGGCTGTTGTCCACACCTCTCCCTCAACCTCTCTGGTAGTCGTGTGTGTGGCCCCTTTACTCCATATGTGAGTTTGGTCAGCAAGCTATTGTCAACCTGCATCATCAACAATCATGTCAGACATGTCCACATCATATCATCTAATCAAATGTACTAAAATCACAGTAAAACAATCAAACCCCAATAGCACACTCCCTGACTCGATCCGGAGTCCAAGGGTTCCGTCGATGCCTCTGCATCCTCAAGGTCCAAAACCCTGTACACTCAGTAAAACCGAGTCAATAGCACCCGTCTATGTCAATGCAGTAAAACATCATGTCATCTATCATAACGCATCATAATCAAGGACAAATGTTTTAATATCATAATAGTCTGGATCACTTGCGAGAAAGTGTCCTCAAAGAATAAGTTTTCTCAGTGCACCAGAGCGGGATGTTACAGTGGTGCTTTCTAAGGATATCAAATTATCTAGTTTATTTTGTAAAATGTATATCTCTTAGAAATATTGAATAATTTTTCCTCTAGACATTTTAAGCTAGGTTACAAGCTCATAGACTGTAACAAATATTACTATTATTATTGAACCTCTTTTAAAAAAAGTTTTGATTATACTCTCTACAACATAGTTGCAATCTTTTTTTATTAATATAAATCTCTCGATTATTAATATATGTATAATTAAATAATAATAAATAATATTAAATTAAAAATCATAAAAAAATCTTTATGTTTATTTAATCAATCATCTATTTGAATTTTTACCAAATTCAATTCATTTTAT
>ML802937.1:94051-141076 GCA_009831015.1 Picea engelmannii
TATATATATATAATTATATATATATATAATTATAATTATAATTGCATGATGAAATAGTGTAAATGTAAGTAAACTTTGTTAATATTACTTTTCATATATATTATAATTGCATGATATAGTGTATATGTAATTAAACTTTCTTAATATTTCTTTTCAATTGATGTGAACCAATTGTAGATTCATGTCAATCCTAGATTTATCACGTTTAGAGAGACCAAAGGGTTTTTGGAAAGGTTTTATTTATTTTTATTTAACATAGTAATGCAATCGTCCCAATCTCCTAGTAGCCTAGATGTAAGCTTTGTTACTTGAACACCTATTAATCTAGATGTAAGTTTTGTTTTGAACACCAATAAACTTATGCGTGGTATGCTAGTTTAATTTGTTTTAAATTAGTGTGATAATAGCTTTTTTCCAACAATTATTTATATATTTAATAAGTGTTACTGTAGTGGCTATGTTTCTGTTATTTTGACATTTAATGTAAGATAAGATTAAAATAATATAGGAAAGTTTGAAACATTATTTCTATGTATGTCAAAGTTTATTTTGAAATGCAAATAGAAATAATCATTACATAATTGTTTTCTAATTGGCAATTATATTTTGCAAGTCGTATATGATTCATTGATTAATTATTAAGGAAAAAAAAAGAAGCATTATTATAATCATTACATAATTGTTTTCTAATTGGCAATTATATTTTGCAAGTGGTATATGATTCATTGATTAATTATTGAGGGAAAAAAAAAAGCATTATTATAAAAGTAAAGTTAAGGGAGAAAAATAAGCTTGAACAAAAAAAAAATACAAAATCATAAGTTGATGCAGGAGCATCCTGCCTTCAAAATCAAACACATTTTATTAGACCTAGAGATCTTGAAATTATTTGAATTTAATTTTTTAATTGTGAAAAATCTTGTTTGAAGAAATTCTAGAAAGCTTGTATAATTTAAATATGTAATTGGTTTGTTCTTGAAGATTTGGTTGAGATTTAGGAAAGCTTGTATAATTTAAATATGTAATTGGTTTGTTCTTGAAGATTTGGTTGAGATTTAGGTTTCTTTAGGATTTTATGGATTTAAATATCCTGGAGGTTAATTTAGGAAGGATTGTTAAGATCTAAACCAATTATGGATTCAGAACCTTTGTTATTAAATTGTATGATTTTGAGCATGAGAGGTGTGGCCAATTGAATGAGGAACCAAGCTAATTGTGTGAGATATTGGAAGGCCATAGAGGAAAACGACTTTATGTAAACCCTCATGTACAATATGTGTACAATTATGTAATGAAATCACTCTATTTCGAGTGTTGTGCGGAGTTGATTATTGAAGACCTCTATGTTAATTGTGTGTTTACACTAAGTATCTGCAGATTGAGTGTCGTAGGTGTTAATGCTCGAATAGTGAGACATTCTTGTCAAAGTCTATATGCAGAATTAGAATCTCAATTGAATGTTTAATTTCAAGTCAATCGATATCAAATATTGATCATCAAAGAAGTTGAAGTCTTTAAGGAAAGATGGGACGATCTAGCTCTTAATTGATTCATAGCGAGATCATGAGAGAAAATACATGGATTATGCTCATGTGCAAGAAAGTCGAGAATCGAATCCCTTTGAAGATTGTGGAAGAAATCCTTTGCGGGAGTGAAGAAAAAGTGGTTTCCAGATCCCTATTGAGATTCATATCGACCATCGGAGTGAATTTCATTGTACAAGGAAGTGTGACAAAGGGATAGTCTCGAATGTTGATCAATATTAGATCAACGATATACATCTTTCTCTCATTATGGAAAAGATAGAAGTTAATACGAACATTGATGGTCTAGATTAGATCTAGAGTGGAGATCCAGTGTGATCAAATGGTGGAGAGTAGCCATGTGACCGAAGTCTAAAGCAGTGGTAAATACTTTTGAAGTAGCACAGTTGGAATATCCGCCAGTGGAGAACTATGATGGGAACAAGTCCGATATACATTGAAGATCAATCAAAGAAGAGATCAACGATTGTGGTCGCATATCGAAGTTAAATTTTTCGGAGTCGAAAGAATGCAATGATGGAGAATACCCCGATGAAGATAGAGCGACGGATGGTTGAGATGATTTCAGAATGATCCAGAGGATAGATATGGAGAAGACACGTGTTAGTACCTAAATGATTCATACTTGTTTAACCAATGGTTCAGATTGGTAAAAGGGAGACCTGACAGAGGGTCAGGATGAATTCAGAGTAATCCTAACCAAGCTAAGGAGAGGATGCATGGCGAATTTCTATTGGGTGTCAGAACAGGGCCATCAAATTCGAGAAGCTAGAGTAACTTTGATATAAGGAAAATGATATACGATGAAGATCCATTTGAATTTGAATAGATCAACGGGCCAAAACGAGACATATGGAAGTTCACAAGAGTGACATGTGGCAGCTAACAGGACCATGATGTGGCATCAAAAAATGAAATACATACATGTGGAAATGGTGTGGATGAGTATTAAAGAGACACATGGAATCCACATGTAGTACCGAGGACTAGGACTTGGTGCAGCGAAAGTGCAGAGATCAACGGTCGAGGATTGATCGAAGGAAGATATCAATGGTTGTTATTATATCAATGACATGGAGACATTAGGATCGTCGATGAGAAGAAGGTAAGCCATTGGAGTAAGGATTTTGGACTAGTCGAGTTTGCAGAAGTCTGATAGAGGGGCTATGATACAAGAGAGAAGTGGACATCAAATCTAGATCATCCATCGGGATGCAATCAGGAGAAGATCACACCATCCATTGGGATATTTATTTCGGAGTATGTTCTAAATACTTTGATTACGACATTCTGAGGTGAAATAAGGATCCTCCATCATGTGATGATTAAATGCGAGGATAGAGAGTTGAAGAGTCCAATAGATCACAAGAAAGAAAAATGTAAGCGCCCAAGTACGAAGATTGTAGTCATAGTCGTGGGCCTATGGGAGTTTTAGTGCCTCGTTCTGAGCGATATTGACTAATGAAAAACCAAATCATTCTGAGACTCTATTATATCAAGGAAATTGGGCCCGAGAACAAATTAGGAAGACATTTTGATCTGAGTTGTAGAAAAAATTAGATTTTATTTTCTACACCTGTGGAAATATAATGCCGGGAGGTCATCATTTTTTGTATCAGAGCATGTTAGTTCTCTTTGGGAATCTGTAAGAGATACAAAGAAAAGGATAAGTTTAGCAGAAGGAAGCCTGAGGAGATTGTGCAGGAAGGCATAAAAATGAAATGGATATATAATTCCTTAGTGAATTACTACAGATAGAGGTCATTCCAACCAAAGGAGCAAGAAAGGTGTTGAAGAGACAATATCTTAGGACAGATCTTGAAGGTATGAGTCAAATGTTTTATATATGGGTTTTAATTATCAATGTTAATGTTAATTAGAAGTTAGCAGCAGAAGGATAAGAAATGGTAGTAGCCATTCGCATCTAGTAGAGTTGTGATAGAGGAAAAGAGGGAAAGCATATCTCTCAGGTGGAGTAATTGTGGCAGAACCTTGCATCTACATATGTTATAGATACTTCCAACTAAATATTGGAAGTGAGGAGAACAATTGAAGTTCTTAGGGTAAAGTGAGAAAAAGTGCAAAGCCATATAAGAGCAAAGGAGTGCTTAGAGGGTTCCAGTGGAGAGAACCAATGAATACCAAAAGGCCATAGCCCAGGAGGAGGATTTGTGAGGCATTGAGTAGTGGATAGAGGAGACTTTCTATAGAGGCTTGATGCAGCTCACTATGGACTAGGAGAAGTTCACAACATGAAGGAATGGAGATGATTACTGGTTTTTCCAACTGCTTTGGAAAATACACAACAAGAGGAAGGAGGATTCCAAAGCAGTTGGAAAAACGATGAGTCAAAGGGATTTTGATAGAGGGTAGGCTTAGTTAAGAGTACAACTCAGTTACTTGAGACATCTACTACATGAAAATGAAAGAAGCCAAAGATGGAGTTGGAATTTGAAGAAGAGGGTAAAGTGTCATGTAGTGAAATTGTTTGAGAGAAACCTAAGGAAAATATTGAGGATCTTGAAGCAGAGGTTAAGTGATTTAATGAAGAAAGAAAAACTCATAGGAGTTGAGTCTAGACAGAGGTCACTGGCAGAAGAAAGAGTTCACTTTTGTGAACCAGATCAAGGATTTTTCCTTGGAGAGGAGGATGAAGATATTGATGAGAGACTTACTGCAAGTCTCATGGACTGTGTGGAAATTCCATATCAGCATAAGGATGTGCTAGTAGAAATATAAAATGAGGCAGCTAAAGAGCCTTATGTTTTTTTCTGAAAAAATGTGTATGATTGCAGGTTTTGCAGAGGATGATAGTGGATAGTCACTTGAAGCTATCATAAATCTAGAGGAAGTTGGAGGAAAAGATTCAAATTGTGTTCTAAAGGAAGATGAAGCGGCATCATCTCAGCATCATCTCATAAAGGTTGTATAGGTACATGAGATGGAGAATTTCCTCATGAAGGAATACTTATAGAGGATATAAACTATGAGTAAGATATGGAACTACTAGAGGATTGGCTGACAATGGATATAGATAATGAATATTGCATGGATACTACAAATTTAGTTCTAGTTGATTTTGTTGATTTGTATGAGGAATTCAAATTCTTGGAGAATAAAATAGCAGATCAAAAGGTGCAGATTCAACATGCAATATTAGAGTTGAGTAAGATTCATGTAACTCTTATGAAAAGGGAGGATATGCAACATCAAATGAGAGATAACAAAAGAAAATGTTAATCAAGAAGTATTGGAATGTACCGGCAAAAAGATAAGATGGACATGGAGATTGATGAGATATGGATGTTGATGATGAGAGTACATAAGAGGAGGAATACTAAGGAAAGAGGGATAGCCAACAACAAAGTACAATTGAATGTGAGGATTTTCATTAGTGAAGAAAGTGGACAACAACAACATAAAATTTGGAAGCCTGGAGAATTGGAGACAACAATGATTGAACAACAACATGTGAGGATGGTTGCACAACAACAATAAAAAGTTCTGGATCCAGGAGGACTTAAGTAATTGGAACTCATGATCAGGATATCATGAAACATTTTAACCTTGGGATTCTGATGTAGGAGAATCATGCCTTTAAAATAAAACACATTTGATTAGACCTAGGGGTCTTGAAATTATCTGAATTTAATTGTTTAATTGTGAAAATTCCTATGTTTGAAGGAATTCTAGAAAGCTTGTATAATTTGAATATGTAATTGGTATTTTCTTGAAATATTTGGTGTAGATTTAAGTCTCATAAGGATTTTGAGGATCTAGAGAGATCTTAGGGGTTGTTGTGAGGATTTTTTGGATCTAAGTATCCTAGAGGTTAATTTAGGAAGGATTGTTAAGATCTTAACCAATTATGAATTCAAAACCTTTGTAATTAAATTGTAAGCTTTCGAGAATGAGAGGTGTGGCCAATTGAATGAGGAACCAAGCCAATTGTGTGAGAGATTGGAAGGCCATAGAGGAAAAGGGCCTTATGTAAAAACCCGTGCATAGTATGTGTACAATTATGTAATGAAATCACTATATTTCGAGTGTTGTGTGGAATCGATTATCGAAGACCTTTGTGTTGATTCTATGTGTATGCTAAGTCTCTTCAAATTGATTGTCGTAGGTGTTAATGCCCGAACAGTGAGGAATTCTTATCAAAGTGTGTATGTAGAATTAGAATCTGAGTTGAACGTTTATTTGCAGGTCGGCTGAGATCGAATATTGATCATCGAAGAAATTGATTTCTTTAAGTCAATATGGATGATCTATCTCTTAGTTGAGTCGTAGCGAGATCATGAGAGAATGGACTTGGATTTTTTTCATGTGAAAGAGAGTCAAGACCTAAATCCCTTTGAATATTTTGGAATAAATCCTTTGCAAGAGTGAAGAAACAATAGTCGTTAGATCCCTATTGGGATTCATATCGATCGTTGGAGTGAATTTCATTGTACAAGGAAGCGGGACAAAGAGATAGTATTGATAGTTGATCACTATTGGATCAATGAAATACATCATTCTCACATTATGGAAAAGTTAGAAGTTAATGCGAACATTAATGGTATAGATTACATTTAGAGTGGAGATCCATAGTGATCGAATGGTGGAGAGTAGTTGTGTGACCAGAGTGTTGGGTATGTGTTATATTCTTTGCACGACTAGATCTATTGTCTGTTATGTTGCATTGGTCATGTAGAAAGGTTTGAGGGGGGAGGGATTCAGGGGCAGCGCCCCTGATAAAAAAAAATTGACTCGGGAAATGTGTCGCATTTTTCCTTGTTTTTCATGTCACCTTGATTTTTGTGTCCATTATTGGGCGGTTTTTCGACACATGGTTTTTTCTGATGGTTTTCTATTTCCAATTAAGGAATTAGGGTTTTTTACTAATCCATGTCATTGGGTTAGGGTTTTGGATGTCGGTTGCTCCTATATGTATATTGTATTGTAAACAATGTATCACTATGAATGAATATAGAATATGTTGGTTTTCCCGGTTTGGGTTTCCAAGGGAAAAATCTTTGTATAATGTGTGTATTTTCCATTGTATCTTTTCTTTTCTTTTATTGAAAATTTGTTTGCAGAAAAATACTGTACAAGTTTAAAATCTACACGGAGTCTGAAGTAGTGGTAAAGAATTTCAAAGTAGCGCAATCAGAATATGCGTCAATGGAGATCTCCAACATGAAAAAGTATGATCTATAGTGAAGATCAATTAGAGAAGAGATCGACGACTGTGGTTGTATCTTGGAGTTAAAGTTATTAGAGTTGAAATGATGCAGTGATGGAGAATACCCCGATGAAGATAGAGTGATGGATGACTGAGATGATTTTGGAATGATCCAGAGGATAGATCTAGAGAAGGCATGTGTCAGTACCTGAATGATTCAGACTTGTTTAACCAACGGTTCATATTGGTGAAGGGGAGATCCAACAGACGATCGGGATGAATTCATATTAATCCTAATCAAGGATAAGGAGAGGACATGTGGAAAATTTCTATTGGGTGTTGGAACAGGGACATCAGAGTAAAGCAGCTGGAGTAACTCTAATACAAGTATAGTGATAGATGGTGAAGATCTATTCGAAGTCAAATAGATCAATGGGCAAGAACAAGACACAAGGTAGGTCACAAGAGTGAAATGTGGCAGTTGATAGGACCCTGATGTGGCAACAACGAATGAGATATGGAAACGTGGAAATGACATGGATGAGTACGAAAGAGATATGTGTCATCCACATGTAGGACGGAGGACCAAGAATTGGTGTAGAGAAGGTATAGAGATCAGCGATCGAGGATTTATTGAAGGAAGAGATCAACAATTGTTATTATATCGGTGACATGGAGACATTAGGATCATCGAGGAGAAGCAGGTTAGCCGTCAGAGTAAGGATTTCAGAGTAGTCGAGCTCGTAGAAGTCCGATATAGGGGCTTCGATACAAGAGAGAAATGGACATCAAATCCAGACTGTCCATTGGGATAGCTATTTTGGAGTCGGTTGCAAATACTCTGACTACGACATTCCAAGGTTCAATAAGGATCGTCCATTTTGTGATAATTAAAGGTAGGGATTGAGAGTTGAAGATTCTGATAACTCACAAGAAAGAAAAAATTAAACACTTGAGTATGAATATTGTAGTTGTAGTCATGCTCCTGTGGGAGTTTTAGCACCCGATTCTTAGCACTATTGACTGATGTGAAACCAAAGCATTTTGAGACTCTTTTAAATCAAGGAAATTGGGCCCACAAACAAATTAAGAAGATAACTCAATCTGAGTTGTAGCAGAAATTAGATTTAATTTTCTGCACATGTGGGAATACAAGGTCGGGAGGTCATCAAAAGTACATTGGAAAGCATTGTTATCAAAGTAAGGTTTGAACATAATAAAATATTCAATCATAAGTACATTGAAACATACTTTATGTTGTTCAATAGAAAATGAACTTTAAACAAAACCCAAAGAACAAATTGATTCAAGTGACCATTCCATTTTTCATAATAGATTTGTGAAATCAACTTTTCTCAGAAAATGTGAATCTTATTTTACATTTTTTTAGTCGTGCAAAAAAATCATTGTGCCTTATAAGAAAAACCTCATTAAAAGCGTAGTTTTTTCCATGTCCATTCATGGCATGGAAAAAAAGAGAACATGTAAGGAAAAAGATAAGTTATAAGCATTTTCCATTTAACTTCATAAGTAAAATCAATCATTCAAATTAACGAATAAATTCAGTTATTCAAGTTTTCATAAGCACAAATGAACTTGTTTGGAATACCTTTTTTTTTTTTGGTTTATCCAACATGTAATACTACATTTTCTTCATCGATTGCGAATATACTATGCACTCGAAGGTCACATATCATATATATATAATGTTTAGTTTATTTTTTAGTTATATTTCATATGTAATTTATGTCGGGGCAAGAAGAAGATCATGTAGGATAGGCTCTCTAACAATACATTGTATTGTGTTGTTGTTAATGGTGTGGATAATAGCATTGAGCAATGTTTATATGTTAAAGGATGTCATTGATTACATTTAACACAATCAATCATTGCATCTTTTATTAGTGTAGATGACCCTGTAGGAGAATTACAAAATGCACAAACGGGCTCAAATGGTGTTGAGTATGCATTTGCTATTGGCAGTGCACCTTCAACCTGTATACACAACACATAAGTCAAGCAATCCAAAAATCCATGATACAAATGCTAATTAAAATTTTATAGCATTTATAAAAGAGAGGAGATTTTAATCGATGCAATTGTACATGTATACTTACAACATTTGTTGATCTAGTTTTTTTTTTCAAATCTTCTACTATTTTTGTTTTGGGTTTTGTTATGAATTTTGATTGCATTGTATGGAAGACATTTTCTTTCACATATCTTCTCTTTGTTATATTTTTAAACAACATCATGGGGAATTTTTCTGTTTGTAATTGTTATTCCATTGAATTGGATAATTTTCATATGTTTTAAACAATTAGAGTTGTGACATGAAATACTATAATTGTTATCCAATTTATTTTAATATATATTTGCAAATAAAAAATATAGGATTGAATTTGGAAAGTCATAATGCCGCCTTGTATCCATCCTTTATGTGCAACGTATATTGCAACCCAACTTTTTTAGCGAGGGTGACGAAAGCTCCAATGGTGTCAATTGGGTGCATGTATGTATTATCTGTTAATCGTTGTGTCCAATATGAAATTGTAATATTTACGAATCGAAGGAATTGTTTCTACGATACTTTATTCATCCAGTGATATAATACGATGGTAGTCACCATGGTCATAGTTAGTTTTTGGTAGGATTTTGAAATTTTTAATAGATATTCCACTACCAGGAAGAAAAAAATTCGCATGTCTTTGAATGAGGTGTGTAGGGAAAGTTAATGTAATTGTCATCCTACCATTTTCATTTGTCATAACAGCACGCAAAATTCTATGCGATCTATTTGTTGTATCCAAATATATGATATAAACAACCATCACGTCTCCAATGAATACTTCTCCAGTCCTGCGATTTTTCAGGTCTTATATTGATACAATATTCGGAGTTGTAAACCTAGGCCAGGACAAAGGAATTACAAAAATAAGTAATATGGAAAACAACTTCTGTATATTTTTTGCGTAGCTCCACAATTTACATTTTTATATGCATACCTTTCAATTTTTTCTTATTTCATAAGGTTGGTTGCTTCACTTGTACCTGTTGGTGTTTCATTTGAGCGTGCAATGTTGCACCACTTGTAGTCACTGGGATTTCATTTGAACTAAACATAATAAGTTGTAAATGGCATTAGTATTTGGCGCTAGTTATGCATATTTACCTATGTGTTTGTTACTCTTGTGTTATCTAAAAGAAAGTTAGTATATAAATATTTACCTATGTGATTTTTTTCATTGTGATGTTTCTGATGTGCGACTGCTAATGCTTCTCTGGCTTGTCCAACTTCTCTTATTTGGAACATTCGAACATTGAATATGCTTGAAGACCAATCATGTATAATATATTTTATACCAAGTATTTATACTGACAAGACTCTTCATGTTTCTATTCTTTTATTCTTTTTTTTATATGGAGATATGAACATTAACTTTGCAATATGTAAGTGTGTATGGTATAGTATATAATATATAATATATAATAGTGCAAAACTGTTAAGTATACATAGAAGATGGATTTTCTACAATGAAAGGAAAGTTTGACATATAACATACATACAAGTTAGAAGAAGTGATATTAAAATATGGCATAAAATAGAAAATAGATAATATTAGAACATCATGGTATATTTGGTTTGCATGAATGAACATTGTAGTACAATAACAATCAAGGAGGATTCCTACCACCAGTGGATGCATGTGCATTGTTGATATAGAATAGCATGCATCATGAATATACATTTCCATATATGCATAAAAGTTTCTAGAAAGAATATATTGGATGGGTTATTGTTATCAGCATACTTTCTCTTTGAACTATGGTGTTGTAGACATAGAGCATACAAGAGGTAATACAAAATCATGATAGTATATTTGGGTTGACTAGTTAATGCATGTGCATGGTGAATATAGATTACCATGTACCATGGATATAGATTTCCACATATGTATATAATTTACTAGAAAGAATATATTGGTTGGGTTATCATTATGATCATACCTTCTCTTCGATGATTGTTGTTGAGATTCTTCCCCGATGTCTCTTATAATTTATTCTTCTCCGTCACTTGTTCTATTTATTTTGATATGAAGGTGATGCATAAAATGAAATGGAAAAGGAAATAAACTATGAGGTGATAACAATGTGAAATATTGTTTCTTTTGATGTGAAGGTGATGCATAAAATGCAATTGGAAAAGGAAATAACCTATGAGGTGAGAAGAATACGAAATATATAATATTAATAAATGAAAAATGAAATGAAAATTAATAAAACACAAACAAGGTTAGAAATGTGTACCTTTCTTATTTTTCCTTTCATGTTTCTTATTTTTCTTATTATCTTTTTAAGTGTTGATGGTTATCTTGATGTATTCTATAGTGAAAAAAGAAATCAAGGAAATTAAAGTAAATAGTTATGAAAATAGATTTCAGTAATATGCAAATGCATTGTGAATTGCTAATGTATTATTTTTGTTATTATCAACATCTATATTGGACCAATCTTTTGTCATCTGTGAATATATAATAAGAATATGGAAATATGCCAATTGTAATATGATGTATGTACATGTGCTAACATGCATTAAATGATTTATGTGCATTTCAAACTTCAAGTAGAACACAGATTGTATCATGATCAATCCAATATGTATGTAATGTACAAATTTTGTATTTTTCATTATTTGCATTTGACCAAACATGATCAATGATAACATTCCATGCATGATTTGTTTTGTCCAGGAGCACATGCGAATCATAATTGCACATGTAGTTTTCCAATTTTTTTGTCTTCTCAATACACTGAGACATGTCAATATTGGAGTCTCCTAGAATGACTAGGATTTCATTTGGATGAAAATGACATAATGACTTTGTGATGGTACTGAGTATGTTGGTTAGAGTTGCATGCGATGTGGCATAAATGTTGACTATTGAAATATGGGATCCACAGACTGCTACTTTAGATACAAGGACCTCTACAACTTGGTCTTTGAAGTGCATGTGTTCCAATATTGGGAGATGTTTCTTGAACAGTATCATCACCCCATGTTTATTGCAATTTGATATGCAATTGAATCTTGGAAATTGTTGATTTTGCATGGATAGTGTCATGCATGTTTCTTGCAAGCACAAAATATCATATTGCATTGTATTGTAGTCATTGAGTATGTCATTCATATGTGCATGCAAGCTACATATGTTTAGTGAAATAATTAAGATGGATGATTTTGACTTTATCGACTGGATATCATATGTCAGGTTCCATTTTACAATGCTCCAGAGGCACTCCATCTCACTATCGATTTTTTTTCACCTTGAAGTTTTCCATCATGAGAGAATTCAGCAAATACAAAGATTATATGTTTCTGACATGAGATAAGGTTGTATATACCATTCCATGTATTTTTATCCCAGTAGGTTCAAATGAAACACTGTCAAGTGTTAAACCTTGTGACATGTGTATTGTATGTGCACATGAAAGTTGGATTGGGAATTGTTTTCATATTTTTAAATGGCATGTCTTTGTTATCATTGATATTGGTTTTACTATGCGCAATATGGGTATCCACTCTTTGGAAGTTTATGCACTATATAAATGAGATAGCTTTTTATCTTAGCGATGACCAATGTGTGGATCATTGATGCAAACACCCTCCACCTCTTGGGGCTTGAGAAACCTCCCGATCTAGGATTGTTCACACTAAGGAGTTGAATTAGCTCTTGGGCTCTTGTTGAACCCCTTCCAAATGCACAAAGGTCCTTTTAAATCTATGTGCAGTTCCAACAGAGACCCACAGGTGATTTTAGTAAGCCCATTTATACCTTAAAAATCAAATGCAGGCACTAGCCCTCGGCATCGGTGGAAAATCACATGTGACCTTGGGCTATGACTAGGTTCCTATATAACATGAACTACTTCGGCGCTCTGGAGCTTCGGGCTCCAGGAGTCATGTCTTCAACACCTTCCAAAACCTGTGAACATCGAACTGGCGAGCACCTGAACGATTACAGGATAAATGGTCCATAATTCGTGGACTCATCTATCGCTCACAGAAAATTTCGGGAATCTCCCCTACTCAAATTCACAACACCTATAAATGTCGAACTTCGAACTCGTGGATCGGATGGATGACACCCACCTCTGATTGATGGTCTTTATTTTCTTTGCACTCTGGGCTTCGGATTTTTTCACAACGCAACTCACACTTCCTTCTGAATCCATGAATACTAAACTGGCAGATAAGTTTGGGGATCAACGGTCCTAGTTCTGTCTGCATCTGACGTCTGATATTGAGTCTGGAACTCCGAGATTTAGGACTTTTGAGATGTTATCACAAACAACTCTCTAGATCGTCGAACTCTGAAGTGGCGAGGAGTCATGATCCGCGGTCCGCGTGTCCTCACAAATGGACAGTCACGATGACCTCTGACCTTCAGGAGTTCTTTCCCCTCATCACCTACAATCCTCCAGATTGTTGAACATCGAATTGGAGAAGGACTTGGATTTACGCTCCACATGTCCCCTCAATTGACGGATGAGATCTAATCTGGCCTTCGGTAGTCCTCATACCTTTACAACCCACATCCAAATTCCTCTGGAGTGTTAAGTCTCTGAACTCGTGATCTGTCACCATGTGGCCCTGATGCCAATGGTCAAGATCCCCTCCGAGACTTCGATACTTCGGGGGATTTTCTCTCTCCGAGACAAATACACAAAAATTACTGAACTCATGAAGTCTGAAGGACTTCAAGGGTTAAAACTCGTGATTCTTACCTGTATCCAATGGTTTTTTATCCTTGTGCCTAGATCTGATGACTTGGATATGCTCTCCCTTCTCTACGCGCTCCTCCTCCTGTTTGGAATTAGATCCAACGAACCAGATTTGTTTCCACCATCAATCTAATGATTGTTGTAGCTTCCTCATATTGTGAAACTTCACTTCCTTTCAAAGGAGGATTTCTCAAGATTTTAAAGGCTCGCCTTTTACTGCGTTTACTGTAATGCTTTCCCTCCTGAGATTTTTCGATTCCTCGGAGTTTCGAAGGGATTTGGGCCTTTTCACCTTCAACAAAATCCTTTTTCCCTCTTGGTAGCACAACGCTCTTTCTCATGAGCTCTTGCACATTGAATACTTGGCCTCTGGCACACTTCTTGCATGAAGTTTCTTGGGAACTTAACGGTTTATGAAAACCTCCTGCGCACCCCTTGCACTCTTTATATACTTTGAACCTTAAAAGGTTCTTGACCTATGAACACCTTGCAGAGACTCTATGCACACTTGCACTATCTCTCATGAGCTTGTAATTGCTCGAACTTCACATGGTTTCAACCCTTTGTTCCTCCAAATGGTTTATTGTGCCCTCTTGGTAGCCACGCTCTTCCTCCGAGTTTTTCCAACACTTCAACAATGTGTTGGCTTCAGGAACTCCTTGAATTCAAATCTCCTTAAACTCAAGCTATCCCTCATGAGCTTTCAAACCTATAGATGGTTCATCCTTCACACACTTTGCATTGGCTCTTCAGAGTGTTCAGTAACTCTGATGTGCACTCCTTGCACTATTCCTTCTAATCTTTAGAACAATTTTGGTGTGCCCACCTGGCACGCTCCTCACAGAACTCTTGAACGAGTTCTTATGCACTCCTTGCACAAGCCTTTTATATTTTTCTAAAAACTATAATGTGCACTCCTTGCACAATCGTGAGAGCCCATAAACACTCAGAAAACTACAGACAAATAATTCTATCTATTCCTGCAAAGGAAACATAATATACTCACAACATTCACAAACATACATAGTAAACATTCAAACACAGTCAGAAAACTCACAGAACATACACATAGAAACTCATATGCAGGGAATTTTTCTTTTTATATTAATATTGAATGGTCTTTACAATGTATACAAGACTAGACTGCAACTTATTCTTAGATCTTTCTCTCAATAACTACCAACTAACAACTCGTTTAAACTCTCTTCAGCCTCAATTACAATATTCTTCAACAGCTCTTCAACAACAACCTTATTTGGGCATATATTACACATATTTATACACGAGGGGCTTCTCAATCATGGATGATTTTAGGGGATAAATTTCATTAATGGGCTAATTTTCCATGGTTTTTCCAAAAAATAGATTTGCTATTTTAAAATTAATTCACCCAAATTCTATAGGATAAAATTATTTTACCTTAAAAATCGCCAAAATTTTATACAAACTATATAAAATCCTTAGAAATTTGAATATTTTTACAAAAATATCGCCAAACATTTATAGTTGGCATATGAAGGATTACTAAGATTCGCCAAGGATTCTATGTTTTAAAATAAATTTCCATCCTTAAAATCATCCATGTTCTCAATCCTTCCCTCCAAACATCTTAGTGCTTTCATATTGCATTTAAGTGTCCTACCACTAAGGCTTTATTACAATAAATATTCATTTACATCTTTAGATATGAGGCGATGCTCAGGATCTGTACAATTACAGCCCATTAAAGGCGGATTTACACTCAGGTTTACATAATACAAAGGCTCATCCCTCCTCGAGCCTTTCCAAACTTTAATTACAATAAATTATGTTAAAAGCTCGAGATTTAAACTCAAAAAAAGAGAAGACTGGCACTTCTCTCTCCTTGGGATCCACTCTCTCCTAGTGCATTGTTGCGTTGGTTGTGTTGATGGGTGAAAATGACCGTTTGTCAACTGGAAGAATGAGTCCGGTCCGAGGTTGTTTAAATAACCCAAGACGTTTGGTGTAACTCATTTCGATGGGTTTAATGGCTCTGTTAGCCAATCTAAAAGTCCTAAAATAATCAAATAATAGAAATGAAATAACTAACTAATTACCAATCACTATATATATATGTACATACGTATAATGTAACTATTATAGATTTATTTAAACGGAAGCTTTACTTATCTTACTTATATACATGATATACAAACTGCAAGTTTTAATCTAAACTTACGAAACTCAATGTGAAAAATAATTGCTTCGAAGAAGCAGATAAAGAAAGCACATAAAAATATTTTTTTGTTTTTCCTTTATAAATCTAAACTAATATAAGAAAGAATACTATGAAACAGAAACATATGGATAGTCAAAACCCAAAACATAAATCCTGTCAAAATCCTGTGATCTAAATAACCTTCTGACTATTCTAAATAAATCCAGAACAGTGTTTGTGTTTGTGATCATCATGTCAAAAGCCAAAACATATGGATAATAAATCCTGTGATCTTATGATCACAAGGGATTACATTAAGATAAATCTGGTTGTAACAACATTGCATTTGATCATTCAACTAAAAATTAGAGAGAAATCATGTCATTTAAGTTGAATGGATGATCACACTGTTAATATCTGAAGCATCAAATATGGACAATCACAAACACAAACATTGTTCTGGATTTATTTAGAATAGTCTCAAGGTTCTGGATTTATGTTTTGATAGTCAAAAGCCAAAACTAAAAATTAGAGAGAAATCATGTCATTTAAGTTGAATGGATGATCACACTGTTAATATCTGAAGCATCAAATATGGACGATATCTATAAAAGAATTATCCCAAAAACATAACAGATTGTGAAGTCTAAAGCTATCAAAAACTATTAGTTTATCAGGATAAACAAAGTATAAATGAAAACACTATTTATAGGAAGCTAAAGCTAAAATGCAAATTGTTGTTCCATTCAAGTTCATAAATTGATCGTCCACCTTCAGCCCCAGGCTAAGATGCCTTCATTACAAAAAATATGAAGTATTTAAATATTTCTTGCTAGCTAAACATCCTATCTTGTAAGATAGGATGAGATCTCAAAAGGATCTACAAGTTACAAAAATAGAGGGTCTAAAAAAAACCACTCAATATCAAACTGTATCTCCAAAATTATGAAAGTTTTTGTTTTGATTTACAAAATAAACCAAGAGGAAATGACTGATTAACTAAGTCTAGAAATGCTCTATCTTATGAGATCACCACAATATACATCATATCCTGAAAGAAAAACGAAATGAAGAAATTAGATATTTATTTAACTAATATTTTCCAAAATTTTACATGAGAATTGATTGGCTATAAAATATGTTGATTCTGTAGCTAGTCTTATTTTAAACAACAGAAATCTAACTCAATCCATATTAATTATAAAAATAACAATAAAATCACAACTAAGATAAAAACAAATCTTACCTTTCAACTGAATACTAAATTCGAATCATAAAATCTCAGAGTTGATCACTGCTTTGACACACTCAACATTTTTTATTATTACATTTCCAGTCCTTTTCAAATGTTTTCCTTACCTTTGTGCACTGATCTTGAGCTCACAGTTTTCAGTTGTTAATAAGTCATTTTGAGCCGTAAGGATCTTGATCTTTGCCTGAAGGACGGGGACACGTGTGTAATATTGGCCAATCCAGTGTATGCACACTTCGCATTGTGGAACTAGGACAGTCAGTTGAGGAGACACATGACTGTGTGTCAAAACATTACCACTATCGACCATGGGCTTTTGATTGAGTTAAATTCCTGGAAAATCTTTGTTGTGTTTCAGGCACGGTAGCAGGTTATTTACATAATCGAAAGTCTGACTTAGATTTGGTTTGGAGTGATTTGGGTCTTCATATGCCAAGAACTTTTCAATCTCGGAATCAAAGCTTTCATGGACCTTGATCACCCGGATCGAGCTCACATGAGCTTTTGATCTATTTCATAGGCTTCTTGAGATTAATCTCTCGACCCTTTTGTTATTAAACCCTATGTCTAAATTCTTCTTTGACATTTTGTGTGAGTGTTTATTGATGGTTTTTGCAATGGTATTAGGGAAAACATACTTCTCACTCTCAGGAGTTTCAATGACCCTAGGTCTAGCATCATGTTTCCCGAATATAGCCTGATCGGTCTTAGCCCTCTCACAGGATTTTTCGCATGAAAATTTTGGCCTGTCACTGGAAGGAACAGGGGGCCTTTCTAGCATAAGCTTATCAAACACATGAATTTATATAGGTCTTACTGTAGCAAAGCCAATGCGGGTTACAAAAGTATCCCAATCGTCACCCTGTAGTTTCAAATGATGGACTAACAACAACCTAATCAACCCATGCTGGAACAAACTGGAATTCAAACTCTGCCTTTTATATCTCTTAGACATTTTATATAAACTCCTCAATAAGTAAAATGGCATGTTTAACTGGAAACTGATAAAATTCATTAGCAGTCTTATGTGGTAAAGAAAAACGAGGCCATAGCGACCTTCACATGTAATGAATTGCCTCAACACTACCAATAAACCATGCCACTTAATCTTCAACAGAGAGATTGGCATACCTTTTTCACATCACTAGATTTGTCGATAGGTAGTGAACAGACTCCATGGCACCTCTTCCAACTTTGAATTTTTAAACCACTCTTGGACGGTGAGGGGAAGGCCCGTTTCCTCGCTCAGAAATTCCTCGGTGATTTATAATTGAACATCCCCCACTTTGGCTCGGCATCCATCGAAAGAGAGGGCGAACTCTTGGGCTACTTGTAAATTGTAACCCTGGAATTTCTTGAGAAACTCAACCCAACCCTGACTCTTAAGGTCTTCACTTTCATAGCCATACAGAAGCAAGGTTTGGGAGCCATTTGATTCGACACGAATGACAGGGGCCATAAGGGTTCAGAAAAGAAGTCATGAAGGCGGACAGAATTCACTGTGAGCATGAAGGGTTTCAACAACAAAGGAAACCAAAGAAAATACCAAAGGAATAAAACTCACCATTACCCTAGCGCGACCAGAATGAGAGCATAAGGGGTTTCAAGCCATGAAAATTTGGGCATTACGGGTAATGAGTTTTCTCAGTACAGAGCGAAACCCAAGACTCTGGTTTGTGATGATGGATCTGTCGATTCGAAGTGACACCTCAAACAGAGTACAAGATATGACCGGGTGTGTTTGAATCTCATCATTGTGTAATGGGTGAAGTTGATTTGCTAAGATTAGGAGAAGAGGTGTTTTACAAACCAAAGCATAACGATAATTTAAAATGAAAAATGATTTACCAAGAATTATAAATGAAACAAACCTACAGTCCATTGCCAACCAATTCTTGGTGTATCATTCAAGTACTCAAGATATAGCTTATAATCCATGAGCAACTTAAAACAATTGTTTTATTGATATATGATAAGCTTCAAAGAAAAATAGCATTCATTAAAAGATTTGTAAGAACATTTACCTTCTAGAGACATAATCCTTAGATACAATTGCAATACAATTATAAGTGCCAATGCTTCATTCATGCTTTCATCGTGAACGAAGCATGAAAACAAAAATAAAATAGGAACAATCGAAACACCCTTTTACAACCGAAAATTCACCTTCAAATAGCAATATTTACATGACAAAGCATAGGCAACTACAGGAATTATTATTTGTCGCTTTAAAAGGTGAAAATCGTGTGGGGCTGCCAACAATGGAGACTTACTGGGAGAAGAAGTTATCTATGCATCACCAACGAATTCATGTTAGGATTTCTTAGAATGATTACAGATCAAAAATAGCTGAAGGACATCATGCATTCCAAGGATCATTACACAATCCAGGTTCAGATATCTTCCTGTTCAAATGAAATCCGGTGACAAATTTTAAAAATGAGAGAAACGATATTCAAGTCAATGGCTCCGATACTGTTGATAGGGCCACTGCTGCTAGTAGGCATCCATAGCCTCGACGGGGATGTCAATTAACCCACTCTGACGCCTCTACCCTATCCAAGAAGTTTCAATTCAAAATGAAATATGCTTATGACCAATATCAAAATTTAAACTTGGGAATTTTCTTGAACCTGACATTGCTTCACTGCTAGAGGGCCTGTTCAACACCCTGATGAAGCTGTTTTGGCATCATGCATGTATTTACCCACTGCCAGCAGACCTATTCAATATCTCGACGGGTTTACAAACACTTCCCACAACTCTTGAGAAATTTTTTACAATCTGATATAAATTTAAAGATATTCAGAAGAGCGGGGTGATGCTGAAAATTCTAGTCTTTAGAACACTTGTTATTTTTCAGCCTTTAATTTTCTGCTTAGTCACCTTCATTATGATCTGAAGTTAGTTTCTTGATGAAACCAATTTTTCAAGGACAGGAAGGCATTCTTGAGTTTCTTTCTTTAAAAGTTGGGACAGCGTAAAAAGCTTTAAAGATGATCATGTATGCTCATAAGTATAAAGTGAGACCATGAAGTCTGTTTCAAACAGAAATTTTATTTAGTTAGTCTGTGTTTCAGCAATTCACGGCATTGATTCTCTTGAGAGGACCTTAACAGTTGCTTCATATTGATGCATTCTAGTTCCCCTCCACAAAATAAAAGGTGACACAGACATAAATTTAACCAAAAAGTAGCGAAAACAAGAAAAATGAAAAGAACCAAAATCAAAAAACGAAAATAAATCAAAACAAAAAAATATGTACAAAGGTGGATCTGAAAACATCACGCAAAATATCTCTTGAGAGACTAAAAGAAAATAGAAAAATCCTCATTGATGTGAATGCAGTCCTACTCGTGGTACCTTGGGTTAGGGTTGAATTTACTGTTCAGATTTATTTATCTCTTTACTTTCCATTTAAAATTTTCATAATAATACTGCGGCTTTGAAAAGAAATATTCAACAAAAATCAAAGAGAAAAGGATCAAGCGGACTTCCCTGACAATAGTCATGTTATGGTTCTCTTGGTGCACCCACTTATGTTCTTTAACTGCATTATTACAAAGAGAAACAGTGAGAAATAAAGCTAAAATAAAAACTACTCCTAAACCTACTCTAACTACTAAATAAATCAAAATACTACGTGAAGTCATGCTTCCAATGTAGCCATCAGAGTAACTCAAATCCTGTAATGGAAACAAAATCAAATGTTACTAACAAGAGTGGTAGTATATAGAAAAATGACAGAAATATATCATACATACCTTTATAATCATCAAAAAACAAAACAAGCATGACCTTACCATTCTCTTGAAACTTCTTGATGTATGAATCCTCCAACCATTGTGCAATCTTGTTGTGATAAGGGTCATAATGGCATGGGTGAGTGTAAGTGATTTTGGAAAAAATTTCAAGATTATGGAGACCTAACATAACCATCAACCAAAGCCGAAGTGTCCCAGCATCCTAACAATTTTCCAAGTGTTCAATAATTTCTTCATGTGGAGGATAAAAAAAAAAATCATGTCATGCTTACTTCCAAGATATTTAGGTAGAAATAAGGCAAGCACAACTTTATTATGAATACTTTTTATGTATGAATCTTCAAGCCATTCTAAGATCCTGTCATAAAAATTAGGATGCAAACTATGACTTTGATGAAATGGATATATCAATGGGGAACGCATCATAAGAGGATTCATGACATTAATTAGATTATTGGTTTGAATGCTTCCTTTGATGATATTGATTGTTTCAAAATGTGAAGCATAAACATTAAAATTTGAACTAATTAAAGAACGAATAAAATATTTGATTTCCATAAGAATAAGTGCATTGTCTTTTTCAACAATAAATCGTGTAAAATCATCTTGAAACATGTCATTTTTCCATGCGAGTAACAAAAGTGAAGGAGCATCAAATCCAACTTCATAAATGTTATGTTTGGAATTAATTTGATGCAAACCCCCTACCTTAGCAAGGTCTACGACCTCCCGATCATTGGATCCTTCCCTTTTCTGAGCCAAAGTGGCTCTTTGATTCCCTGATGGAACCCTTCAAACAGATCCACGGGTCCCCTTTTTTCTTCGTGCAGGTCCTGCAAAGACCCACGACTAACTATGCGCACTCTAGGTGCTAATTCAAAATAGTGTGAGCGCTACCCCTCGGACTAGGCCCCACCTCCATGCGACCACCCTTTGTGACCACGCGCTAACACCCAAAAGGTGTTACATCTTTCACGATTTGAAAAATCAGTGAACAACTGCTCCTTCCCTTTGCAATCCCCGGCCCTGGAAATGGAATAAACGGTTCTTAGTTCTCCCCTCATGTGATCACTATCCTATGACCACGCGCTTAACGTTGAAGTGCTTTCAGAATTCGTGACCTTGGGAATCCTGTTG
Source organism: Picea engelmannii (assembly GCA_009831015.1). NCBI lineage: Eukaryota > Viridiplantae > Streptophyta > Pinopsida > Pinales > Pinaceae > Picea > Picea engelmannii. The sequence continues at coordinate 115,878 of ML802937.1, forward strand.
TGGAGTCCCCTGACTCCTTCCTCTTCCAAAACCCGTCAACAAGTCTAAGGTTTCCTTGGCTCCTTCCTTAAGCCTTCTCCAAGTGACCACTACCCGTGACCACGCGCTAATGCCAAAAGCACTACCGACTTTCACGATTCGAGGAATCGTGATGCAAGATCTCCCCTTCTCTCTCGTCCTTCGAAGTGCCAAAACCTGAAAAAGGCCTAAATGCTATTTGGCTCCTCCCTTAAGCCTCCTCCACATGAGCCTATCATGTGGCCATGTGCTAACACCAAATGGTGCTATCGAAAATTGCGACTCAATGATGCTCCCTCCGTTGACTTCCTTCAGTAGCGAGTCGGCGAAACGTTGAACTCTCGCCACATGTCCTCCTGATGGATGGTCACGATGTTGTCGACTCTCCCCTTCTCAAACCTCCGACATATGTGGACTTCTGCCATGCGTCCCTTGATGATGGACGGTCACAATGTTGTCAAGACAACCAACGGCCAAGATCAAATCTTCTCGCTCTTTCGATATTTTGACGAGTCCTTCTCCTCTCTGTTGTTACGAGGGTTAAACCTCATGCACCTTCTCCTGCATCCAATGGCTATTGGTACTCTATGCTAGATCTGACGACTCAGATCCTTCCTCCTGTGCTTTGAGACTCTGAATGGTCTCGTCGTTATCTTCCATGCAACTTCACCTGATCCAACAGTCTGCGGCTATTTGCACTAGATCTGATGGCTCATATCAAATCTTTTGTGTGCCTCCCAGGGACTAAACCTCATGCATGTTTCCTTGATCCATCGGCTCTCAGGCCACTGCACTCCAAATCCAATGGCTGGCATGATTTCAATATTTCAGCGACTGCAAGTCTGAATTACAGTCTCCTCTGCTCCTCTGACTCCCGATTCCAAATTTTTTGGATATAAGTGGGTTTAAAACCACTTCGCCTTCACTTGATCCAAAGGTTGTCATATATTTGTGCTAGATCTGATGGTACATATCTATTCCCCTTGTGTTCTCCCCTCTTGTTGTTTGAATGTAGACTCCAACGGTCCAAATCTTCCCTATGCAGATAATCCCACAGTTGTTTTCCTCCTCCTCTTGAGCTTCGAATTCCCTCCCATATTTGGAAGATTTTCAAAGTCTCAAATGCCTTGACCTTTGCTTCCTCTGTGAGCCCTTATTGTTTTGGATCGTGCCTACATTTTGGAAACGCTATCTCTTCTGAGATTTGTCAGTGGCTTTGACCTCGAAGTGTCTCGACCTACTGTTCCTTTTCTATTGGAACTTTATGTGAAAAGGAACTGTTCCTCTTGAGATTAAGAACTTGAGACAAGTTTGCACTTGCACACTCCTGGTGTTGTTTGAGTTTTCGAATAACTCAATTTGAAGTATTTCTTGCAGAGAAATGCTTCACACCCTCCTAGTGTTCTTTTTCTCGATGCACATTTTGTAGAGCCCTTTCTTCACAGAGTGTTCAATAACTTTGTCTTCTTCGAACTCGATGAAGAGTTCTTCCTGTGCACACTTGCGCCGGCTCAGTGCCCGCCTGGCAGAGCTCTTATAGAACCTTCAGTATTTCTTTCGTCTCCCTAAATTCGAAATAGAGTTCCTTCCTGTGCACACCTTGCACCTCTGTTGATGAAGGTTCAACGCTATCCCTCTTGAGCTTTCCTCAGGTTACCTCACCTATGTCAACACACACCTTGCAAACTATGCGCACTCCTTGCACTCAAGAACTTCAAGATAGGAAGAAATTGAAGCTTATACAATGATTCACCAGTTATGCATTTAAAACATGAAATGCATAAAAACACGTAAACACCAAACGCACAGTATGCAAGAAAATCTTCTTTTCTATTACTCTTTGTGTATCTATACAATGCTTACAAAGACTGGACTGTAACAAGTCTCAGTTCTATCAAGTTCTCCCAGAACTTCTAAGACCTCCTAAGGCCTCTCTCCCCAGACCTCTCTGAGTCCTAATTCCCCCTTAATTACAAAAGAGGGCTCTCACAAGCTTATCCTCAACCACCGCCTTTGTGCCATCGCTATCTCAGAGCGACACCTACTCCTACGGATACATTCCATAAATGAGTGCCCAGGCCTGACTACGACCTGGACCTACTATAGGTAACCATTTAAGGCAACCCTAACCACTACCTGTACAAAGTTGTGGTCTGGCATTTATCAGCCTTACAACCATTTATTACATTTCAAATTTTAAAATTGAGAGGGTTGCACTTCTCCCTTTCTCCATAAATGTGCATTGAATGTGTTGGTTGGCTAACACTTTGCTGAGTTGGAGCGATGCTCTTGCATCATACTCCTCAGCTGGAAAAATCATGAGTTCCTTCTCATGTGCTCCTCTTCTCCCGTGTTGAAATCCACCTGGATCCCAAACTTTCCCTTGGAGTTGTCCTCTTGCTCCTCCTCTCCGTTGTTGTTGTTGTTGATGTCCTGTTGCTCTTGCAGGTTCTCCTCTGCTCAGCTTCTCCTCACTGGAAGTCTCTATTGCTGAACTCAACATCAGCCTTCTGATTTCCTCAATCACCTCTTCCAGTTTCTCAACTGGCTGGCTCTTTGTATGCAGTCTTCTCTGTTGCACTTCTGTCTTCTCAGTGGGCAGATCTGCTTGACCTCGCCTGCCATATTTATCTCTCTTTGTGGCACTAAGTGGCCACTCTACTGCAGAATCCAGCTCTGTAGTCTCATCTCCAAGTTGTTGCTCAGATTCTCCTTCTGACAGATTGACTATCATCTCTCCTTGTGTTGGCTCAAATCCAACTTCTTCTAGCTGCTCCTGGGGTTGGTATACTCATCCATCTGTCTCCAACTTAGCCTGTTGGATTTGCAAGATTTACACCATCACCCTTCTCTCCAGGGATTCCAATTCTTGATACAAATTAGAAAAATCTATGTTGTATGCTTCCTCTTCTGCTGCAGGCTCCATTACTACAGTCATCTCTATTTCAGCTTCCTGGCTGAAATTTTTTAGCCTTTCTTCTGAATGCTCTTTTCCTTCTGCTGGTTCGAATCTTGATGTCCGCCCCATTTCTTCCTCTTCTTTGACATTCCTTGCTAGCTTTTCTTCTTCTGTGGTTGCCTCTACAACACAAGCTCTTGCCTAAACTAGGCTATATGGTAGGAATACCTCTATTCCCCCAATGATCAGAAGACTCCTCTGATCCTTCTCTTGGATGATGAAAGATTTTAACTTGTCATTATATTCATTCACATGATCTGCAAAACCACATGAATCTTCTCCTATCAGCACACCTTTCTAACATGAACTCACTTCTGAGATCTCAAGACTTTCAGACAGTCTCATCTCTTTTCCCCTACCCATCTGGCAATTAGGGAATTTTTTGTTGCCCACCTGGCAGACTATGAGATCTAGTGATCCCATATCATTGCCCACTTGGAAATATGAACTTTCAGTACTACCCCCCTGGCAGTATGCGAGACCTTCTACTGATATATTTCCATTTCCCACCTGGCAACTCGAAATTTCACTTCTGCCCACCTGGAAGTTTATGATATCCTCTACTAACCTCATATCATTTCCCTCCTAGCAATATGAATTTTCACTGATGTCCCCCTGACAGTCTACGATATCCTCCAATGATCTCACTTCATTGCCCACCTGGCAATTGGAAAATTCATCTTTTCCATCCTGGCAGTTCATGAGATCTGTAATTGATCTCCCTTCCTCATCACTGAGGGTTTCTCCAAGTTCTGGCTCACAGATGCAAACCAGCTCTGTGCACTGAGGTTTTCATAATGCCTCAGCCACTTCCTCAACTCTTGTTGTTGTTTCCTGGCCAACAACTTTCAAACATGCCACTTGGATTTCCTGTTTAGAGGCCATGCGTACCTCCAGTGTACTTTTGCCTCATGTTGCATCTTCAATGTCAGCTCTTCCATTCTCGTTCTTATCTCAACGAGCTCTTTGTCAATTTCTTTTTTTCTTTTCTATTGGTGATATCCTCTTCCACCTCGCTCATGGCCTTCAGTAGCCATTTCCACCTTCTACCTGCTTTCCTGTAAAGTCTATTGTTTACTCTGCAATCGAGATCATTTTCATCATTTCCTATAGTCCACCTGACTGTCTATTGACTGTTGCACATCTGCAAAAAAAATTAGCGGTCTCCTCCTTTTTCGCTTTTTCCTAAAATCTATAGGCAAAGATCAGCTCTGATACCACATGATGGTGTGTATCATAGTAGTCTCTTTATCTACTCTTTATCTTTCACCTAAAATCTACAGACAAAAATTTCGACTCTGATACCACATGATGCAGACCCCCTACCTCAGCAGGGTCTGCGACCTCCTAATCACTGGATCATTCCCTTTTCTGAGCCAAAGTGGCTCTTTGATTCCCTGATGGAACCCTTCGAAAATATCCACAGGTCCCCTTCTTTCTTCGTGTAGGTCCTATAAAGACCCACGACTAACTCTGCACACTCTAAGCGCTAATTCAAAATAGTGTGAGCGCTACCCCTCGGGCTAGGCCCCACCTCCATGCGACCACCCTTCATGACCACGTTCTAACACCCAAAAGGTGTTACAGCTTTCGATATTTGAAAAATCAACGAACTGTTTCTCCTTCCCTTTGCAATCCCCAACCCCGAAAAATGGACCAACAGGTTCTTAGTTCTCCCCTCATGTGACCACTATCCCGTGACCATGTGCTTAACATTAAAGTGCTTTCTGAATTCGCGACCTCGCGAATCCTGTTTATGATTCCCCTGACTCCTTCCTCTTCCAAAACCTGTCAACCAGGATAAGGTTTCTTTGGCTCCTTCCTTAAGCCTTCTCCAAGTGACCACTACCCGTGACCACGCGCTAATGCCAAAAGCGCTACCGGCTTTCGCGATTCGGGGAATCGCGATGCAAGATCTCCCTTCCTCTCTCATCCTTCGAAGTGCCAAAGCGCAAAAAGGGACTAACGGTTATTTGTCTCCTCCCTTAAGCCTCCTCCACATGTCCCTGTCATGTGGCCATGCGCTAAAACCAAATGGTTCTATCAGAAATTGCGACTCAACGATGCTCCCTTCATTGACTTCCTTCAGTAGCGAGTCGGCAACACGTTGAACTCTTGCCACGTGTCCTCCTGATGGATGGTCATGATGTTGTTGGCTCTCCCCTTCTCAAACCTCTGACATATGTGGACTTCTGCCATGCGTCCCTTGATGATGGATGGTCACCATGATTTCGAGACAACCAACGGACAAGATCAAATCTCATGTTGCTTGAATATAGCCTAATTGGGCTTAGCCCTTTCATAGGGTTTTTTGCATGAAAAATTTGGCCTGTCACTGGAAGGAATAGGGGGCCTTTCTAGAATAAGCTTATCAACCACATGAATTTATACAGGGTTTACTATAGAAAATCCATTGTGGGTTACAAAAGTATTCCAATAATCACCCTATAGTTTCAAATGATGGACTAACAACAACCTAATCAACCCATGGTGGAACAAACTGGAATTCAAAATCTTCCTTTTATATCTCTTAGACATTTTATATAAACTCCTCAATAAGTAAAATGGCATGTTTAACTAGAAACCAATAAAATTCATTAGTAGTCTTATGTGGTAAAGAAAAATGAGGTCGTAGCGACCTTCACATGTAATGAATTACCTCAACACTGCCAATAAACCATGCCACCTAATATTCAATAGAGAGATTGGAATACCTTTGTCATAGCACTGGATTTACCGAGAGGTAGCGAACAGGCCCCATGGCACCTCTTCCAACTTTGAATTTTTAAACCACTTCTGGACGGTGAGGGGAAGGCTCGTTGCCTCGCTTAGAAATTCCTCGGTGATTTCTAATTGAACATCCCCCACTTTGGCTTGGCATCCATCGAAAGAGAGGGTGAACTCTTGGGCTGTGTGCAAGTTGTAACCCTGGAATTTCTTGAGAAACTCAACCCAACCCTGACTCTTAAGGTCTTCACTCGCATCGTCATACAGAAGCAAGTTTTGGGAGTCATTTGGTTCGACACGAACGACAGGGGCCATAAGGGTTCGGACAAGCATTCATGAAGGCGGCCATAATTCATTATGAGCATGAAGGGTTTCAACAACATAGGAAACCATAGAAAATACCAAAGGAATAAAACTCACCATTAACCTAGCACGACCAGAATGAGAGCATAAGGGGTTTCAAGCCATGAAAATTCGGGCATTACAGGCAATGAGTGTCCTGAGTACAGAGTAAAACCCAAGACTCTAGTTTGTGATGATGGATCTGTCGATTCGAACTGACACCTCAAACATAGTACAGGATACGACCGGGTGTGTTTGAATATCATCATTGTGTAATGGGTGAAGTTGATTTGCTAAGGTTAGGAGAAGAGGTGTTTTACAAACCAAAACATAACGATAATTTAAAATGAAAAATGATTTACCAAGAATTATAAATGAAACAAACCTATAGTCCATTGCCAATCGATTCTTGGTGTATCATTCAAGTACTCAAGATATATCTTATAATCCATGAGCAACTTAAAACAACTATTTTATTGATATATGATAAGCTTCAAAGCAAAACAACATTCATTAAAATATTTGTAAGAACATTTACCCTTCTAGAGACATAATCCTTAAATACAATTGCAATACAATTATAAGTTTCAATGCTTCATTCATGCTTTCAGTCATCAATGAAGCATGAAAATGAAAATAAAATAGGAACAATCGAAACACCCTTTTACAACCGAAAATTCACCTTCAAATAGCAATATTTACATGACAAAGCGTAGGCAGCTACAGGAATTATTATTTGTTGCTTTAAAAGGTGAAAATTGTGTGGGGCTGCCAACAGGTTGCTGACGCGTTGATGAGTTGGAGCAATTCTCCTGCATCATACTCCCATGCTAACAAAAATCATGAGCTCCTTCTCATGGCTCCTTTGTTGCTTCTATTGAGATCCTCATGGGTCCCAAGCTTCACTCTAGAGCTGTCCACCTGCTCCTCTACTTTGTTTCTCTTGCTATTGTCCTATTGTTGTTATAGGCTCTCCTCTGGTCAGTCTCCACCTATTGTTGATTTTCTTCTTTGTTGATTCCAGCATCAACCTTCTTATCTCCTCTATCTCCATGTCTAGTTGGTCTACTTGTTGGCTTCTCTCTTGCAATTTTCTCTACTGCATCTCCTCCTCTTCATCAATATCCAACTTAACCTGTTGGATGAGCCTCCTCTGGATTATCTCTCCTTATCCCATAGATTCCACTTCTTCACATAGATCAAAGGCAAGATCAATCTGATCTCCCATACTAACTTCATCACTTTTGGCATTGACTTGCCACTCCACTGCAGGCTCAAATTCTGCAGCGATATTATTGAGTTGTTGCTCAGTTATCTCTTCTGATAGTCCTCTTTATGTTGGTTTCTCTGCTCTTTTGTCATCTCTTTGTGTTGGCATAAGTTCAACATTTTCTAGTTGCTCCTCATGTTGGAATTCTTCTCCACTCCGCATGACCGCATCCTTCTAATAGTCTTCCTCTGTCTCTGGATTTCTTAACCAATCCTCCAGCATCTTCAACTCCTTTTCCCACTGAGTGAGAATTTTATCTGAATGCTCCTCTTCCTTCATCTCTTGGGAATATTTTAATACATTCTCCTTGTCATTCTCCACAACAGTCTATGTTGGTTGCCTTTCTTCTTCTACACTTGCACTGACCTATGTTGGGATGCTTCACAATAATATTTTGATTCCTCCAATGATCAGAACGCACCTCTGATATTCCTCCTCTCCTATCAGCGCTCCTTCTTGATTTGAACTCTTATATGAGTTCATGAGACTCTAATATAGTCTCATATCTTCTTTCTTCTCCTCTTTCAATTCTCCTTGCTGATCTGAAATCCTCTCTGAGTTCTTGAGACTCTTAGACAATTTCCTCTCTTCCTTACCCACCTGGCAACCTGAAATTTTTGTTTTGTCCTCCTAGTAGTCTGCGAGATATTCAACCGACCTCTTCTCATTTTCCTCCTAAAAATCTATGATATCTTCACTTGATATCTCTTCCTCATCACCGAGGCTCTCTCCATCTTCCAGTTCACAAATGCAAACTATAATCTCCTTTGTGTCACTGAGGTTTTCCACTTGCTTTAGCTACCTCCTCAGTATTTTATTCTTCCTTCTGGAAACCCACTACTAGATAGGCCACTTTACCTTCTACTTCATGGGCCACTCATACCTCCATCTTCCTTGCGCTTCTTGCTTCATTTTCTGCATCAACTTGTCGAGCCTCTCTCGGGTCTCCTTGAGATCTTTTTCCATATCCTATTTTCTCATATGCTCGTGGTCTTCTTTCGGACCTTGCTTATGGACTTCAGTGGCCATCTTCTCTTTACCCTTCCCTCCTGGAAATTATATTTTCTGTGGCACACTAGAGAACAATTCTTCACATACAGATCCTCATTACTTTGTCTTCTTCTCCTTTTCTTGTTGTCTACAGACAAAAATCTACTATGCTACCACTTGATGCAAACCCCCTCCACCTCTTGGGGCTCACATGACCTCTCAGTCTAAAATCATTCACACTAAGGAGTTGAATTATCTCTCAGGCTCTTGTTGAACCCCTTTCAAATGCACACATGCCCTTTTAAATATTCGTGCAGGTCTAACAAAGACCCATGGGTTCTTTTCTAAGCCCCTTTATGCCTTAAAAATCAAATTCAGGCACTAGCCCTCTACTTCGATGGAAAATATCATGTGACCTTGGGCTATGACTAGGTGCCTAGCTAACATGCGGACTTCAGTGCTTTGGAACTTTGGGCTCTAGGATTCTTGTCTTCAACACCTTCCAAAACCTTTGAAAGTCAAACGCCGAGCACTAGAATGATTACGAGATCAACGGCCCATAATTCCTGGAATCATCTACCGTTCACAGAAAATTTCGGGACTTCAGGCTTCGGGAGTATCCCCTACTCAAATGAAAAACACCTCTAAATTTCAACTATGAACTCGTGGATCAGACAAATGACAGTCACCTCTGATCGACGGTATTTATTTTCTTCGCACTCTCAGCTTCAGAGTTTTTCACAACGTAACTCACACTTCCTCCTGAATCTGTGAATATCGAACTGGAAAATAGTTTTAGGGATCAATGGTCCTCATTCTGTCTACATCTGATGGCTAAGATTGACTCCAGAACTCTGGGCTTAAGGATTTCCGAGATGTTAACACACACAACTCCCTGGATCGTCGAACTCTGAAATGGTGAGGAGTCACGATCCACGATCCATGTGTCCTCGCAAATGGGCAGTCACGCTGACCTTCGTCCTTCAATATTTCTTTCCCCTCATCACCTCCAATCCTTCATATTATCGAACGTTGAATTGGCGAAGGATTGGGATCCACACTCCACATTTCCCCTCAACTGAAGGTTGAGATCTACTCTGGATTTTAGGATTCCTCGTACCTTCAAAATCCACATCCAAATTCTTCTGGAGTGCTAAGTATTCGAACTCGTGATATTTTTCCACATGGCCCTAACGTCAATGGTGAGGATCCCCTCCGAGACTTTGGGACTTTGGGAGATTTCCCCTCTCCATGAAAAATAAACAAAAAATTTTGAACTCACGAAGTCTGAAGGACTTCAAGGGTTAAAACTCATGATTCTTACCTAGATCCAATGGTTTTTGATCCTTGTGCCCAGATCCAATGGCTTGAATATGTTCTCCCTTCTCTGTGCACTCCTCCTCCTGTCTGGACTTAGATCCAATGGTCTAGATATGTTTCTGCCATCAATCTGACACTTGTTGTAGCTTCCTCCTGTTGTGCAAATTCACTTCCTTCGAAAGGAGGAATTCTCGAGATTTTAAAAGGCTCACCTTTGACTGTGTTCGTTTTAACACTTTCCCTCCTAAGATTTTCCGATTCCTCGGAGTTTTGAAGGGATTTGTCCCTTTTCACCTTCAACAAAATCCTTCTGCCCTCTTGGTAGCACAACGCTCTTTCTCTTGATCTCTCGCACTTGGAATACTTGGCCTCTAGCACACTTCTTGCACGAAGTTTCCTGGGAACTTAACAATTTATGAAAACCTCTCGCGCATTCCTTGCACTCCTTCTGCAATATGAACCTTAAAAGGTTCTTGACCTCTGCACACCTTGCAGAGACTCTGTGCATACTTGCACTATCTCTCATGAGCTTGTAATTTCTCAAACTTCACAGGGTTTCATCCCTTTTCTCCTCCAAATGGTTTCTTGTTCCCTCTTGGCATCCACACTCTTCCTCCATATCTTTTCCAACACTTCAAAAATGTGTTGGCTCCGTGCACTCCTTGCACTAAACTCTCCTTAAACTTAGGTTATCCCTCTTAAGATTTCAAACATGTAGTGTTTCATCCTTCGCACACTTTGTGTTGGCTCTTCAGAGTGTTTAGTAACTCTGATGTGCACTCCTTGCACTATTCCCTCTGAGCTTGAGAACGATTCTTGTGTGCCCACCTGGCATGCTCCTCATAGAACTCATGAATGAGTTCTTACGCACTCCTTGTGCATGCCTTTTAGAGTTTTATAACAACTCTAAGGTGCACTCGTTGCATAGCCATGAGAGCCCAAAAACACTCAGAAAACTACAAACAAAGAATTCTATCTATTCCTGCAAAGGAAACATAATATACTCACAACATTCACAAACATACATAGTAAAAATTCAAACACATTTAGAAAACTCATAGAACATACACATAGAAACTCATATGTAGGGAATTTTTCTTTTTGATTTAATATTGAATGGTCTTTACAATGTATACAAGACTAGACAACAACTAAGTCTCAGCTCTTTCTCTCAATAAATACCAACCAACAAATCTTCTCAACTCTCTTCAGCCTCAATTAAAATATTCTTCAACAACTCTTCAACAACAACCTTATTTGGGCATAGAATACACATATTTATACACGAGGGGCTTCTCGAGCCTTCCCTCCATATATATTAGTGATTTCATATCGTATTTAAACGTCCTACCACTAAGGATTTATTACAGTAAATATTCATTTACATCTTCAGATCTGAGGTGATGCTAAGGATCTATACAACTACAACCCATTAAAGGTGAATTTACACTTAGCTTTACATAATATAAAGGCTTGGCCCTCCTCGGTTCTTTTCAAACTTTAATTACGTTAAATTACATTAAAAACTCGAGATTTAAACTCAAAAAATGAGAAGACTAGCGCTTCTCTCTCCTTGGGATCCACTCCCTCCTAGTCTGTTGATGCACTGGTTACTGACGCGTTGATGAGTTGGAGCGATGATCCTATACCAATCATAGAACTTGATCCATATGACATCAAACTTGTTTGTTTTGGTGTAGGCTCTGACTATTCCATTTTCACCATTGACTAGACCATCTTGCGAATCGTAGTTACATGCATATATTTAAACAAGCATATTTAATTTTATGACAGGTTGAGAAGGAAAAGTTGTTGTATGTTGATGGTATGGCATATTTCCATAGTTTTATTCATCCTCATCAATTGAATTGATTAGAATTTTGTTGTCAGGCATCAATGATATCATATGTTTGTTATGTAGTGCAACATATTTGTTTTGTAGAATAGGTAAGGGAATGTTGGATCATGTGGGGCAGGTCACATGCATTTCGTATTGATATATGTCAAATCGTTACTTTTTTTATCTATTTTTTCACATCCTATTCATAATTGCGATAATTTTTTCATCTGTTTGGTGCATTGTCATATGAAGTTCATAACACTTCACATTATCTTTCCAAAAGTCATATGTTATTTTATGCATGTTCATGGTAGGTTGTTTGAATATGAGGGAATCATGTATGGGTTTTGCTTGATAAAGATCATTGAAAAACAACATAGCTATGTTTCCAAAGTATTTTGTTTGTACATGTTTTATGTTTCTTAGTCTATTGTCAATGGAGAATAGCAATTGAATTTCGATCAGATAAACTTCATCATTGAAGACAAGTTGTAGTGTGTGATAAATCTTTGACAAAGTGTCTAGCATTTCTTTGCTAAGTGGAAGGAAATGAGACTTATTGAAAGGCATTAGGAATGAAGAATGGATTTTCATTCCACCTACATTGTAAGCAGCTTTACCTATGTATGTCAGTATCAATCCCTTTGGTTTCAAAGAGTCAGTTGTATTGTGCGCATCATATATCCGTATGACCATTTGGAATATCATTTTTTTTGTAAAATGTTTACTTGTGCCTTCCCCACCTTTGAGGAACAAGTACAATGGTGTGTGGATGTCCATTGATTTCTTTAGGGTGATTTCTTTGACAATTTCTTGTTTCTCTTTATTTAACATTCTTCTAATTCTATAATATTCTTCATTTTCAAGTAAAAATGGGTGGCTTGTGACTTGAAACCCTAGGTTAATTGAATTTTTCATAAGTGATTATTGAGGGAATTGCAAGTCTCCTTGCAAGTCATACTGTTCACAATGGACTTTAGGCATTTCTCGTTCTACAAATGTACCATCAATATCCATAAGGTTATTATCCAGTTTCTCAATTACAATTTCGATATTACCCCATGTTGGATTGATGTTGTATGTAAATTTAGCTTCATTGATTTGTATTGTACTCGCGAGGAAACAATCTCAGGAGAGACTTTGTGCACATTTGCACTATCTCTCTTGAGCTTGTAATTGCTCGAACTTCACAGGGTTTCATCCCTTTGTTCCTCCAAATGGTTTCTTGTGTCCTCTTGGTAGCCACGCTCTTCCTCTAGATATTTTCCAACATTGCAGTAGTGTGTTGGCTTCATGAACTCCTTGCACTCAACTCTCCTTAAACTCAGGCTATCCATATTGAGCTTTCAAACCTATAGATGGTTCATCCTTCGTACACTTTGTGTTGTCTCCTCAGAGTGTTCAGTAACTATGATGTGTACTCCTTGCACTATTCCTTCTGAGCTTGAGAATGATTCTGGTGTGCCCACCTGGCACGCTCCTCATAGAACTCATGAATGAGTTATTACGCACTCCTTGTGCAGGCCTTTTAGAGTTCTATAAAAAACTCTAAGGTTCACTCCTTTCACATCCGTGAGAGCCCAAAAACACTCATAAAATTACATACAAATAATTATATCTATTCCTGCAAAGGAAATATAATATACTCACAACATTCACAAACATACATATATTCAAACACATTGAGAAAACTCATAGAACATACACATAGAAACTCATATGCACGGAATTATGATTTTCATATTAATATTGAATGGTTTTACAATGTATGCAATACTGGACTGCAACTGAGTCTCATCTCTTTCTCTCAATAACTACCAACCAACAACTCTTCTCAATTCTCTTCAACCTCAATTACAATATTATTCAACAACTCTTCAAAAACAACCTTATTTGGGAACAGATTACACATATTTATACATGAGGGGCTTCTCGAGCCTTCCCTCCATACATCTTAGTTCTTTCATATCACATTTAAGAATCCTACCACTAAGGCTTTATTACAGTAAATATTCATTTACATCTTCAGATCTGAGGCGATGCTCAGGATTTGTACAACTACATCCCATTAAAGGATACTTTACACTCAACTTTACATAATACAAAGGCTCATCCCTCCTCGAGCCTTTTCAAACTTTAATTATATTAAATTACATTAAAAAATTGATATTTAAACTCAAAAAATGAGAAGGTTGATGCTTCTATATCCTTGGGATCAGCTCCCTCCTAGTGCATTGTTGTGTTGGTTGCTGACGCATTGATGAGTTGGAGAGATGCTCCTGCATCAATCATAGAACTTGATCCATAGGACATCAATTTTATTTTTTTTGGTGTAGGCTCTGACTATTCCATCTGCACCATTGACTACACCATGTTGTGAATCATAGTTACATGCATATATTTCAAAAAGCATATTTAATTTTATGACAAGTTGAGAAGGAAACGTTGTTGTATGTTGATGGTATGGCAAATTGTCATAGTTTTCTTCCGCCTCATCAATTGAATTGATTATAAGTTCGTTGTCAAGCATCATTGATATCATATGTTTGTTATGTAGTACAACATCTTTGTTTTGTAGAATAGGTAAGGGAATGTTGTATCATTTGGGGAAGGTCGCATGCATTTTGTATTGATATATGTCAAATAGTTACTTGTTTAGCTATTTGTGCACATCCTATTCATAATTGTGATAAATGTTTCATCTGTTTGGTGCATTGTCATATAAATTTACTAACACTTCACATTATCTTCCAAAATTCATTTTTTGTTTTTTGCATGTTCATTGTAGGTTGTTTGAATATGAGGGAATCATGTATGGGTTGTGCTTGATGAAGATCATTGAAAAACACCATAGATATGTTTCCAAAGTATTTTGTTTGTATGTGTTTTATGTTTCTTAGTCTATTGTCAATGGAGAATAGGAATTGACTTTCGATCAAAGAAGCTTCATCATTGAAGACAAGTTGTAGTTCTTGATAAATATTTGCTAAGGGGAAGGAAATGAGACTTGTTGAAAGGAATTAGAAATGTGGAATGGATTTTCGTTCCACCTACATTGTAAGCAACTTTACCTATGTATGTCAGTATCAATCCCTTTGGTTTCAAAGGGTCAGTTGTATTGTGTGCATCATATATCTGTATGAGCATTTGGAATATCATTTTTTTGTAAATTTTTTACCTGTACCTTCCCCACCTTTGAGGAAAAAATACAGTGGCATGTGGATTGTTAGAATATAGAAGATTGTGTGTTCGTTTTACCATTGAAAATACCCTTGTCACCCAACCATAAGTCGAAGCCACCCTTCAAGCACCTTAACCTTGACTGAGAATTACTCTAGAAGCAAACCCTAGGCTAGATAGCCAAACAAGGTGTAGCGCATCTTCCTCCAAGGATAGCGCACCAACAATAGTTGATCAGATAGTCCAAACCCTAGCCAAGAGATAGTCCAATCCAACATTGAAAATTGGTTGATGCAGCAGCTACACCTACACCTCTCCTCCACATGTGTGCACCAAACTGGGAACTGCAATGCGCACCAGTTGTTGCTCTGCAATTATGAGATGTGTCAAATGAGAACTGGCACCCTGTATTTATAGTGGTTCTGCCAAATTTGTTGGGGCTAACTTCTCCTTCTGGGTACATGTATGTTCAGTTTATTATTATTATTCTTGGTCGACTTCTTCTCTTAGAGGATAATAACCTAATATAAATTATCTTCCTGAGCCGACAAGACTTCTAGGGTTATTATCCAACTCATTAGGGTTTTCTCTTGTTTTCCAGAGTCTTTTATTCTCGTCGGGTTTACACGTGGAGGTAAATACTTCTTGTAGCTATCATAATATTAACACTCCCTCCTAGATAGGGAGGTATTACAGGTAATGGTCTTGAGCAAAAAAACATACCATTTACCCAGTAGCATCAACATAGTCGTTTAGACTATCTCATGACTAGATCATGAGCATCACCATCACCATCAGCTGCATCATCTCTCGAAACCATACTTCATATGAGTAATCAGACATGATGTTGGATAAGTCACTCACACCATAGAGTGATACAAGAGGCATTCTTATAATCTAGAAGAGTAAATGCTCTGAACCATTTTTCGTCTGGAAAATCTCTGTTCATTATTCATTTGGATGATGATTATCTCCAATAAATTTTTGACAGTCTTCAAGGCAATCAGAACAAAAATAGAACACAATTGTGTCTATCCATAGTAGTACATAACTACAATCCAGTGGTACACTACCACACCAAGTAACACACAAGTACTTGATTAGCAACGTATAGTCAGGAACAGTGGAACATATCCACCACAGTAGTCTACATCTACTGTCATACAGTCTTCATAACAAACATCTGATAGCAACCTGCACAGAAACAATGTTATGATATAAAGTGAATCATTTGGGCCAATCTTTCACTCACATCTATGAGCTTTGAAAGAATATATGCCTCACGAACAGTGGAACATATCCACCATAGTAGTCTACATCTACTGTCATACAGTCTTCATAACAAACATCTGATAGCAACCTGCACAAAAACAATGTTATGATATAAACTGAATCATCTGGGCCAATCTTTCACTCACATCTGTGAGCTTTGAAAGAATATTTTCCCTCAGAGTAGATAATGAGATATCTGCACTATTCTTCTCAAGCAAGGAAGAATAATTGTCATGTCTTATGAACCTGGACCATTCCTAACCCTGGGCCATTCTTCCTACACTAATCAAAGTGCACCCTGGAGAGAATGTATAACCCTAAGGAATGTTGAGCCTGGACCATTCCTCCTACACTAATCAAAGTGCACCCTGGAGAAAATGTATAAACCCTAAGGAATGCATGTCTCTGATTGCTGAGCCTGGACCATTCCCCACCCTGGGCCATTCCTCCTACACTAATCAAAGTGCACCCTGGAGAGAATGTATAAACCCTAAGGAATGATTGTTCAGACCATTTCCTCTGTTAACCACAAGAGGAAAAGACTATCCTGCATCAACCTCCAAAATAGACCATTCCTCATGTTAACCACAATGATAAATCGTTGTTCGGCGAGGGGGGGCAATCTTCTTGAGTAACCCTCAAGAAGAGAGACTTCCCTAGACCACTCCCCATGTTAACCACAATAGGAATTCATTGTCTATGATACATCAGCAATCAAACTACTTCCCATGTTAACCATAATGGGAATTCACTGTCCGTCAAAAATCTCAATCCACTTTCGAAACAGGAAAGCATCTGTCCAAGATGGACTATTTTTCAATGAATGTCTTCAATAATATTTTTAGCGCTCCCTCCCAACCTGGGAGTCATTTCTTCCTTTTTCAATAAGGAAGTTGTTTCCACAAGCTCCAGCTTGAGTACGCAAACTCTTTCATCTTGGATAGAAGCTTTACCAAAATGTCTGCTTATCTTATCATATTTGGAGTTATGTATCGGAGAACCATTTTCTCCTTTCTAGACTTCATCATGGATAATGTGATGCTTGATTTCAAATGTACTTTAGTCTGGAACACTGTGAAGGCTTCATGTAGATCTGAACAATAGAGTATATCATTGTTGGAAAACTGGAACATATCCATGTGGTACTTCTTATGTCATCATGAGATCTGATCTACTGAGTAATCATCTTGATGTTATAGGGAATATTCACCATGCTTCTGCTATGCACTGGAGGTTCTTCCACCAAGTTATCTTCTTCTATCTGCTTACAAGGGTCTCTTTCTAGTATGCCTCAAAGTCTTGAGATTGCTCTTCATACGCTCTTTATTCAATTTCTCTGGAGAACATTCTTTGTATTCATATGATGTAGAACTCCAACTCATGGATGTTGCGGATGATATAATGACTCATGTGGAGATAAGTCTGGTTTACTGAAACAAGTAATCATCATAGTCTTCTCCCTCCATCTGGGAGAACCTCTAGTTCTAGGTCTCACAATGCTTTCATTCATAAGTCTTCCATACATTGTTCTTTATCATGACTTTTAGTTCTTCTGCTTGATTGCTTTTAGTGAGTTCATATCAGGCTGGTAATCTTGTGATTCTTGATACAGTGACTCGTTGTTCTGATTTCTCTTTCTTTATTGGAATCTTCATGTTCTTCTTCATGTTTTTCTTTAGCTCTTGGGTCCATGGAGTTTCTTATAGATTCCATGCCCTAAAGATTCCACTTCTTCCTTTCATCATAGGGTCACGGATCTGGATGGACAACCAGGGATACTTTAAGGCTTCTCTTCGAGGAAGACTTCCTGAACTGAACACATATTGTCTTTCATGGTTACTACCATGGATATATACTTCATCATTTTCAATGGATCATAGGATTAGCTCCCTCCTAACCCTTGCTTCATGTAAGAGTGCGTATAATCGACTCCCTCCGTCTAACAGAGTCCACAATTCCATATGCATCCTTATTGTCTTCTGCAATATATAATTGGCTCTCTTGTCTAACAGAATCCATGCTTTTGTCTTGTTGTCTTCTACAAAACGTCATAAGTCTTTTTCCAATTTCCTCTCGATTGTTGACTTATTTATGTCTTTGCTTCTTCTAAGTCTCTTCATGATTGATTCGGATTAATAGCTTCCACATGATTTGTATTTCATCCTTTCATGTGTATTATCTAATGATATCCATTTTCATCTTGTTTGTTCTTCCATAGGTATAGTTCTTCTTGGAACACATTATCTTCCAAGAGATAGATATACAAGATATGTACAGAGACGATGCAAACAAGATATGTCCAAGAAACAAGAAGAGTGTTGTTACCTTTTAGAAGAAGAAGTCTCTTCCATCCTACTTAGTCTTCTTTGTAGGTTCCTTTTCTTCGACAATTGATGCTGCGTGTTTCTCCTTCCTTTTATTTAGCTCAGGACAATGATTCTTGTAGTGACCATACTTTCAACAGTTGAAGCATTGTACTTCTGAAATGTCTTTCTCTTGATTTGGATTCCTCCTTGAACCAAACTTCCTTGTGTTCCTGAAGTTCTTGAATATTGTTGTGAAGGCTTGATCGTCGTACTTCTTTTGGGGTTTCTCTTTTGCATTGATCCTTGATTCTTCTTGAGCACAGCAAGTCCAAAGTTCTTCAAATGTCGGATACTCCTTCCTTGTGTTTATGCTTGCGGAAAATGCATCCCATGTCTTGGGAAGACCATTGAGTACTATGTTCACCAATTCCTTTTCCGAAATGGTCTCTCCAATGGCTTGTAGTTGATATCTTAACTGGGAGATCCTCACAAAATATGATGTTGTGTTGTTGTCATTATTCATCTTCGTGTCATGGAGCTCATTCTTCATACTCATTACTTGTCCAATGTTTCTGACTGAGAAGAGATTTGTTAGGGAATCGTACATCTTCTTTGATGAGTCAATATGGGAGATGTAGGGTATCAAGTGGTCTTTTATAGAATCCACTATGATACTCATGGAATTGATGTCAACATTTTTGAACTTCTCCATAGTTGCAATGTTCTACGATTCCTTCTCTTTTCCTTCTTCAAACTCTGGTTTCACGATATTTCCTTTCACGATATCCAACACTTTATTCTTGGCAAGGATGAGGTCAATCCTTGTCTTCCACGCTCTAAAGTTAGAGGCTCCATCTAACTTGTTCTCTGACTTCATAGAATAAGTCATGGTTGTTTTGGCTTGGTCAAACCCTAGATTTGACCACAAACTCAAACTTCACGTCTTGGTTTGTTGAGAGTATCAAGAGATGTGCTAGGCTAGAGTGCACTGATCTATCGAGATATTAGGTCAATCCATTCACTTAAGGTGCCTCAACAAGAGGTTTAGGGTTTCTGCAACTACTCCTTCTAGTAACCCTAGTGACAGTGTCTTGGAAGTTGCTTCTGCTAGTAACCCTAGCGGCAGTTCCTCAGTGAGCTCAATATCCCAGTGGCTATGTTTCCTTCCAGCATTTAGACTGAGAGAAGGAGGTGTGGGCCCATAACCTATTAGAATATAGAAGATTGTGTGCTTGTTTTACCATTGACAATACCCTTGTCACCCAACCATAGGCCAAAGCCACCCTCCGAGGAACTTAACCTTGACTGAGAATTACTCTGGAAGAAAACCCTAGGCTAGATATCCAAACAAGGTGTAGTGCATCTTCCTCCAAGGATAGTGCACCAACAATAGTTGATCATATAGTCCAAACCCTAGCCAAGAGATATTCCAAGCCAACACTGAAAATTGGTTGTTGCAGCAGCTACACCTGCAGCTCTCCTCCACACGTGCACACCAAACTGGGAACTGCAATGCGCACCAGTTGTTGCTCTACAATTCTAAGATGTGTCAAATGAGAACTGACGCCCTGTATTTATAGTGGTTCTACCAGATTTGTTGGGGCCGACTTCTCCTTCTGGGTACATGTCTGTTCAGTTTATTATTATTATTTATGGCCAAATTCTTCTCTTGGAGGCTAATAACCTAGTATAAATTATCTTCCTGAGCTGACAAGACTTCTAGGGTTATTAGCCAACTCATTAGGGTTTTCTCTTGCTTTCTGGAGTCTTATATTCTCATCAGGTTTACATGTGGAGGTAAATACCTCCCGCAGCTACCATAATATTAACATGGATGTCCATTGATTTCTTTAGGGTGATATATTTGACAATTGCTTGTTTCTCTTTATTTAGAATTCTTCTAAATCTATAATATTCTTAATTTTCAAGTAAAACTTGGTGGCTTGTAACTTGAAACCCTAGGTTAATCAAATTTTTCATAAGTGATTATTGATGGAATTGCAAGTCTCTTTGCAATTCATACTATTCACAATGGACTTTAGTCATTTCTCGTTCTGCCAATGTACCATCAATAACCATAGGGTTATTATCCAATTGCTCAATTACACTTTTGATATCGCCCCATGTTGGATTGATGTTGTATGTAAATTTAGCTTCATTTATTTGTATTGTACTCACAAGGAAACTATAAGTAGCTTGCCATGTAGGCACACCATGTTTTAATGTATGCTCACTTTTTTTTGAATGGCACATATAGCAATAGTTCCTCTCTACAGTAATTTCATTTTCAATGTGTTTGTCGTATTTGACGAACCATGTTACATTTGGATTTTACCTTTATGATAGGTGTGTACCATTTTTTTTGTATTTGGAGACAAATTCATCAAGGCAGATATTCTTAGTTGCATGTGATTGCTCGATGTAGTAATCAATAATAGAGTGGCACATCACATCTTCTTAATTTCCAGGTTCTTGTTTTAATATAAATGGTGGATTAAGAATAAATGTGTGTTAATCTATTGGAGATGTGTTTATAAATATACACTCCCTTGAAATGCAATTTAGTGGTAGAGAGAGTGTTATGTGAACTACTTGTTGAGTGTACATTTGTTGAAGATTAAGTAATGTATTTCGAAGTGTGTGTATCATTTGCATAGCATCAATTTCCCTTCTTTCATGTTCTTTGTGTATTCTCCAAAATGAATTTGTCATAGATTTGTCAACTTTAGTCATGCATGAACTACAATACGATGTTGCAACATATGAATTGAGAACATATTGTGCATTTGTGTTTGCATTCCATAAATTTGGCATGTCCTTTACAAAATTGTTGTTATAAATATTTGAAGGTTTTTTTGTTTCAGGAAGATTGTCAGTTGTTTCAGTATACATTGTATTAGGTGGATGCACTAATATTTTGCTAGCTCCATTTCCACTAATAATTATTCAAAGGTCATTTGGATGTCATAATTTTTTTTTCTCTAGAGATGGAAACAGGGACCTTGAATTCTCATCGAGACCTTTGTCTGTTGAGCTTATCAGTGCAAGCATTGCTATCATTTTCATTGGTGGCATAGGGAAGTTGTATCTACAGTGTGAATTATTTCAATTCTTACAGCTTATTGTATGGTAATGATTATGCAATTTGGAAATATCTAGATCCAAGTGGTTTGTGTTGTAGCTTATATATTTGTCCAAGAAATTTTCAATTTGTGAGTTACTTTACCTTCCATATATTGGGGAATATTCTATCCATAGTAACCCATGTTCATGCCTGCCTCCTCTATTTTGGAACTTTGGTACAAAGTAGTAGTCTCATACTTTTTTAAATAATGTTTCTTCATGGCATATCAATTTCTTTAGAGCATTTATTCTATGTCTATAATAACGACTACACATCACTAGATCTTTTCTTATGAGGTAATCAATGTCATTATCTTCCAATGTTTCAATGTACTTTCCCTTTTATGTGTTCTTATACAACTTGGTTAATGTAGAGACCAATGCATTCCATCAATGCTCTACACTTGTGAATGTGGCAAAAAAGGTCGGAGGCCCCAATTGTCGTGTCATTGAAAATATGTTTTTATTTATTTGTTGCAAGTAATCAGGAGAAATGTGAATGTTTGTTTTTGTCTATGTATCCAATATTAGATTTGAGTATTTTCTCCAAGTTTGGTTTTTACTTTACATCTCTTCCTAATATATTTCTTCCTCTTAGTTGTCCCTTTCTTATTCGTATCCATATGCAAGAGATTACTTTGTCAATTATTATTTGCATCATTTTGAAAAACAATTTGTTGTATGATATGAGAAATCACTACTAGCATGTAGCAATTCCCATTTTACTATTTTTTGGTAACTAAGTCTCTTTACAATGTCATCCTCACATGGATATCTGAAGAATAGGGTTGGAAAGTTTATTTCTTTTGCATACTTGTCCTTGAAAATCCCAAGTGGGTGTTTCCCTTTAGCAGGTGTGACTTCAATGATCTTGTCCTACAAATCTTGGATGTGTTGTGACTCTATGAATCCATGTACTAACATTTCAATTGGTCTTTCACCATCTCATTCGGTATCCATATCAATTTCATAATACAAATTGTCATTTTCTATGCAGTTGTGATTGTATTTTTCCAAACCAGTGGTCCATTCCTTATTTATAGATATGTTTTCAACTTATATAGAGTTATAGAACGCAATTATTTTTGTTCTCTCATGACAATGTTTACTCGTACTTTTTTAGTCTTGTATGCATTCTTGTATTGCAATCGTCTTTTTAATGCAAATACAATCATCATTGTTTCATTCATGAATTGAGGAATGATTTTTGCACAACATCCATGTGGACATGTACATTGATAATTGATCTTGACAAACCCATCTGGGATCGTTTGTAACACCATTGCCTAATTTGTGTGAATGCAATTCTGAGTGATACAAGTCTATTTTCAAGTTCATAAAGTGTGTTAACAATTAGTAATGGCATGTCACGTATTATTTTTTCAGGTGTTACAAATTGTGGTAATTTTCCATTTTGGATTGATCTCTTGCAAGAAAGACATAGCTTCTTACTAGAGAGTGTTTTTTCAATTGTTGTTAAGCTTATATATTATTCTTGCAAGTATTTAGTGAAGCATCTATTGTTGTGTGAAAAATACCATTCTTCACAAATTAAACATGTGTTCTTAGGTGTGTCCTGCAGTTTCTTTAGATATAGTTGTCATTCAACATTCTTTTTTACATGGACATGTGCAATATATGTACTCTTTATTGCTCCCTGATGTTCAATTTATGTGCAGTAAGGTGTTTATTTCAGTGTAGGATATGTTGATCGTTTTCTTTTAGTAAGAGGCATTGTTGGGTTGATGGGATATGTATGGTGTTCATCTACATGTATTTGTAGTCCATGTCCGATAGGGAATCTATCACCACATTTTTCATTTTAACGAATCATTTTTTAACATTGTGACAATAAAGTGTATATTTTTTAATAGAACGTGTGTTTGTTTGATGGCAATCCATCTCAGAGGTGGTAGCACTATTTTAAAATGATATTTTATCCCTTTCATGTACAAGACATATATGATGATGTCTTTCCATGGTGTGTTCAAGAAGAAGTGTTTTATTGTTCATACTTGTTGTAGATGGCACCTCTGTAACTAGACGATATTCAATCCCATCTGTGTTGTCTAGACCCATTGCGGGTTGGCCACAATGTGCATTGCATATGTCATTGTCATTTTATCTTATTAATGGTTCATAGTGAATGTGAAATGTATATGTTTCAAATGATGGAAAATCCATTGTTCGATCACAGATTGAGCCAGTAAAGTAGAGGTTTACAATGTTTTTGCGATAGGAGGACCATACTTGGATATTTACATTGAAAATGATTGGTATCCATTGTAAACATAATGTCCCACCCTATATATTCCCCTTCTCATATGGAATTTCCATTTTGACAAGATACCCTTGCCAATCGTTGATCATCTTCATATTGTGTATAACATTGGGTGACAAATGTTGACATAAGCAATGAAATTCATTGTGGTCACCACTTGTAATTGCATTGTAGAATGATTTCACAATATAAAGTCTCAAGGATTTTACATTGAAGTCTCTTGTTATGAAATAGAAAATTTCTCCAAATAGAATATCCCCACAACTATATGTGTTGGTGATTTCCCTTCTCAATCCATGAGTATGCATCTTATGCATAATACACTTCCAATGGTATTTGAGGTCCTTGCACATTAGTGACAGGTAATTATTAGATTCTTAAAAAGTGCATGTGGATAGTTTTTTGTAAGGTAATGATTTGTAATGACCACTCACAGGATTTTCATCATGGAACAAGATGCAATATGGTTCTATATATGCATCTTTGTTGAAATGCATATACCTTGTTTTCCTTGTTAGGGACCAAACTGTGATTTATATGTTCAACCATTTGTCTAGCCATCATATGTAGAATGTATCTCCCTATAGTCCTCTCTCATTTCCATTTACATTTGGAGAGGCAGATAGTCACATTCTAGAAAGATATGTGTGTACATCATGGACTCCAGGCAATTGGTACAGAAAATAATATGCTAGATCATATGGATATGACTCTAATAGATCTACATCACCATTTTGTAAACGAACAAATAAATGATTAATAAATCCATTTCACAATTCAATGGAGGAGTAATGAAAATGAAATAGCACATGGAATGCATCAAATAAACAATCCTCGGGGTATATGAAAATGCGTCCAAGCTAAAGAGACCATTTCTATGCAATAAGTGGTCATTGTTATTATGTGAAATGTACTACTCTTTAGCTTGATAGCTTTCAACATCTATTCTTTCTTATGTTTCTTAATTTATGTCATGCAAATGATCCCTAACTTTTGTTTGTGATATTAGAGAACTGCGAGTAAAAGGGAAAACACAATCTCAAAATAGCATACCTCAATTTTGTTATGTCAACTTTGTTTTTGTTTTTTGTTTTTTTATCCTGTACTCAGTCCTTAATTTTTTTATGTCAACTTTGATTTTTTTTAATCATATAAGTCAATCCTAAAAAATCTTTTAATTGATATAGGTTTCTCATGAAAAGGGTTTTGATCGATATAAATTTCTCCTGGAAAAGCAAGATAATAATTGGTAAATGTTGTGGTGGTCAATTCACCTTTTATCCAAAAATTATATTGGATAAAATAATTTATTTCAAACAAATATTTGAAAAAAATAATGAAAAAAAAAATCAGTTTGAAAAACATACTTAATAAAAGACTTCAAATTTAAATTTGAAAATAATTTGAGATCTTAACCAAAAAAATTTAATGTAATGACCCTTTACTTATTAATATGAATAATTTCATAAATAATCCTAAACATTAGCTAAATTATAATTAATTATTATATAACCTTAATTAATTATATGTTATTAATTAATTATTTTGATTATGATTAGCTGAAGTATGAT